>SJYT01023492.1:285042-349645 GCA_006410635.1 Cephalophus harveyi | reverse complement strand
AAAAAAAAAAAAAAAAAGGCAGGATGGAAATTTTAAAAGGCAGAAACCCACCAAGACGGAGTACAGAAGAGGAGATCACAGAGGGCAAGATGTCAACAGTATCTTGAAAGAGGGAGAGCAGACTGGTGAGTGGCAGCTGACAGATTGTATCAGAGAAGGCTGGAAACTGAATGCCAACGGGAAGCAAGCGGGGGTCTGCCTGTGAACTGCAGAGAGGCCCAGGAACTGGAGGTACCAGCTACGTCAGAAGGCAGAGTGGGGTAAGACCGAAAACAGGAAAGGCTGTTGAAAGCACCAGTGTGTCTACAAAAGCACTTGGACTGCACAGCCCAGGTAGTTGACCAGCTAAAGCACCGGCCCAGCAGGAGGAGCCTTCTCTGGCGAAATTAAACCAGAGAAGCTCCAGACCTGGGACCCTGGGCATAGCAGAGGGCAAGGTTGTCACTGTACTACAAAAGGAAGTGGATAGAGGGAGGGGGGATTCTTCAAAGGTTGTGTATCAAGTGATGAGAAGGCAGCTTCCTTCCCCTACTGACCCTCCAAGAATGCTGGCGGCAGCCTGCCCTCCAGGCACGAGATCAAAGAATTTTCCTCAACAGAACCACATGACCTGGCCTGTCCACTTGATCACTCAGAGAGGTCCAACAGTCAACAAGCTCCCAACTCCCCCCATACACATACACACACACACACAGGTCCAACAGTCAACAAGCCCCCAACTCCCGCCATACACATACACAAACACACACACAGACACACACACACACACACACACGGCCTCCTTCCCTGGTCATAAAAATAAACATTCAACTAGGAACCACCAAACACTCTCCAATGTGAAATAGCAAAATAACACAAAAGAAATTTAGGAGTAATGAATATAATACTGGGAGCAGAAATAAGCTGGAAAGAGAAAGAACTTTAATAAATATCTTTAGAGAAATAAGGATATTATATGAATGTTAATTTCACCAAATATGTGATTAACTACATCAGGAAGATGGGGGAGCAATAATGTATCAGGTAAGAGTGCTGTGTCCTTTCTTTTCATAATACAAAGTCAATAGATGATAACCAAAACAGAAAAAACTAGTCATACAGGCACTTTATTTAGAAATAGAAACAACTAAAATAGTTGGAAATGTTGTGTGTGGTAGGGAGAACTTGGAAGAGGGGAGATGAGGCAAGGAATTGCTATTCTTCAATGTAATCTTTGTAATTGCCTTAATAAAAGTGGATATGAAATTTAAAACAAATGGTATGACATTTATTAGAGGAATCTGGACAAATGAATTAAAAGTGTGAATATATGTATAACCTTTTAGCCAGCACTCAACTTGTTAAGGATTTATCTGAAGGAAATTATAGAAGTAATATGCAAAGACGTATGTTCAGTGATGTTTACTGCAGCATTGTTTTATCATTATGCCAATAAACGGGAAACAACCTAAACACCCAGGAGACTCATTTATTAATAAATCATAGTATAATCCAAGCACTGGAATACTACACAGCTGTTAGGAAGGACAAGGAAGATTTTATAAATTAACATGAGATGATACTCAAGTGATACTAAGTAAAAAAAAGAGGGCTTCCCTGGTGGCTCAGTGGTAAAGAATCTGCCTGCCAGGGTAGGAGACGCAGGTTGAATCCCTGATCCGGAAAGATCTCACATGCTGCAAAGCAACTAAGTCTGCCCACAACAAATATTGAGCCTATGCTCTAGAGCCGGGTAACCACTAACTATTGAACCCGTGCACCACAGCTCCTGAAGCCCATGTGCCCTACAGCCCGTGCTCTGCAACAAGAGAAGCCACTGCAATGAAAGTCCCAAGCACCACAAAGAAGAGTACCCCCCACTTCCCGAAACTAGAGAAAAGCCCGCAGGCAGCAAAGACCCAGCACAGCCAATAAATAAATAAGTTTAAAAATGGTTAGAGAACAGTAAATACAGTTTGACACAAGAAATATTGTTTTAGAAGTCTAGTTAATTTCCAGAATATATAAAGAACTACTACAACTACCACTACTACAACTCAATAACAAAAATACCAAACAACTCGATTTACAAATGGGCCAAGAACTTGAACAGATATTTCTCCAAAGTAGTATACAGATGGCTAACAAGTCCATGAAAAGGAGCTCTACATCACTAACCATCAGGGAAACACAAATCAAAACTACAATGAGATACCACACTCACTGGGAGGAAGAAAACAACCACCACCAGAAAATAAGTGTTAGTAAGGATGTAGAGAAATTGGAACCCTTGTGCATTGCTGGTAGGAATCCAAAATGGTACAGCCACTATGGAAAACATTCTGAAAGTTCCTCAAAAAAGTAAACACAGAATTACCATATGATCCAGCAAATCCATTTGTGAGTATACACGAAAAAGAATTAAAAGCAAGGACTCAAGTAGATATCTGTACACTCGTATTCACAGCAGCATTATTTACAATAACCAAAAGGTGGAAGCAATCCTGTCCATCAGCAGATGCTATAAACAAAATGCGGTGTCTATAGACAATGCAATATTTTTCAGCCTTAAAAAAGGAAGGAAATTCTGACACCTGCTGCAACATGCATGAACCTTGAAGACATTACACTATGTGAAATAAGCCAGCCATCAAAGGACAAATACTGTATGGTTCCCTTCAAGAGAGAGTAGAGTGTTAGTTGCCAGAGACTGGGGTGGGGAAGACTAGGGAGATACTGTTTAATGGGTACAAAGTTTCACTTGGAGAAGAAAAAAAATCTGGAGATGGATCTTGGTGATGGGTGCATGTCAGTGTGAATGTACTTAATGCCACTAAGCTGTATGCTTAAAAACTAATTTTTATTTTATGTATATTTTGCTGTTATTGTTCAGTCACTCAGTTGTGTCCAACACTTTGTGACCCCATGGACTGCAGCACACCAGACTTCCCTGTCCCTTACCATCTCCCAGAGTTTGCCCATGTTCGTATCCACTGAATTGGTATATTTTACCAAGTTAAAAAAAATTCAATTTTTTAAGTAGAAATTTATATACCAGTGTCACTAATAATCTCTGGGGCTGGAATTATGTAAAAAATTTTCCCTTTCTCTTTGTTTATATTTTCACCAGTTACCACTATCAGGAAAAAAATGTATCTAGTTCCATTTAGAAAATGAAAGTAACCTCACACCCTGAGAATGCCGTCTTACAGTTTACAAAACACTTTCACAATCATCGTCCTGCTTAAGCATCACCAATATCCCAAAAAAACAGAGACATTTTTGAACTGTGTAGACCAGAAAGGTTCAGATGACAGCGAATTGCCCGTCAGTAAGACAAGGAGCCAGGACTTAATCACAAGCCCCAACTTGGTCAGCTCAGCAAACTCAAGCATCACACCTGCTATGTCGAAGTCAATCCCAGAGAAGCCTGTCAGAACTCCAGAAGCTCTCTCTGTAGCCTAGAAAAATGTTACCTGGGCAGCTCAGGTAACACACCACCAAACCAAGGTGATGAGATTAGAGGGGGGTAGAGGTCAAATGATGTGGTTTCAGGAAGCCACCCTTGGTACCATCCCTCACAGGGACATAACCAACTTCACAAAATGACCCCAGCCTCTGACAGTCCCCCACAATGGACAGAAAGGGTCTACCAGGAGCCCCCCACTCTGGCCCTGATCTGGCCCAGACCTTATCCAAGCTGACCCCCCAGTCCCCACCATCCCAACATACCTGGTCCTGTGTCCCAGGCCTCGCAGATCAGATCAACAGCAGCACAAAGTGGCTGGAGCTGAAGCAGCTGAAACAAAGTGGAAATCAACAGGAAGTGTGAGAATCACCTTGTGACAAAAGAGGCACGAAGACCGGACGTGGGTTTGGGCCAGGAAGGCTGCGGCCAGCCTTCTAGAAGTGAGGCAACCTTGCAGCTCCACTGCTCAGCTGCTGTTGAGCAAGACTTCAGGGTTAAGGAAGGAGAAAAGAAACTCAAGCCCTAACTCTTTAGCCAGAACTTCAAGCTTCCCCTTTGTCTGTCTCCAGCCCTGTATTAGAGGGGAAAGGCAAGAAGGAGAGCTTTCCCACATTAGGAGATGCAGGATCCCTGTTGATTCAGTGGTAAGAATCCACCTGCCAACCTAGGTTTGATCCCTGGTCTGCGAACCAAGATCCCACATGCCCCAGAGCAACTAAGCCCATGCTCCACAACTACTGAGCTGAAACAGCGCCCTAGAGCCCCTGCTCCATAACAAGAGAAGCCACTGCAAAGAGAAGCGCGTGGACCACAGAGTAGCCCCCTGCTCACAGCTAGAGAAAGCCCATGTGCAGCAACAAAGACCTAGTGTAGCCAAAAATAGTAAATAAAGGGTAGGGCTTCCTCAGTGGCTCACTCGGTAGAGAATCCACCTGCAGTGCAGAAGACACAGGAGACTCAGGTTCAATCTCTGAGTTGGGGCGATCCCTTGGAGGAGGGTATGGCAACCCATGTATTCTTGCCTGGAAAATTCCATGAACAGAGGAGCGTGGTGGGGTACAGTCCATGGGATCACAAGAGTCAGACACGACTGTGCAACTGAGCACACAGGAGATGCCCAGAACCTGGCAAAGCACACATGTGGCACTTCAGAGAAACAATGGGAAGTCAGAGGGAAGTAGCCTCCACCTACCACTTTTGGTGGCGAGACCTTGAATGAGTTGCTGTGTGTCTCTGTGTCTCATCTTTGCAAAATGAAATGGAGGTAACACCAGTACTGACCTCATGGCGTTGTTTGGGCTTAAATGAGATAATGTGTGTAATTGGCTTCACATACATCCCATTATTCCCTTCAGTGGTTGGTGGCATCCCCTCTCCTTTCTCCCTCTCCAAATCTGACCCACTGCTTAAGTCTTTGGCAGGTCACGCCACCCTGGTCTGGAGTCACTTCGCGCCTCCACAGTGGCTGCAGGTCAAATGTGTCACTAAGTCCCACCGTGTAGGAGAAGCACCACGGTTAAGAACTCCGACTGAGGCCCTTCACCGATAATTCCTTCCCATGGAGCTGTTTAGCTCCGCAAGGTCACCGAGGGAGGGTAAGGGCTGCATGGATTTGTCTCTGTTTTCCCAGGAGCATCTACCAGAGCACTGGAAGTTAGTCCATAAATGTTCATGGACTTTTAAGATGCTATGAAGGTTTCAGACTGACTCAGGGCAGCTCAGGATCATGTTGTCTCCAGCCTGGGGCTGCTGCTGCTGCTGCTGCTAAGTCACTTCAGTCGTGTCCGACTCTGTGCAACCCCATAGACGGCAGCCTACCAGGCTCCCCCATCCCTGGGATTCTCCAGGCAAGAACAACTAGAGTGGGTTGCCATTTCCTTCTCCAGTGCATGAAAGTGAAAAGTGAAAGTGAAGTTGCTCATTGGTGTCCGACTCTTTGCGACCCCATGGACTGCAGCCTACCAGGCTCCTCTGCCCATGGGATTTTCCAGGCAAGAGTACTGGAGTGAGGTGCCATCACCTTCTCCATGTCTCCAGCCTACAGGAGGCTTATGCAGGATTTCAGCTGATGGTAAAAGGACTCACCTGTGGGTGTCAGTAGCGCACCATCTGAAAACACCTTGCAGTGCAGTGCAGTTATATTTGGACCAGAAGAGACACTCTTTGAAGATGGTACTTTTAAACTAGTAATAGAATTTTCTGAAGAATATCCAAATAAAATGCCAACTGTTAGGTGTTTAGGTATCCTTCAGAATCGGTGGAGTCCGATCTTCTATCTTAACACCAATTTAGTCTCTGCTGGATGAACTGAATCCAAACAGTCCAGCCAATAATCAGGCAGCACAGCTTTCTCAGGAAAACAAATGAGAATATGAGAAAGGCGTTTTGGCCATTGTTGAACGAGGCTGGAATGATTCATAACACACAAGTGGTCTGTTAATCTTTTTCATCATTGTTGTAATTTACCTCTCAGTAGAAAAGCTAACATATTTCAAGTGCCACCGGTTTTAAGGATTCTGCAGGGGGAAAAAAAAAGTCCTTCAATTTAGAACATTACAAAAGCTTGTGTATCTCAATGAATGTACTTTTTGTTGCATGGTATGAACTAAGTTATTGCTTACATAAATTTGTAATATATTCTATTTGTATTTTCTTCCCAAGTGTATAATGTTGGTGTGGAGCTTTCATGATAGAATACAATTTTGTACATCTGTACTTTTTTCAAATATTGAATGCCTTATTTTGGAATTTTTAGATTTTTTTAATTGAAAGCACTTGAAATTTTTTTATATATGAATATTACATGTAAAGCTGTTAAAATATGTATCTTCAGTGCAAAAAAAAAAAAAAAGATGCTATGGTAACACCATCCTATTTAAAGCATTCTGGTAAACTCCTGCACCTGGGCTGAGGTCGCCATAGCAACAGTTTTGCAGGCTGTGGCAAAGCCTTGCAGGAAGGCAGGACCTGGGTGATCCTTGGCTCCTCTCAGCTCCTCTCAAATCCCTGAAAGCACTAAAGATGTGAAGTGGGGGAAGATGCTGAAGGCTGTAGCTTGAGCTGCCTGGAAATCCTGCTTCCTGCCCTCATCTCTAGAAGAAAGCCTGGGTAGCTTGCAAAATACTGAAATCTCCCTCAAAAGGAGCCTAAGGTTTGCCACCTGATTGGGAGACCAGCCCTCCAACTGGCTTTCTGTACTCAGCTCCCTGGTCCCCTTTTTTTCAGATGACAGATATCTTGATAGCTGAGATGACATCTTCTTAAGGATCGCCCCTTACCTTTTTTTTTATAATTTTTTTTTTTTTGGTTGAATCGGGTCTTAGTTGCAGCACATGGGATCTTTCATTGTGGTGCAAGGATTCTCAGTTGTGGCTCACAGGCTTAGTTGCTCCATGGCATGTGGGATCTTAGTTCCCTGTTGTTGTTCAGTCACTTAGTCATGTCCAACTCTTTGCGACCCCAAGAACTGCAGCATACCAGGCTTCCTTGTCCTTCACCATCTTCCGGAGCTTGCTCAAACTCATGTCCATTGAGTCAGTGATCCCATCCAGCCATCTTGTCCTCTGTCGTCCCCTTCTCCTCCTGCCTTCAATCTTTCCCAGCATCCGGGTCTTTTCCAGTGAGTCAGCTCTTCACATCAGGTGGCCAAAGTATTGAAGCTTCAGCTTCAGCATCAGTCCTTCCAATGAATATCCAGGATTGCTTTCCTTTAGAATGGATTGGTTGGATCTCCTTGCTGTCCAAGGGACTCTCAAGAGTCTTCTCCAATACGACAGTTCAAAAGTATCATTTCTTCAGCATTCAGCATTCTTTATGTTCCAACTCTCACATCCATACATGACTACTAGACAGACCTTTGTTGGCAAAGTAATGTCTGCTTTTTAATATGCTGTCTAGATTTGTCATAGCTTTTCTTCCAAGGAGCAAGCGTCTTTTAATTTAGTAGCTGCAGTCACCATCTGCAGTGATTTTGGAGCCCAAGAAAATGAAGTCTGTCACTGTTTCCACTGTTTCCCCATCTATTTGCCATGAAGTGACAGATCAAACCCTGTTCCCTAGCATTGCAAGAATTCTTAACCACTGGACTAGCAGGGAAGTCCTTGCTCCTCACCTCTTGTTCCCTCCAACTTACCACCCCACCAAGTCTGCCCACCTCCACGTTTTTCTTAGTATACCCCAGGCCTTGTTGAGGCTTACTGGGTGCCAGGCTCTGTGCTCAGTGTGTTTTGTTTTGGACACAATGCACAGTTCATGGACTCTTACTTCCCCCAACAGGGATTGAACCCACACCCTCTGCAGTGGAATCGGTGTGTCCTAACCACTGACCAGAGAATTCCTGTGTGCTAAGTGATTTACATATAATATCCTGCTTAAACCCTCAAATAACTCTCCAAGTAAAGGCCGTTGCGATTCCCATTTTACAGATGAGGAAACTGAGGCCCAAAGAGGTCACACAACTGGCCCAACTTTAACTTGCAGGCATTTCAGTGGGATTTTATTCCAGGAAGCTATACACTCTCCCACCTCCATGTCTCACAGAGAAGGGAGTTTTGTAGTTAGCCTGTTCAAAGTTTTGGAACTACTGAGCCTGAGTCATCACCAGAGGGCTGATTAGAAATGCAGAGCCTCAGGCCCCACCCCAGTCCCACTAAATTAGAATTTGCATTTTCACAAGAGAACTAGGTGATTGGTTTGCTCATCAAGATTTGAGCCTTGGTCTAAATTGAATTGAACGGGTAGCACAAGACACGGATCCACAAGCAAAGTAAGCATAGACAAAGAATCCCGCAGGGCTCTAGACCTTGGGGGTTTTGCCTCTAGAGAAAGAACAGAGACAAAAATTTAGGGCTCTGGGGCTCTTTTCGCCTCAGTTTCTGCTAAGTCCTCAAGCAAAATCTCAACTTTGGAAGTTCAGAGAGCAATCGGATGGCTTTAGAGCGCCACCTTCTGGTCATGCTAAGCTATGCAGCACACGTTTCTGCTCCAGGCATCCCATCCCAGAGACACAGCTACTTGTCTGCAGGGGCTAAACCTCTGGGGGACTTATGTAGTTTTTCCCAGCAGTTTATTTCTCTTCCTTCTTTACCCTTCAACACTCACCATTCGTTATTCTTATCACTGATTCAGATAACTCCTTGCTGTCTAAATGACAGCAATACAGCACTTCATGTTTGCTTACTTCCTGACCTCAATTCAGTTCAGCTCATCAGGGGTGCAAAGCCTAAGCCTTGACCATTTCTGTTTTTAATAACATCAAAGCAAGTGGAGAAACCAAGACCTTAGAGTTACAAACAAGGCATAAAGATTTTAAACTGATCTGTATAAGAAAGAATTCACATGGACATTCACATGGACATATTTCTATTTACCTATGTTTATATCTATCTAAAATCAATCACAGAAGGAAAATATCTAAATAGAGTATTATGCAAAAGATATAGGTAAGCTCATAATGGAAGAAATGCCATTAGTCAAAGACATTTTTAAGAAATGTCCCTATTTTAAACCTTTCTTTTTTTGGAATTAGATTTTTTTTAATTATTGCTTTTTCCATTATCCTAATTATACTTTTATTATTTTTAGTGCTTTATTATCATTTTAATGGTTATCAAGCAATCCCACTCCCAGAATAATGCAAGATTACAGTTTAACTCCATTTATCCTCCTCCTGCTTTCTATTTTCATCAAGTATTTTTTTATGAATTTTTAAACTCTGAAGATATCATTTTTATTTTATGCAATCAATACTCATGTATTTTCCCCACTCATTTACCTCCTGTCATTCATTCATTCCTGTATGATTTTGCTTCCATGGGTATCATTTTCATTCTGCCTAAAGAACGTCCTCTACCTCCAATAAAAATTAAAAATAAAAAAAAGAACATTAGTAGTTTCATTTGTTTATTTAGGGACTTTTAGTGAAGCTCTTTCAGCAGTGAATTCTATTTTCATCTGTAAACTTCATTCCACCTTCATTTTTTTTTTTTTTGGCCGAGCCACCCTGCATGTAGGATCTTAGTTCCCTTGAACAGGGATCAAACCCCGCCCCCTGCATTGGAAGTGCACAGTCTTAACCACTGGGCCACCAAGGAAGCCCCTCCACCTACATTTTTTAAGAATATTTTTCTCCAAATAAAATTCTAGATTGGCAGCTATTTTCTTTCAGTCCTTAAAAGATTATAATATGTATTCTTGACATGCACCCTCTCTTGGATTGCATCATTTATCTTGAAAATCAGATGTATTATTTTGCTTCTCTGAAGGTAATGTGTCTTTTCATCTCAGACAATTTTTCAAAATTATCTTTGACTTTGGTTTTCAGAAGTTTTACTACAGTGCGATCAGGTAGCGATTTTTTTTGGGGGGGGTGGTATTTATTTTGCTGGAGATTTGTAGAGTTTCTTGAATCTGTGGTTGAATGTTTCTACTAATGTAAAATTTGTGATCCATAACTCATCTATTGCTTCTGAACAAGTCACTCTTTTAAATGTATTTAGACCTTTACATCACATTCCATATTCTCTTATGCTCTTTTCTGTATTTTCCATCTTCCCCCCAACCCCAGTCCCATCCTTCAGACTGAGTATTTTCTGCCCACTTAGCTTTCAGTTTACTAATCCTGTCTTCTGTTATATTTAACCTGGGAATTCTCTGGCAGTCCAGTGGTTGGGATTCAGCGCTTTCACTGCTGTGACACAGATTCAATCCCTGGTTGGGGAACTAAGATCCCACAAGCCACACAATGTGGCCAAAAAATAATCAACACAACAATAATAATAGTAACCACTTGTTAAACCCATCTATAGAGTTGTGTTGTTTTTAAGGAATTGTATTTTTCGATTCTAGAATTTCCACTTAGTTCTTTAAAAAAAATTGTTTCTAGTTCTCCATCTACTTTCTTGAATGTACTGGGGAGAGTGGAGTAAAGACCAATTTATAATAATACCCAGGCAATGTGAGTGAGACAAGAGGCAATTTCATATGCTACTGGAGGAAGTTTAAATTGGCACAGTTTATGAAAGGGAATTTGACAATTTTTACCATGTCTTTGAAATTATATTATACTTTGACTCCTCAATTCCATTTCTAATAATTATTTAAAGTGTGAAACAGAAGAAAGGAAACCTTTTTTTTTTTTTTTTGGCTGGCCTGCAAGGCCTCAGCAGTAAAAACTCGGGTCCTATCCTTTGGACTGCCAGGGAATTCCCAGGAAACCTCATTTAAAATGAAACTGAGGGACTTCCCTGGTGGTCCAGTGGTTAAGACTCCCCACTTCCACTACAAGGGGCATGGGTTGGATCCCTGATCAGGGAACCAAGATCCTACATGCCCTGTGGTGTGGCCAAAAGCTGTTAAATTAATTAATTTAATTAAATGAAGCTGGGTGGCCAGAAGGGAGAACTCTCACATGCTACCACTCCACATCAATTGCAGACCCCAATAGGAAGAATTTTCCTTGCCCAGCAACCAGACCAGCCAATGGGAAGTGGCCTCCAGCCTGAACTCTCCTTTTCCCCCAATGGACTTTCTTCATATTAACTCCTCCCAACTGCCTCCTTTTGCTCTACAAAGTAACATTCCTCTCCTTTGTTGGACTTGCCTATGACTTTTGCTATAGCTTTCTTGCCCCAAATTGCAATTTCTCTACTATTCTGGAAAAAAGAAAACAAAAACTTTTTTTTTGCTAGCAATGTAACTGGCTGTTTATTTTTAGGTTTGATAAAGGAAATAACACCAAGATTTTGCAATTATTACACTTATTACAGAAAATTTTATAATAGGGGAAAATTGGAAACTTAAATATCAATCGATAGATACATTAATTAAATAAATGACTATATCATCGACTCAATGGACATGAGTTTGAGCAAACTCCAAGAGATAGTGAAGAACAGAGAAACCTGATATGCTGCAGTCCATGGGGTCCAAAAGAGACCGATACAACTCAGCAACTGAACAACAATCCATTAAAAATAAGGGTGTAAGGATGAAACTGGCAAGAAAACAGTTTTCAGGTGCTGAAAAAAATCAGGTCCTAAAAGTGTTTATTCAGTGTGATTCCACTTATTCTAAAATCATTACATGCTATAATTATACATAATATATTATTATTTTTAGCATAGCTATATAGGAGCTGAAAGAATAAACAAAAATATAATATTTATCTATAGAGGTGGCATAAAGCTGATGTTTTCATGTGTGCTTTTATGAAATTTCCACTTTTTTTCAACACGAAGTACTATTTTTATTTACAAAACAAATTTTTTTTCCTCTCCTGATTCCTGATTTTTTTCCTCCCTAACCCTGGCCTTACCTGTCTCAAGCACTGAGCACTCTCAGCTGTCAGTGAGGCATTCAGCTCCGGATGAAGAATGAAGGCTGAGAAAATCCTCCAACAAAGGGCTAATTTCAGACAGTCTTTCTCCTACAGCTGCCACCACCCCCAGGAAGTGCGAAGTTTCCCTTCCACAAACCGCCCGGCGAACAAATCTCCGAGCTTCCCCGCTCTTTAGCTTCCCTTCCCCCACCTGTCCCAGAGCATCTCTGCCCCTGCGGCTGGCGCTTTACGACGGTGCAGGGAATGGGGCGGGGACGCACGCAGCCCAGGTGAGTTAGCTGCAGGACGCAATCCACGCCGGCTCGTACGCGACTGGGACGTGACTCAGCCTTCCTGCTCGCCCAGTGCCCCACCTCTGCTCCCTTCGGCCTCCTCCTGCAGCCCGCAGCACCCTCGAGCCACCGTCGGTTCTTGCCAGTTTCATCCTCAAGTCCAAGCTAGTTTTCTCCTTTGCACAGAATTCCTTTGGTTGATCCCACTCTGTGGCTTCCCGGCCAGTGGGCTCTCAAGCACTGAAACCAGCCTTGGGCTCAGCCTTCAAGAGTCCTGAAGTGGACCCTTTCACCTCTGAGACCATCCTGAGCCTCTGTAGCTCCCAGGGTCCTCATCCCCATTCATACGTTTCAGATCAGGGTGTGCAAAGGTCCGTGCACGTCTCAGATCAGCGTGTTCAGAGGCCTATGCACGCCACCACTTCCGGTGGTACCCAAGTGAATCTTTTTTTTACTTAGTATGTATTCATATTGCTGTTTATTAAAAACATGATTAGAACATCAGACCTGTGATTTCACAGTATGGATGCTCAGAATGAGGTGAGAGTAAATATTTATATTTAAAATATGGCTCCTATTTGTTGTTATTTTTGTTTTTTATTTTTAGCATAGCTATATAGGAGCTGAAAGAATAAACAAAAATATAATATTTATCTATAGAGGTGGCATAAAGCTGATGTTTTCATGTGTGCTTTTATGAAATTTCCACTTTTTTTCAACACGAAGTACTATTTTTATTTACAAAACAAATTTTTTTTCCTCTCCTGATTCCTGATTTTTTTCCTCCCTAACCCTGGCCTTACCTGTCTCAAGCACTGAGCACTCTCAGCTGTCAGTGAGGCATTCAGCTCCGGATGAAGAATGAAGGCTGAGAAAATCCTCCAACAAAGGGCTAATTTCAGACAGTCTTTCTCCTACAGCTGCCACCACCCCCAGGAAGTGCGAAGTTTCCCTTCCACAAACCGCCCGGCGAACAAATCTCCGAGCTTCCCCGCTCTTTAGCTTCCCTTCCCCCACCTGTCCCAGAGCATCTCTGCCCCTGCGGCTGGCGCTTTACGACGGTGCAGGGAATGGGGCGGGGACGCACGCAGCCCAGGTGAGTTAGCTGCAGGACGCAATCCACGCCGGCTCGTACGCGACTGGGACGTGACTCAGCCTTCCTGCTCGCCCGGTGCCCCACCTCTGCTCCCTTCGGCCTCCTCCTGCAGCCCGCAGCACCCTCGAGCCACCGTCGGTTCTTGCCAGTTTCATCCTCAAGTCCAAGCTAGTTTTCTCCTTTGCGCAGAATTCCTTTGGTTGATCCCACTCTGTGGCTTCCCGGCCAGTGGGCTCTCAAGCACTGAAACCAGCCTTGGGCTCAGCCTTCAAGAGTCCTGAAGTGGACCCTTTCACCTCTGAGACCATCCTGAGCCTCTGTAGCTCCCAGGGTCCTCATCCCCATTCATACGTTTCAGATCAGGGTGTGCAAAGGTCCGTGCACGTCTCAGATCAGCGTGTTCAGAGGCCTATGCACGCCACCACTTCCGGTGGTACCCAAGTGAATCTTTTTTTTACTTAGTATGTATTCATATTGCTGTTTATTAAAAACATGATTAGAACATCAGACCTGTGATTTCACAGTATGGATGCTCAGAATGAGGTGAGAGTAAATATTTATATTTAAAATATGGCTCCTATTTGTTGTTATTTTTGTTTTTAAGAAAAATCAACAGTTGTACATGCAGTACTTTGATGTGGCAAAAATTACCAAGACAAACCATTGGATTGTTTTCCCGGGGGGATTTCTTCTTTAAAAGCCTCAGATTCCATCACTTGTCCCTCCTCCTTTCCTACCTAGCCCATCTTCCCTCCCCTTCCCAGACTCACCTCCTGGAGAATCTGCCAGAGATCAGGCTTTTTCAAAGACAACATTGGTGTACAGTGGCTAAGTAAGGCTCTAACCCAGTGGTGGGCTCATCCTCCCATCTCCAGCCAGACCGGAAGTTCTCAATCTATTATGACTTGAGGGGGTGGGGAGAATTTTGGTGTGGATTCCAAAAGCCATTAGAATAGAAGGTAGGGGCTTCTCTGGTGGCTCAGTGGTAAAGAATCTGCCTGCCTGCCAATGCAGGAGATCCTGGTTCGATACCTGGTGCAGGAAGATCCCACATGTCATGGAGCTGCTAAGCCCAAGCCTGTGCACCACAACTATTGAACCTGTGCTCTAGAGCCTGTGCTCTGCAACAGGAGAAGCCACAGCAACAAGAAGCCCGAGCACGGCAACTAGAGCCGCCCCCACTCTGTGCAACCAGAGAAAAGCCCAGGCAGCAAGGAGGACCCTGTGCAGCCAATAAATATATAAAACTATTTAAAAAAAAAAGAACAGAAGGTAGAATGACTTCATTGTCTAAACTTCACACTCTTCTGTGCAGGAAAAGCGCGCACACACACACACACACACACACCCCTCATGCACATAAGCTAGGCTTAAGAAGTTGGATTTATTCATTTCACAAACACTGACTTATTAAACACTATTGCCAGACACAAGACCCTGTGCTACAGTCAACAGAGATGAGTTAGGAACTCCTCCTTCAAGGTCTTAAAAGATAAAGATGCCAGCGGGGAAGTGATGAGGAAGAAAGGCATTGAAGTCAGAAAAAAAAAGCAGGAAAAAAATCACAGAGCCCCAGAAGCCCAAGGCCTCAAGGGATCTGAACTAGAAGCCAGCACTGTGGCTATGCTGCGTGGCTTGAGATGGCCCAGGGCAAGGGGGCTGTCCTGAAAACCGTGTGGGAAAGGCAGTGTGGGCCTCATGTGCGGACTGAGGAGGGTGGGCCTTGTACCGAGGGCAGTGGGGAGCCACGGAAGTCTTTAGTGGGAGGGAAGGGATGAGGAGGAACACCCGTGAAGATGTTCTGTGGCTGCTTCAATGTAGGTTGGACAGAGGGGGCTGAGGGCCAGGGGCGGGGGGCTTGGGAATGAAAGCAACCCCTGTCCACCTTCCAAGCTGGGTGCCCTGGCAGGGCCTGTTTTCTGCTCAAAGGCCCCAGGTTTCCCCTAAGTATCAGCACCCCCAGGCTATGTAAGGATAGAAGGAGAGCCAGGGGGTCGGCCATAGAGAACAGGTAAGACGAAGATTTCAGAGGTGTGGGCAGCCTGGCGGGAGCGGGTGAGTCCAGGAAACTCACGGGGGCAGGAATGAACTGAAACCCCCGGATAGACCCTGATCTGCCTGGAGCCAAACAGGGCAGCCTGCAGTGGGCTGAGTGGACACTTGATTTGCATTTCCCTGATGATTATTGATGCTGAACATTTTGTGAGCCTGTTGGCCAATTTCCATTTCTTCTTAGGAAAAATGTTCAGTTCTTCTGCCCATTTTCTAATCGGGTTTGTGTGTGTGTGTGTGTGTGTGTGATGTTGGGTTGTATGAGCTGTTTACATATGTTGGATATTAATCCCTTATCAGTCATAGCATTTGCAAATATTTCCTCCCATATTGTAGGTTCAGGCACATTATTTGTATCCATTTATTTAATCATCATCACAATCCTATGGAGTAGGTAATATAATCATTTTTCTTGGCCTCACAGCATAGCTTGTGACATCTTAGTTCCCCCACCAAGTACTGAAAATGGGCCCGTGGCAGTGAGAGCCCAGAGTCCTAACCACTGGACACCCAGGGAAGCCCCAGTCTGCATTTCAAGGCAGATTCTTAACCACTGGGCCACTGGGGAAGTCCCAGATCCTGCCTTATTCTTATTTTTTTTTTTCTGATCATGAAAGAAGTATACATTCAAGGATCCCAGGAATGTATGAGTCAGAAAGTTTCTCCAGTGATAACTACTAACAAGTTGGATGTGTCTACTTCCAGATTTTTCCTCTATAAAAACGATCATATATTATGATTTCCATAAACAGAGTCACACACTGTTCTGAAACTTACTTCTGTTTCACGTGGTATCAGGGACAGTTCTCCTTTATTGGTTTTATTCTGCCTCCATCTTTACCTCTGTGGTGTTTGATCTTTGGAGCTCTGAGCCCCTTTGAGTGTGGGATGAAGGACAAGTGTATTTAAGCACATCACCCAAATATCTGTGTATGACTCTGGGTGGCAAAGAGTTACTGAGGCTGATCTGAGCCCTTCACCCTGTGCCCTGTCATGGCAAGGGAGCAGGAAGCAACAGGAGGATCACCAAAATGAACTCTGGAGGCTGGCGGACTGTATGACTTTCTCGTTATTGGAGGGACGTGGAGACTCATCTTCGGGGAAGGGTCCTGGGTCACTGCCCCCATACTGAGACCCTCTGCTTGTCTCCAGCGCCCATCCCTGGACTCCTCCCCGGGCGAGGGAAACCTCCTCTCTGAGCATCTTCATCAAGATCACCTGACTCCAACAGGGGCCAAACCCCTGGGCAACGCCAAAGCCTCCTGGCCTCAAACGGGTTGGGCGACATTCACTTCCCGGCGCTGGCCTCCAGTGCTCAGTTATTAGCAAGTGTCTCGGCAGCGGCGGCAGCTGTCCCAGGAACAGCAGCAGGAGGACGTGCCACCCGCGCAGCGCTTCTGGGTGGCTCAAATCTGCTCCGTGGAGGCCTGCGGGTGGAGAGGTGGATGCTGCTCGCCTTGGTCCCAGCCAAAGTGAGTCTGGGGGCCAGGCTGGGGGCAGGGAAGGAACTTGGCGGAGTTCTGCACTGATGCCAGCGGGGGGTGTGTGTGTGTGTGTGTGTAAGAGAGAGAGAGCTGAAGCTATAAAGCCTTGGGAATCCAGGAGGGAAGCCTAGGTGCCCAAAGGTGACACCCCGCCTCGTAGACTCATTGTCCCAAGGTGGGGAGGTGGGGGTCACCTGAGCTGGTGAGACCCCCCACCAGTCCTCAAGATGAGTGGGCTGCTGCGTGGGTGAAGCCAGGCACTGGGGCTTCGTGAGGTCGGCTCCCCTTGGGCCAGCTCCCCCCTCCCCCTCCTCTCTCATAGCTGGAGGGGCAGCTCCAGTTACAGTCACTTTGAGGAGGGAAGTCTTGAGGGGGGTCACTTTCCCATACAGGTTTCCTCATCATTCTTTAAAAAAAACAAACAAACTTTATTGAGGTATGATTGACATCCAACAAGATGTACATATTTAACATATACAACTGGATTCTGGAGTTTTCAGGAGGCATTTTCATCCTTGGTTGTTTGTTAAAATGGTGTTTCTGTAGAGGCGTAAGGGCTGGGTCTCTTGCTCTCAATTCTTCACCTACTCCTTCACTCGAGGTCTGGAACGCCCTCCATGGATGCACATGCTCGGGGATGGAGTGGTTCACAGTATGGCCTGTGTAGCCAGGCTGACCTGGCCTCGAACCCTGGATCTGCCCTGGACTTTCTTTTAATTCCCACTGTATACTGTTTATTCTTTCTTTTTTTAAAAAAAAAATACTTCTTTATTTGGCTTCACTGGGTCTTAGTTACAGCATGAGGGATGTTGTTCCCTGAGCAGGGGTTGAACCCGGCCCCCCTGCATTGAGAGCTCAGAGTTCTAGCCACTAGACCACTAAGGAAGTCCCAGCAGCCTGGCTTTGAACAAAGTTACTTAAGCCTTGGTTCCCTAGTCTGTAAAACAGAGATAATATCTACCTCCTGGAGCTGTTGACGATGAAATGAGGAAGGGATGCAGAATGCCAAGCACACAATTAGTGTTCAATAAATAGCCGCTGTTGTAATTATTTATTATTAGCTCGTCACTGGTCCCACCTCACCTAGGAAGACCTTCCAGCCCTCCTCTCCCCAAAATTTCCTGAAGCACCATCGGGGGTGCCTTTGGATATAATGTCTTCCCTTTCATTTAGCTAGTCTGTGCCCCAATCAGAGCGTGTTCCTCAGATTTTTTCTGCTGCCCTCTCCCCAGCACCTGAGACAGTCAGGTTCAGAAGAAGAACTCAAAGAAGGAGAATGAAATGGTATGAAGAGAAAGGGAAGGACTGAGCAAGGGAGGCAAGAACGTAGGGATGGAGGACAGGTGGCCTTGCCCAGACGTGAAGGACAAGGCTCTCCCGAAGCACAGGATGGGAAGGGACTGCGCAGGAGGCCATCAGGAGGGATCTGGGATGTCATCTGCATCCCCCGCATCCTATCATTTCTCAAACTCAGTTCTCTCTGCTCCCCTGCTCAACCCAAGGAGACCAGTGCTTCCTGCTGCAAATATCTACTCACCCAATCTATCAACTGATTCAAATATTTTCTACACTCTCTAGGAAATCAATGAATATCTCCCCGCTCCCATCTCCCTCTCCAACCCCTCCCCAAGGTGACCTCAGACAAGTCACTTCCCTTCTCTGGACTCAGGTCTTTTCATCTATAACACTCAATTTTACTAAATGACCTGCAACATCCTTTCCCCTCCAGCATTCTCGAATCTATCTGCTCTATTCTCGTCTATCTTGATACCTCACTTCTCAGTTTTCCAAACAACTTAGGGTATTGATCATCATTCCTCTTTAAAAAAAAAAAATCTCTCTTCAAGAACTTTATAAACGTCCACTAGATTCTAAAAGCTTCATGAAGGACATTTTCCCCATCCCATGCCACGCTTGCATGATCTCAGTTCCCTGATCAGCAATCAAACCCATGGCAGTGAGAGCCCAGAATTCAATCCTAACAATCAGGGAACGCCCTTGAAGGGTTTTCTTAATCACTGCTTATTTCCAATATCTGGCTCAGTACCTAGCCTGCAGCAACATTCAATAAATCATTGTTGAATAACTGGATACATGAATGAATGGATGGATGGATGAGTGGACAGATGAAATTGCCACCATACGCCTCTGGGGAGTTATGAAACGCAGGGGGACATGCTAGCAGTTGGTCAGCTTAAGAAAATCAAGGTCATCCTGAGAAAAACCTCAGTTTAGATAGCTGCATGTTATGAAACAAAAATGTCTGAGACACTGGAACCACCAACTTAATAACCTATTGCCCATCACTTACCTACTCCATTGTCATCTTTTCTGGTTGTTATTCTAACTCCAGGGGAGCTGCCCTTTGTCAGGGGCATGAGCGTTTTTTAGTCATCTACGTGATAAGAAACATCTGGGGAGGAGAGGGAAGGCAAGTGCTAGAAGAGAAAGGACTGAGCCTGATTGACAACATCTAGTGCCAAAGAAATGATGCTTTAGAACTGTGGTGTTGGAGAAGACTCTTGAGAGTCCCTTGGACTGCAAGATCAAACCAGTCAATCCTAAAGGAAATCAACCCTGAGTATTCACCAGAACTGATGCTGAAGCTGAAGCTCCAGTATTTGGCCACCTAATGTGAAGAGCTGACTCACTGGAAAAGACCCTGATGCTGGGAAAGATTCAGGGCAGGAGAAGGGGGCAACAGAGAATGAGATGGTTGGATGGCATCACTGATTCAACGGGCATGAGTTTGCCATTAGATATTGAAGGACAGGGAAGCCTGGTGTGTTGCAGTCCATGGGGTTGCAAAGAGTTGGACACTTCTTAGTGACTGAATAGCAGCCATTTATTGAGCATTTACTATGTGCCAGACTTTTCATTCATGGCACCTCACTTCACACTCTGGACAACTCTGAGAAGAAGCCAGTACTATTATTATCAACCCCACCTCAGAGATGGGAAATTGAGGCTCAAATAGGTTATTCAGACAGTAGTGGGCATATCAAGGATTTGAAGTCAGCTTCAGGGTCTGGCTTCTTGAACCCCCTCCCCTGGCCTGGAGGCCACACTAACCACCTTGGAGATCGACGTTTGAAAACACCTGCAAAGGCTTTGGTGCTGCCACCAGGGTGCCCAGTCCCCTACCCCCATCTCTACATATTTGTGCTCTTTGTTGGTTATGGGATATTTTCAACTTGGCAAAATGGGCTTGAAACCAAGCTAAGAGGGAAGAGAGCATCCAAAAGATCTGTGATTGAACCAATTCTCGTCTGTCCTTCCCCATTAACTAGCTTTGTTCCCACTATGTCATCTCTCAGTGGCTCAGCAGTAAAGAATCTCCCTGCTATGCAGGAGACGTGGGTTCAGTCCCTGGGTTGGGAAGATTCCCCTGGAGAAGGAAATGGCAACCCACTCCAGTACTCTTGCCCGGGAGATCCCACGGACAGAGGAGCCCAGCAAGCTACATTCTGTGGGGTCACAAAAAAGTCAGACACGACTGAGGAACTAAACAATGACAACAATGTCATCTCTCAGGTTTGGGGGCTGCCACACACCACTCTAGCTCTCAGTGTGTCCAGGGGTGTTTTGATGGAAGAATATATCACATCAGTACCCCTTCAGGAGGACCATGCAATCGCGTGACCATTTGACCACAGTCCTTCTAAAGAGGCTGTTCCAGGACTTCACTGGCGATCCAGTGGTTAAGAATCCATGCTCCCAGGGCAGGGACATGGGTTCCACCCCTGGCCAGGGAAGTAAGATCCCACACTCTGCCTAATGAGGCCAATAAACAGATAAATAAATAAACAGGCTGTTGGAAATGAACTTAAATGACACGGCTGCGATACTGGGAATGTGTGGAGGAATGAGAACACTGGCACTGCGTCACACACCCAAACAGGGGCTTCCCGTCAAATCATCACCTTGGGGAACTGCACTTAATCCAACAACACTGCTACTGCTGAGAGCGTCCTTGGAGCCCCTCTTTAGCTCTCAGATGACACCTGAAACCCACCTGTCACTTCATGGTGACTCTGTGTCTTTTATTTAAAATAATCTCATGCCACTTGGGCATTCATTTGCTTTTACCAGACTGGGCGCCAGGTGACCTTTGGCCATTTCCAAATACCAGACGTATCCTTGAAGGATGAAAACCTGCCTTCATAGAGGTTGATTGGAAGGTTCTCTCGCAACCTTGGGCAGGCTGCCGAGAAGAATCTGAAGGATGACTGAGCTGTGGTGGGAGGAGGAAGGAGCCCACAGCTCCCTTACGTGACTGTGCAGCTGGCCAGCCGGCATTTGGATGTGTAAGTTTTGAGTTTTATTCTCAAATCCTTCATTGCCCTCCAGCTGCACTTAGCATAGAGGGATGGGAGCCAGGGGCTGAGGACAGTTGTACGGGTCAGCCAGCCTGAGTGGGGAGATGGAATGGCAGCAGAGGCTTTCTTGGAGAACAACCACAATGGGCGCAACACACAGCCCCATTGGAGCCTGGACCAGGCGGGGTGGGGGGAACCTCGGCTTAGCCACCTGCCTCTCCTGGGGAATAGGTCCTGCTGCCTCCACTGGGGGCTTGGGACCAGGGAGAGGGGAGGGGTGACCACAGGCGACGCACAAGTGGTGGTGAGGGATCGGGGGCTACACCTTGGCCTCCGCACACCTCCTTCCAGCGGCGGGTGGCTGGGATCTCTGCTTGTCAGCCCCCAACTCACCTTCCAGAAGTGCCTCTCATCTCCCCAGGGTCCTGGTGTGATTCGGGGAGGCCACCCAGGAGGAGCGGCAAGAGAGGCAGCAGGGAGGCAGGCAGGGGAACCGAGCCAGAAAAGGCGCTGATGCTCAACCCTTCCCGCCTACAGCCAGGGCCCTGCCCTCCTGCTCGGCCATGTCTGAGGGCGAGAGCAAGGACAGCTCAGGCAGCGAGTGCCCCGTGTGCTACGAGAAGTTCCGAGAGCTGCAGGGCGCCAGTCGGACGCTGAGCTGCGGCCACGTGTTCTGCCATGACTGCCTGGTCAAGTACCTCCTGTCCACGCGCGTGGACGGCCAGGTCCAGAGGACCATTGTCTGCCCCATCTGCCGCTATGTCACCTTCCTCAGCAGGAAGAGCTCCCGCTGGCCCGCCAAGCTGGACAAGAGCTCCCAGATCCTGGCCGTGCCCGTGGGCCTGCCCCCCACACCACTGCCGGATGCCCTGGGCCACGCCAACCCCCTGGCCCTCTCCCAGCCAGTTTGGAGATCGTCCCCAGGCCAGCTGCCCTTGGACCCGCCGCCCAGCCTGCCCCGGGAGCCACAGATCTTCATCATCAGCCGCCATGGGATGCCCCTCGGGGAGCAGGACAGTGTTGGAGGAAGGAGCCCACAGCTCCCTTACGTGACTGTGCAGCTGGCCAGCCGGCATTTGGGTGTGTAAGTTTTGAGTTTTATTCTCAAATCCTTCATTGCCCTCCAGCTGCACTTAGCATAGAGGGATGGGAGCCAGGGGCTGAGGACAGTTGTACGGGTCAGCCAGCCTGAGTGGGGAGATGGAATGGCAGCAGAGGCTTTCTTGGAGAACAACCACAATGGGCGCAACACACAGCCCCATTGGAGCCTGGACCAGGCGGGGTGGGGGGAACCTCGGCTTAGCCACCTGCCTCTCCTGGGGAATAGGTCCTGCTGCCTCCACTGGGGGCTTGGGACCAGGGAGAGGGGAGGGGTGACCACAGGCGACGCACAAGTGGTGGTGAGGGATCGGGGGCTACACCTTGGCCTCCGCACACCTCCTTCCAGCGGCGGGTGGCTGGGATCTCTGCTTGTCAGCCCCCAACTCACCTTCCAGAAGTGCCTCTCATCTCCCCAGGGTCCTGGTGTGATTCGGGGAGGCCACCCAGGAGGAGCGGCAAGAGAGGCAGCAGGGAGGCAGGCAGGGGAACCGAGCCAGAAAAGGCGCTGATGCTCAACCCTTCCCGCCTACAGCCAGGGCCCTGCCCTCCTGCTCGGCCATGTCTGAGGGCGAGAGCAAGGACAGCTCAGGCAGCGAGTGCCCCGTGTGCTACGAGAAGTTCCGAGAGCTGCAGGGCGCCAGTCGGACGCTGAGCTGCGGCCACGTGTTCTGCCATGACTGCCTGGTCAAGTACCTCCTGTCCACGCGCGTGGACGGCCAGGTCCAGAGGACCATTGTCTGCCCCATCTGCCGCTATGTCACCTTCCTCAGCAGGAAGAGCTCCCGCTGGCCCGCCAAGCTGGACAAGAGCTCCCAGATCCTGGCCGTGCCCGTGGGCCTGCCCCCCACACCACTGCCGGATGCCCTGGGCCACGCCAACCCCCTGGCCCTCTCCCAGCCAGTTTGGAGATCGTCCCCGGGCCAGCTGCCCTTGGACCCGCCGCCCAGCCTGCCCCGGGAGCCACAGATCTTCATCATCAGCCGCCATGGGATGCCCCTCGGGGAGCAGGACAGTGTCCTGCCGCAGCGCAGCCTGGCAGAGCTCTCCGGGGCCTCCCCGGCGCCCAGCTCCACCCGGTCCTTCTGCTGCCGCTCCCGGGCCCTGCTGCTCATCACCCTCATTGCCGTGGTGGCCGTGGTGGCCGCCATCCTCCCCTGGGTGCTGCTGGTGAGGAAGCAGGCGTGAGTTGGGGCACCAGTCGGAGAGCCCCACTGGAAGCTGCCCGCTGGCACAGCCAGGCTGGCCGTGGCCTGGGAGGGGCCCCAGTGTGGCCTTGGGCCAGCGGAGCCTCAGGGGCAGCCCGGGGCAGAGATGGGGTGTTAGGGTGCTGACTGGCATCAGCAGGCTCTTGCTCCCAGCAGGGATCAGAAAGGACCAGAAGGCAGGACCTCTGAGGCAAGAGTTTGGGTGGGGCAGGGGAACTCTGAGCTGAGAAGGAAACTCCAGGTTCCAGGCCAGGGAGGAAATGTGATAGACACCCCTCCTCAGAAACCACAGTGGGGGTACTCCTCAGCAGATATGCATCCCTCCTCTAGGCTAGAACCCAGCGAGGTTGGGGGTGGGGTGGGTAGCTGCCCCACCTATGGGTGTCCCCATCTGCCAGGTGACCTACCCAAAGTCAGGTGGGACTCCGAGTCGGGGCACCTCCTGCTGGAGGGGCCCACAGGTGAGACCCCTCCAGGTCAGAACTCCAGGCCAGGATCCCTGGTGTGCTCCCAGGAACAAACAGAAGGGATAGGGTGGCACAGGGACCAAGGCACATGTGCTCCCCAGAATCTCAGCACCATCCCCCCACCCTGCCCCTGACCCCCTCAGTTGGGTGTGTGCCTTCCTACCCCTGGAACCACCAGTCTGGAAGGTCTTCCCTAAGGGAGAGGCTGAGCTCAGGGGCTGCAGCCCAGAATTCCTGGGAGAAGGGACAGAAAAGGGGAGCTGAAGCCACGTCGGGAATCAGGGGTTTGCTGACAGAGGTGGAGGCCAGCGGAATGGCCCACGAACAGAGTTAGAGGGCTCCCAAAGCCCCCCCAGCCCAACAATGGCCCAGATTTTGAGTCCTGGGGTTTTCAAGGATAGCCTGCCAGGTGGGCAGTGCAGGAGCTGCCTGGTGGCTGGGACCTGAGTCAGCTGAGAACTATGTGGGCACACGAGCCCCTGGGGGCTCCCGCCTCCCGCCCAGCCTGTGACCAACCACTCATTAGAGGCCACACCAGCCAGGCCAGTTCCTGGGGTGGATTCCCAGGCTGGGCTGGGTAAGGAAGGGTGGGGAGGAAAACAGCTGTGCTTGGCAGGGACGCTTCTATCTCAGTGAACATGGAACCCAGCTGCTATCAGCCTCTGGCCAAGGTCACGTCACCTGGGGACGCCACCTGAGCTGGGGGTCCTTGAGGAGGACACTAGAAAAGGCTCAGGTTGGGCCTTATCTGGGGAGTGAGCCATTTTGGAACAGCTATTTCCTGTTTATTAAGGCCCACAAGTAAATGGGCCATCATCTTAATTTTAGGGTTAAAAACAGCAAAAACCTCAAGCTTTCTCGAATAGGTGGTTTATCGCAGCCCAGGTGGTGCAGCAGCCATGCCCTCCACAGCACATGCCTCTCTCAGCGGAGCTCGCTACATGTGGGGAAAGACGTAGAGCCCTGCCTCTTGCTGTTGTTTGGTGGCTCAGTCATGTCCAACTCTTTTGTGACCCCATGGACTGTAGCCCACCAGGCTCCTCTGTCCATGGGATTCTCCAGGCAAGAATGTTGGAGTGGGTTGCCATTTGCTTCTCCAGGGAGTCTTCCTGACCCAGGGATCAAACCTGAATTACATTATTGGCAGGAAGACTCTTTACCACTGAGCCACCTGGGAAGCCCACCCTGCCGCTCACCTAGTTCCTAAAAGCCTGTCCATAATGTGGTCATTTGGGGACCATTAGTGGAGGGGGTCCACACTGCAGGGGGTGTCAGGGCACAGGGAGAGTTGATCTAAAGCACCTCTGGGCTTCCTTCTGATATTTTCAAATCAAGAGAATACAGGTACTATTGGGGGAAGTACAGGTGAATTCATGGGTAAAATATTTATTATAGGAAATAAAAGGTTAAATTTGCAAAGACTGTAGTGAATCCGTTTTAATCACAGCCAGGCTGCTTTAAACAGTGTCATAATTTTTGGGAACCTGATTTTAAGTCTTTGCAGACTCTATTGTGTTTGCCAAAAGTCAATTTCAAAATACCTCTAGCGTTTCCATACTGTTTAGCGGTGACTTACAGATGGAACTTCTTTCATTTTCAAAGAATGTCAAAAGCTGTTATTTTTTTTTTTAATAAAGGTCTATATTTTCTCAAAAATTTAAGATGAATTGCAGATACATGTGGGAAATGCTGAGCTTGGACTTCTAGGATTATTCATTGTAGATGAAAAAAATGGTCCGAAAACTCAGACTTGAATGGTTCTTAAACATCTACTCAGCCACATTTGTGAAAGGAATGCAAATTACAGTTCTGCTTGGCATCTCAATTTTCACCTATTCAATTGTCAAACCCTGAGGGACAGAGGTGAGGCTGGGGTGCTTGTGTGCGTGCGTGCTCAGTCATGTCTTACTCTTTGAGATCCTGGTAGCCCACCAGGCTCCTCTGTCCATGGAATTTTCCAGGCAAGAATACTGGAGTGGGCTGTCATTTCCTACTTCAGGGGATCTTCTCCACCCAGGGATCAAACCTGTGTCTCCCGCATTGGCAGGCAGATTCTTTAACACTGTGCCACTTGGGAAGCCTAGGTGGGGTCAGTAGCAAGGTATGTTAATAAAACCCCTAAGAAGGAAACTTCCCTGATGGTTCAGTGGTTAAGATTCCCGATGGAGGGGGCCTGGGTTCGATCCCTGGTCAGAGAAATAGTTCCCACATGCCTCAACGAAGATTAAAGATCCTTCATGCTGCTACTAAGATTCAGTGCAGCCAAAAAAAAAAAAAAAACAGGAAGGGAAATTTGACATTATCAAAATGTCCACTCGGACCCAGAAATTCTAGAAATGTATCCGACAGATATGCTTGCATGTTGGGGCATCAACATATGTTATACAATTGCACTATTGTTCCTAAAAACCAAGAATCGGGAAAACCTGAACAAGAACAAGGAAAGACCTGCAAAGAACAGAACAAGGAAGGACCTGCAAACCGACCCGGAAAGTCTGCAAGACCCAGTGGCCAATGGGCAAAGGCAAGGGGTGGAGCTGGATGTCCGATTACATGATTTATGTCCAAAGTGGGGGAATAAGAATTTACTTTCCAGGGCACTTTCCTGGCTGTCCAGTGATTATGACTCCCCTCTCCCAATGCAGGGGGCCCAGGTTCCATCCCCGGTCAGGGAATTAAGATCCCACATGCTGTGGGGCACAGCTGAAAGAATAAAAAAAGAATCTACTTTCCGATTTGCTTATTTGTGCATAAAGCAACTGGGAAGATTTGAAAAAAAAAACAAAAAGAGTGATCAGTTGTGGAAGGGGATGAGAAAATGATGGAATGGGAAAGGAACATCTCTCCTCAACTTTAGCATTTTTGGATATCTGAGCCAAGTAAATGTATGGATTATTCAAACATTAAATTGAAAAATTATATTAGAAGCTAAAGATATCTTCAGTGTACACACCTGTTGCCTGGTGAGTGAGGAGTGGGCCCCAAGAAAGTTTGAGAGCTGCCAGATTGCCTGTTCTGTGGTTCCAGAGTGTCAGCTACTGGCTCCAAGGGGCTGGTTTGTCTGGTCCAAGGTGTGACATCTTAGGCTTAACAGGCACCCCAGGAAGGAAGGTAAAAAGTTTAATATTGTCAGCATTCCTAAGTTCCTATGCATTTCTCTGGGTCCCACCATTTTTTTTTTTTTTTGCCACATCACACGACATGTAATGAATTCTCTGCTTCTCCACTGTGTCCCGCCCCATGCCCTCCCCTGCATCCCATCATCCTCCCTAGACACTTCATTACAAGTCCGTCTCCTTCTAGATGGCCTGCTCCTTGAGGAGAGGCTAGATCTCACTGATCTTGGTAAGATCACTAGCAAAGAATCAAAACTGGATAAATATTTGAAGCATCCGTAAGTGAATGGATAAACAAATGAACCAGTGAACAAACATGATGGCCTGGTGTCCAGAAAACAAGTTTAGTCCAGGGATGCAGGCATGAAACCTGGATAATACCCGCTTTAGTGTCTTCAGTTCAGTTCAGTCGCTCAGTTGTGTCCGACTCTTTTTGACCCCATGAACCACAGCCCGCCAGGCCTCCCTGTCCATCACCAACTCCTGGAGTTCACCCAAACCCATGTCCATTGAGTCGGTGATGCCATCCAACCATCTAGGGCTACTCAAAGACCACTCTTAGGATGACCCTAAGGAGCCAGTTTAAAAGGACTCATGTGAGGGACTTCCTGGTGACACAATGGTCAAGAACCCGCTTGCCAATGCAGGGGACAAGGGTTCGATCCCTTCTCCAGGAAGATCCCACATGCGGCAGAGCAACTAAGACCACGTGCCACAACTACTGAGCCCGAGAGCTATAATTAGTGAAAACCATGTGCCTCGAGCCTGTGCTTCTCAACAAGAGGAGCTACCATAGTGAGAAGCCTGTGCACTGCAAGGACGAGTAGCCCCCACTTGCCACAACTAGAAAAAGCCCATATGCAGCAGTGAAGACCCAGCATAGCCATAAATAAATAAATCGCTCTTAAAAAAAGAAAAAAGACTCATGTGGGGACTTCCTTGGCAGTCCAGTGGTTAAGGCTCAACAACAACCAAAGGACTCATGTAAGAACAATGTGGAGAGAGAAGGCAGCCAGGCGAGGTGGCCCAGAGGATCAAGTGGGGTGGAGCCATGACACCCAACAGACACTTGTGAAGATAAACAGACTATAACTAGGCTAGCAGTCATCTCCCTCTGTGGGTACAATTTCCATCATCTTCATACTGTATAAAGTGATTATGCTTCCACGTGGTGGGCTGAAGTTTAATTACGAGGACTGTGTTGCATGGAGAGAAGGAAGTAAAGAGGCCTGAGGGGGTTGGGTGACAATGAAGAATGATGGGGAGGCTGAAGAAACAGAGGAGACCTTGGTGGGAAGAGAGGAAGATGATGGCGAGACCTGAAGAAGAGATCAGAAGAAGGGAATAAGGCAGTAGAGACCAGAAAGGAAGGCAGGTAGGAAGGCAGGAGCCTTCAGAGTCTCCCATGACTATCCTCAGGCAACTCAAACTCAGCTCAACCCCAGTACCCCATGGGCTCCTGTCTGAATGCCTCTCATGCCAGCCACAAGGACCTGGCTCCTGGAGACACTGTGTCATGGACTTCACACCTCCATGCCACTTCCCTCAAGCTATTCCCACTGCTTCCAGGAGCTAATTTTTTTTTTAATCTATTTTTAATTGGAAGGTAATTGCTTTACAATGTTGTGTTGGTTTCTGCCATACATCAACAGGAGGAGCTAATTGTAACATTCTTCAAAAGTCAGTCAAGGGTGACTTCACCCCAGGTCTTCCCTGACCCGGGAGTCCTCTTCTGTTCTCCAAGCACAGAAGCACCTAAGGGCAGTTGGGCTCAGTGAGCACTTTTCTGGGCTTCTAAGGTGGTTGATTTCCTTGTTTATCTCTCCTCTTAGACAGTGAGCTTCCCACAGGCAGAAACTTTGACTAGTTTCATTTTGCAACTCCAGTGTGCAACTCTAGGCTGGCCCCATAAAAGATGTTCCATGAACATTTGTTGAAAAGAATTGCGGCAGAGGAAATCTGCTCTCCCTAAATCTTTGAAGGTGAAGAAGGTGAAGGTGAAGTTGCTCAGTCGTGTCCCACTCTTTGCAACCCCGTGGACTGTAGCCTACCAGGCTCCTCCGTCCATAGGATTCTCCAGGCAAGAACACTGGAGTGGGTTGCCATTTCCTTCTCTAGGGGATACAGGTCTCCTGCATTGGAGGCAGATGCTTTAACCTCTGAGCCACCAGGGAAGCCCTAAATCTTTGAACTACAAATAAAATCCTGGATGGTATCTTCACAGCATATTTAAAAACAAAACTATTTTTAAATCATGTAAGCACTGCAGGGAGCAAAGGTTTTATCCCTGGTCAGGGAACTAAGATCCCACATGCCGCAGGTGTGGCCAAAAATAAAAATTAAAAAACAACACACAATCTTAACTGACTCCACTGTGGACCCTCAAAAGATATGATTTCTCCACTCTGATGTGACCTAATGGGTTCCTCCAAATCAGGCCCGCTTAGGGAATTACCAGAAGGAGCTGGAAAGCCAGCCTTCAGGGGTTTGTCTTAACCTAAGGGTTCTGTATCACCTGCACGAGCTCCTCTCACTTCTCTGTGGCTCAGTGTCCCCGTCTGTGATATGGAACAATACCAGGACTGCAAGACTCTTTGGTGGATTAAAGGAGTTAAAAATACAGTGAGTGCCCCAGGACTCTGCAAGCTCACTAAGTCTTGAGTGAAGTCGCTCAGTCGTGTCCGACTATTTGCGACCCCGTGGACTACCAGGCTCCTCCGTCCATGGGATTCTCCAGGCAAGAATACTGGAGTGGGTTATCATTTCCTTCTCCAGGGGATCTTCCCGACCCAGGTATTGAACCCAGGTCTCCCGCATTGGAGGCAGATGCTTTAACCTCTGAGCCACCAGTCTTAAGCATCATGCAACGCGTGTCTTCCCCTCCTATGACACCTGTATTATTCATTCAGCAGAAACCGGTCCCTTACCAGGTGCGCGGCCGGACACGCGGCGGGAGTTCACCCTGCACTGCAATCCTTTTGCAGGGGCGCGCACCCCTTAGCCCTGCTTCCATCAGATCCTGAACTGAATGAAAGCAAGCGGTAAAATGGGGGAAAGGGCACAGCTCTCAGCGTGGAGAGGCTTCCTCACGCCGCGCTCCTTCAAGCTGTGGTCTCGGACCAGCACTCCCGACATCACCTGGGAGCGCGTTAGAAACCCGGGTTCAGTCCTATTTTCCCGGGGTTGGGGGGACGGACTCGCGGTCCAAGTCTTCGAAGGCCCTTCGCTGGCGGGAGCTGAATCTCTGGCGGGCCCCGCGAAAGAGTTCGCACATTCGACTGTGCTCAAGCGGCAGCAAGCGCCGGGATGGAGCCGCTTACGCGACACGAATACTCGGCAGGCCCAGGGCTTTTGCCTGGGATGTCCAGGTAACCGAGGTGACCAGCTAGCTGGAGTCCCAGCGCCACCTGGCGGTCAAATATAGGACCCGCCTTTTCCCAGTTAAAGGACCTTCCTGCCTGGTGTTCGGGAGTGGAGGGACACAGGTCCCTGGGGCCGCTCACTTCCTCAACACCCTCCACGACAGTAAGACCCCGAACAGCCCCCTCCCCCCCACCACTCGCCCGGGAACTACCGTTCCCAGAGGACGCAGCTGCAAAATCCAGGACTCCCACCGGAGGCTCCAGGACCTAGAGAAAAGTTTTGCAGTCCCTCGTAGTTCCCCTCCGAGCCACGAGAGGGCGCTAGTCATCGATGTCTTCCCAGTTTCCTCTCCGCGTTCAAACTCCGCGCCTCTCTTGCTCAAGAAACATCGGTCTCGCGAGATCTTGCGGAAACTTACAGAACCGGAAGCAGCTTGCAGATCTCTTCCCTTCTGTGGCCATCGCTGAAGCGCTAGCGGGTAAGAGTTTCCCGGGACAAAGCGTATAATCCGCAACCATCTGTTCACGGGCACGGTGGCTTTCGACCCGAAGTGCCCCAGTACTGTTCCGGCGACCGAGTAGCAGCCAGGGAGGGGGGCCAGGATGGTCTTGTCTTTTCTCCTAAGCTCAAGGGCCGCCGGGCCAGAGAGGGGAGGAGGAAAGAGGGTTTTGAGACTTGGAAAAGGGAGCTGAAGGGTAGAGAGCCTGTGGCAATGGTGTCTAGTCTGGGCAGAATAGTTTCCTAAAGAATGGTCTCGGGTAGTTTCTTGGTAAAACTTTCAGGCCTCGCACGGCCGTTGGAAGACTTTTTGGACCCGAGTTCTCTGCGTTTTCCAGGTTCGGGATATAGGGCCTGATTTCATTCATTTGGGAGGAGAGTTAATCTGTTCAGGCTCCGTTCCGTAGATTAACGTTGACTGGTTTTTCTAAAACGTGGTAATACGTTTGAATTGTCAAGTCTCCTGTACCCTAATGAACAGAGATATAAGCACTGTCTTAGCTTCCTTACGCGGTAATTATGGACTTTGGGTTTCCCTGGTGGCTCAGACGGTAAAGAATCCGCCTGCAATGCAGGAGACCGGGTTCGACCCCAGGATCGGGAAGATCTGAGGAAGGGAATGGCTGGTTACGCACTCCACTGTTGTTGCCTAGAAGAATTCCATGGACAGCGGAGCCTGGCAGGCTACAGTCCGTGGGGTCGCAAAGAGTCGGACACGACTGAGCGACTAACACATGGAGTTTGAGAGTGTAAACAAAAAGATTAATTCCAGTAGGTCTGTAGGCTATGGGAAATTCTATTCTGTAATTAAATAAAAATCCCTATAGGGCAATTCAGTTCAAGCAGGTTTTGATGAAGTTAATGTGACAGGTTTTGTGAGCATTGTAAACTTTCAAGATGAAATTGCTGCTGATACTTGTTTGTAAACTGAGTGAGACACTCCAGTATTCTATTCTTGCTTGGGAAATCCTCATGGATAGAGGAGCCAGGTGGGCTACAGTTCATGGGGTCAAAAAAGAGCAGCTGAGTAGCTTTCACTTCACTTCTATATATATATATATAACTTTAATATCATACCCATTGAGCAAAATAAGTTTCATAAAGGTGTTTCAGATCTTATTTAAACTAAATTAGACCTTTTGTATCCAGAACAACAAAATGTCAAAATTTTACAGGTCAGTTTTATTATCGTATTAGTCCAATATTAAACATTTAAAATGCATGTTCATAAGACTTGTTTTTGCTAAGTTTATCTTTAGTGTATTGTTTTCCAAATAATACAATAAATAAACATCTTATTTTCTTAAAAAAAACTGAGTGAGATTTTGGTCCTTTAAGGTTTTACAGCTCTTTTAACTTTTTATTTAGCCAAAATGAAGTTCAATCCCTTTGTGACTTCTGACCGAAGCAAGAATCGAAAACGGCATTTCAATGCACCTTCCCACATTCGCAGAAAAATTATGTCTTCTCCTCTTTCTAAAGAGCTAAGACAGAAGTACAATGTTCGATCCATGCCCATCCGAAAGGATGATGAAGTTCAGGTATGTGCCTGTGTTCAGCTCATCTTGTCGCATATCCTGCACTTTATTAACAGATGACGGGTTGAAACGTAAACTGCTTTTTTCACCGTTACTCTTTGGTGAAAATCTGTTGTCCCAAGCATCAGATGCAGTCGTGATAAAACAGAAGAAAGATGGTTTGGAACCAGTACATTGGCTTGGGATTATCTTTTTCTGGGTATGTTTGGTCATTAGAGAGGTATTTGAGAACCAGTAAACAATTCTGTCTAAATCAAAATTCAGATACACAAGTTCCAGGGAACTAGCAGTCTGGGTGTTAAGACAGCACTCCCAATGCAGGGGCACAGGTTAAGAAAAGATTTCAAGCCATCTCTTAAGCAGCTTCCATGTTACCAACATTTCATGAAGTGAACAGCTGTTTTTCGCTCCTGTGCTGGTGCTAAAATTGCTGATAGATTTGAGAGGCCATCTTCTGCTTCCAAGATAATTTAATCTGAGAAGGTCTGTGATTGGGAAGAAGCATCTATTCAGAAACACTGTGGCTGGGTGAGGATCATCGAGAGAATGATATGTTCATTAACCTTTGGGAGAGAATTGGCTTGTTCCTGAAGTATTAGCTGCTGCCCATGTTCTGGCACTTAGTAGGACCCTTTAGTACGTTGTGAATTTAAATATTTGTGGCCTGTTCCCTTTGAAGTGACAGTTTCCTTGTCAACTGGTACAAAAAAACAAGGTGGGCTTGTTGCTCATTTTTAACCCTGAAACAAGCCCACCACTGCTGGTGGCCCATCAGTTGTAGAGATGCACTGTCCATCACTGTAGATTTATATGGGGCATAGTTTACTTCTAGGTTAGTTGAAGCCAGAGAGAGAATTACTGGCACATTTCCATTGACCATTAGGTCTTTCAAAATTGGAAGGTCCTGTATATGTATATGATAGAGGGAATGAGGTTTACCTGATCCATAGATTTATTGGTTTACAAGTTTAATGTTCCTTTATCTGCACATATGTTACTTTTGAATTTGCATTTAGGTTGTACGAGGGCACTACAAAGGGCAGCAAATCGGCAAAGTAGTCCAGGTTTACAGGAAGAAATATGTCATCTACATTGAACGAGTGCAGCGGGAGAAGGCTAATGGCACAACTGTCCATGTGGGCATTCACCCCAGCAAGGTGGGTGTTTCTGAGAATGCTTGAGATGGGGGAAAGAAATTACAGCAGTCGCTGCTTGTTGACAGAAATAGACTTTAGGTGTTCTGGAAATCAAACTTAAAGCCAGTACTATTTTTTCCTGAAATCAAGATGTCTTTAACAGTTATCCTGTATGTATGTAAATGTAATGTACCTTTTCCTTAAAAAGTATTGGTAAGCTGATTGATCGATCTAACATGACTAGATCTTAAAATCTAGGTAATAGGGTAATTTTGAGATGCTATGGAGGCCATACCCTGTGTGTTAAAACAGAATTGAGTAAGCTGTAAGGAAAGTAGGTCTTAAGCCATTTGCAGATCTAGAGCTCAGAGACTAGATTCATTGATAGAAGATACAGTCTAATTTTCCTGTCTTTGACTTCAACGTGAATTCTCCAATACTACTGTCTTTTCAAAGGTAATAAATGCACTTGGTGCCTGTTCAAATACTGAGGTGTTGGTTTTTTAAGATCTTGAGATGGTACCATAAATCTAATCTTCAGACTACACAAAAGTCGAAAGACTAATACATCTGTTGCATTATCTTTCACCTAGAATTCACAGCTACCATTTTCTTTCCCTTCTTTCCTACCCTTCCAATGGATTACAAGCATCATGACAGAGTGCATCTCCTAAGAGCAAGGGCTTTCCCACTCTACTACATAATCTTATTTTTGCCCCTAGGACTGGATCAGCCGCTGTCAAGGTCACCAATACAGTGACTGATTCTTAGTGTTTTCTGAACTTAATGTAGTGTTTGACACCATTGATCTCCCTCTTTGACTTACCTTCATCTCTTGTTCCAAACACACCTCAATATCAAACCCAACATGTTTAAACTACTGGCTTGTTTTATTCTTGAACCCTCTTGCTCTTGGTAGTCTGCTACCAACACTGAGTGACAGCTCTGTCCTTCTCAACTGCTTAGGCCAGCATGTTGTTGTTGATTGTTGGCTGCTGTCACATTATATCCTGAATCCTCTCTGCATCAGAGTGGCCTACAAGGCTCATCTCCAGGGACTTGCCTGGTGGTGCAGTGGCTAAGACTGCGCTTCCAGTGCAAAGGGCACGGGTTTGTTCCCTGGTTAGGGAACTAGATCCCGCATGCTTAGGGAACTAAGACCTGGCGCAGCCATATAAAGTTCACTCAGCAGCTACTACTTCATTTCACTCTCCATGTTCTAGTCTGCTGGCCTCTTTGCTGTTCCTGTAACTATGCTACTCTGTGTGCTGGTTGGCAGCTTCACAGAATTGTATATTCTGTTCCCAGGTCTGCTGCTGCTGCTAAGTCACTTCAGTCATGTCCGACTATACGACCCCATAGACGGCAGCCCACCAGGCTTCCCCGTCCCGGGGATTCTCCAGGCAAGAATACTGGAGTGGGTTGCCATTTCCTTCTCCAATGCGTGAAAGTGAAGTTGCTCAGTTGTGTCCGACTCTTAGCGACCCCATGGACTGTAGCCTACCAGGCTCCTCCATCCATGTGATTTGGGAACAAGGGGTCTATTTTAACAAGACACTCAGATCTGAGAAACACCTATTAAACTTGGAAGTTCTCTTGCCTCTGGACTTTCTCTTTGAAAAACTTGTACCTTCTCCTCAGGTCTCTGTTCAGGTACAGCCCTTTTCTTGGGGCCTGCCTGACATCGATAACGATTTAACCCCTTTCCTCCAGTATTTTATCTCATTAAATAGACCCTCCATGGTAGTGGAGATTGTCCTTTGGTCACTATGCTGAATACCCAGACCTTATTCACTGCTGTCTTCTCCTTCCTAACACTAAAATCTGTCATAATCTGGATACTTTTAGTGACAAATCTGCTGGAATAGGGTCTGTTCTATGATTTTCCGAAAAGTTTTGCAGGTTGAAACATGTGAAAGCTGCATTTAACTTCCAAACTTACAGGACTAAAGATACTGTGGAAATAAAAATGTGTATGACTTAGCTTGTAAAACTGGGGTGAGAGGAATGGAATTACTGAAATACACTGCAGTAGAAGCAGCTGATTTTTATCACAGATGTGAGAAGAACCACCAGTGTCACACTGCCTTCTCCTTTGTGGGCTGAACGTTAGTGAACATTTAAGTCAGGTTTGTTTAGGGGTAAAGAATCATTTCTAGCACTTAAGCAATCCACTCCCACAAGTGGGGGACTGAATGTTGGACCTTCCCATGTGTTCTGTATTGGTGATTGTTTAAAGCTTAGAATTTTTTCTTACTTGTCTGCAGGTGGTTATCACCAGACTAAAACTGGACAAAGACCGCAAAAAGATCCTCGAACGTAAAGCCAAATCTCGCCAAGTAGGAAAGGAAAAGGGCAAATATAAGGAAGAAACAATTGAGAAGATGCAAGAATAAAGTCATCTTGTCTACAGCTTTCATTAAAAACTGTTAAAATGAAGAGTCTTTATGTGTGGTACTTTGGGACAAAGCCTAGTTAGTTTTCAAGGAAGTCCTGGTGATGTTAGCTGTCTAGGGGCAGACCATCCTTATCTTGTGGCTTGATTCCACTAATGAAAAGTACCGTTTGGAAAAAGCTGGCTTTGTAACCAATTTTGAGCATCTAATAATATTGGACTCACGGTAATTTTTTTTTAACAGCAGGAAGCAGCACTTTAGGGATGCAGCGAAATACCCAAGGGCCCCCTTTACCACCTTGTTTTCCGCACTGATGTTGAGTGAGTGGTGGCAGGCCAAAAGAAATCTTTAGCTTAAAGGTTTCTGAGGCAAAGTACTCAGCTAAAAAGCAGTTTCTCCGAGAGGAGGAAGTGATGCAGTGCAGTGCGGGATTAGTTGTTGGCAATACTTGTGCCGCCGCCCTTCCTCACTTTAAGCATATAAACGTACTTTCCGTGCTGGAGGCGAGCATTTATTTATCTTAGAGCTTTAACAACAACGTAGGCAAATAGATGACCAATTTTGCTGCCACCGGAGACCCGAGTCGGTGTCTGCTTTAGCCAAGGTCGCACCTCGACCAGCCCCAGATTTCACCTCAGGAACCTTACCATGTTTCAGCCGACAATATGGCCCGCCGCTGTATCTTTGAGCGCTCCCTCGGCAGGGGCGGGGCTTCCGGTCGGCGCGGAGCCGTTTCCGGCGCGTCAGTCCGCCGGAGCCGCTGGCGCTCGTGGGCAGGAGGGTCCTGGACGGCGCCGGTGGAGCGGGCTGGGGCCGAGGCGGCTCACGACCCTGTGCTCCTGTTTCATCATTTTCTTCCGGGCCTCCCTCTCTTGCAAAAATCCCTAGATCGGTCTCTCCTCCACCTGGCTCTTTAGTTCAGTCGGGGGAATAGGTGGGTCCCGATTGCCGAGAGGAACCCGCGGGCCACGGGGCGAGGTGTTGCGGAGACCTTGGGACTCAGGACCGCACAAAGGACCTGATGCCCGAGCCAGGTCTTCAGGAATAAGCGGGAGGTTGTTCTGTTTAAGGTGCGGGGCACTGTGCTAAGTGCTTTGCCTGCATTATCACAACTGTAGTGATGTAGACTAGCATTCTCGCCATTCTGTTGTTGTGGAAGCTGAAGCCTCAGTAACTTTGCTTCGCTTATTCAGTAAGTGATGAGTCAGAAATCGACTTCCCAAGCCTAGACTCAACCATACCTCTGCACTGTCTCTCTACTATGCTGTAAGCCAGCTGTTTGCCATATTCTTTGAACATCTTTTGTTAAGCTCTGTATTCGTGGGCCCTCTGAGGGGATACAGCGAGATAGACGCCCCAGCCTCTGTCTTCTAGGTTGTGTACACCTGAACCAGTTGACTAAAAAGGCAAAGCACTCCAGTGAGTGGTGCTGGCTGTTCAGAGGAGGGACAGACAGGTGGCAATCAGAGTGCATCAGGAAGAATGCTGACCTGAGCTGGGTGTGATTTGGAAAATCAATGGAAGGCATTCCAGGTCGGGGGCAGCCAAAGCAAAAACTCACAGGTGAGTGAGGAAGGAGGATCTTTTCAGTTTTCTGTGAACAAGCTCATTTGTCAGTTACCCCACCAGAACAGATCACACTAGGAAGCTGGCCGCCTTTCTTTGGGGCCTTGTTTTATTCATTCTGCTTTAGAACAGGTGTTGAAAACAGTTAACTACAGGGGTGGGTAGTTAAAGTGACAAAGTTAGTAGCTGGCTTAGAGACTGTGGGAAACCAGAGAGTATGCACTGTCCAAAAGGAGCTACTGCCTCTCCACTCAAGACAGATGTTGCCAAGCTAAACAGCTCCCGGTGTGACTGGATCATCCCATTTTTCAAGAAGGCTAGAAATCTAGATTCTTTAATGAACTCCCCAGTCTGTAAATATAGAAAACTCATCCAATTTTTAAAAAACAAACACTGGGTAGGCTATCCGAAATATGTCTATTAGCCAAATGTGACTCTCCGGCTGTAGAATTTCATGGGACTGGGTAGGGACAATTTCGCATGTTGAAGACTGAGGTTTTTCCATCTTTTGATTATAAATTATTTCCAGCCTGTCTTCATTTTATAGGATGGAGGTGAGACTTTTCCTTCCTGTGTAGTTCCCTGAGGGCCTCAAATAGCAGCCAGATCAGCCAGTTTCTGAGAGATGCTGGTTTCAGTGAGTAGTCTAGAAGCTCTTCCTGGTTTGCGTTGACCATCTTGTGGTTTCAAGTGTCTTCTAAGGACTGTAGAATAATACATAATCCTTGGGAAACAAAGCCCCATATCAGTAATTATATGAGACTAGTGGATGAAACTTTTTTTTTTAACTGAAGGACTTTTCAGAGTCATTAAAATGTCCGTTTGCATTGAGAATGTGGAGCTCAGGCTTAAAGAGTATTTTACAAACATTCTGTTTCTTTGATTCTAAAATGCATATTAAAAATCTGAATGTGTTCATTTAATGTAGGGTCTCTGTTTTCCCTGTGAAAATTGTCATTAAGTCAGTTTCAATGTCAGAAGTGTCTTTAGAATCAGGAATGTCATGTAGTTAACCAATGATGCCAAGCAAGGAAATCCGAAGTCTTTTTAGTGGAGGACATTTAGGACCTGGAATCAAGCTTTGCTTAACTGAGACTCTTGCTCAGAGGTTTTAAATGTTTCCATCTTTCTCTGCATCTTAGGATTCCGCCCTGGCCTTCAGCTTTTCATCTGATGGCTGGCATCTTGGGGATCTTGTCTTCGTAAGATTGTTGGAATTCCTGTGATCATCATATGAAAGCTTCCCCTGGCCTCATCACATCCTATATCCTGGAGTTGTCCTAAGGAACCTCGGTTTAGACACCCGAATATCAAGTTCTCTTCCAGAGGAATTCTCCAATCTTGGTGGTGTGTGGACCCCATTTGGGGTATCTCTTTGGCATGATAATCTCCTGACATAGCTCTCTATCCCCAGGTGTAATTTGTCCATTTTTGAAAACAGGCCCTGCTGCCTTTATTCAGAACCACCAAACCTGTACCTGGAAGTGTCTCCCAACCTTGGGAGTGCTCAAGTTCAGTTGGACACTCTGCTTCATTCTGGAAAAAAAGATATGTGGGCCCCAGCTCAGGCAGTATCAAGACAGGCCAGGCCTGCAGACCCTCCAAGAGGACAGAACCCCTCTTCCTCGCTGTGAAGCTGAATTCATCTTACTGGATGTGAGACCTTTCCTCTACCCCGTTACCTTTTCTTCTGTGTGATATTCACATGCTCACATTCAGTCATGCATGTGGGCATGCCTTTTTTCCCAGAACCTCCATGGTCTCTTCCCCAGTTCTGCTGCAGCTGCTCCTCAGCCCAGGCCCCAAGGCACAACAGTCCCTGTGGTAGTAGATAATGTCTTCTGGGGAGGCAGCAACATTTGAGGATCTGACCAAAGACTGGAAGTATTAGGAAGCCCCTCAGAAGGACTGCAGCAGAGGCATAATGCTGAACAGTTATGAGAACACAGTCTCTCAGGGTAAGGACTCAGTCTTCGTTTACTAACCGTGTGTACAACTGACAGGGAAAACTCATCATTTAAAAAAATCCCGGGACTTCCCTGGAGGACCAGTGATTAAGACTATGTGCTTCTACTGAAGGAGGTCCAGTTTTCATCCTATTTGCCACAATTAAAGATCCTGCATGCAGCAACTAAGACCGGGTGCAGCCAAAATAAACAAATACATTGAATTTTTTAAAAATAAAATTCTGTTGACATGCTCTTGTTTTGAATGGCCCTAGTGGGCTTTGTGGGTATTTTTATTCTGTTACTGCTTTATACTAGCACTCTAGTATCTTTCTTCCATATCTTCAAAAATCAGATGAAAGAATTATGAAGAACTTTGGCAGGAAAGCCTTCCAGGTGGCATATCATCAAATTCAACTTTGTTCGCTTCTTTCTCCATCTCTTTAGGAGACTTCTTAGAATTCTCCACGACACCACAGAGAGCTGGAAATGATCCCCCCGGTGTTTCAAATCCAAGTGAAACAGAAACGGAGATAAGTACCATGAGAGAAAAGTTTCTCACCAGCGTGACCAAGTTGGTAGAAAGCAAAAGTTACAACAGCAAGGTATTTTCCAAAGAAAAGTACTTTCAAACAATCAAGGAAGTCAAAGAAGCTAAGGAGAAGGGGAAGAAGTCATCACGTGATTATCGCCGTGCAGCAAAATATGATGTGATTTCTGTAGCAGGCACAGAGAAACTCATAGAGGCTGCTCACAGAGAACGAGATCGGATACGGTATTACGTACACAAGGAAGAGCTGTTTGACATCCTTCATGACACACATCTCAATATTGGCCATGGCGGGCGGACACGCATGCTCAAGGAGCTGCAAGGCAAATATGGGAATGTCACCAAAGAAGTCATTGTCTTATATCTGACTCTGTGTAAACAGTGCCACCAGAAGAACCCCGTACCCAAGAGAGGCCTTGCACCCAAGCCCATGCCATGTAAGGACAATGACTCCAGATGCCAAGTTGAAATCCTTGATATGCAGTCAAATGCTGATGGGGAGTTCAAGTTCATTTTGTATTACCAGGACCACTTAACCAAGTTCATTATTTTACGGCCATTAAAAGCCAAGCAGGCCCACGAGGTAGTCAGTGTCCTGTTGGATATTTTCACAATTCTTGGTCCACCCAGCGTGTTAGAATCTGACAGCGGCATGGAGTTCACAAACCAGGTTGTTAATGAGCTCAACGAGGTATGGCCAGACCTAAAGATTGTCCTTGGTAAGTCCCACCCTGGCCAAGGCCAGAGCTTCCTGAAGCGAGCAAGCCGTGATGTCAAGACCATGCTGAGTGCCTGGATGCAGAGTAACCACTCCCGTCATTGGACTGAAGGCCTGCGATTCATGCAGATGGTGAGGAATCAGGCCTTTGATGGTTCCTTGCAGCAGAGTCCGTACGAGGCAATGTTTGGTTGTAAAGCCACATTTGGACTCTATTCCTCACACTTGCCCCGGGAAACCGTGGCTGTTTTACACACAGAGGAGGAGCTAGAAATTGCCGAAGAACAACTGGAAAGCAGCCTCTGGATCAGGCAGAAAGAGAGGGCTGAGGTTGGAGCAGACCGGTCTGACGTAGACGAGGACATCGATCCCACACCTCTCGAAGCCTCGGAGCCCAGCACCTCCCAGGCAGCCTCAGGTCTCTTCTCCTGGTGAACAGACATCTGCTGGGTGGATGCTTAGTGCCTCTGGGTACCGTAGAGCCACCTGAGAGCTGTAACCAAGACTCCAGATGAAAGGAGTGAAGGCCACTCTCTCAGGAACGCTGTTCTTGGTAGTCCTGAGTCAGAGGGGGAGGTGGCTCCGGTCTCTGATTTCACCTGCCCTAACAAATTCCCACAAACCTGGAGGCTTAAAACAGCAGAACTTTGGGGACTTCCCTGGCAGTCCATGGTTTAGACTGTGAGCTGTCAATGCAGGGGGAGCAGGTTTGAGCCTTGGTTGGGGAACTAGGATCCTGCATGCTGAGGATACAGCCAAAATTAAAAAAAAAAAAAAAAAGATTAAAAAAATTTGTCTTCTTAGTCCTAGAGGCCAGAGGTCTGAAATCAGGGTGTTGGCAGGGTTCATTCCTTCTGGAGGCTCCAAGAGAGAATCCATTCCAGGCCTTCCTCCTTTCTCTAGTGGCTGTCAGCAATTCTTGGCATCCCTGGCCTCAGTAGCCCAGAGTATCACAGATCCAGCCTCTGTCTTCATGTGGCCTTCTCCCCTTGGTGCTCCTTTTCTGTCTCTTACAAGGACCTTGTTGGACACCAAATCTATGTAGTTGGATTTAGGGCCCAGCTTAATTAATGATCTCATCTCGAGATACTTAACCTTAATTTCATCTGCAAAGACCCTGTTTCTAAGTAAGTTCATATTCATGGTTGCTTGGGGTTTGGACTTGGACATATCTTTGGTGGGGGGGGGCACTGCAGTTGTATTGCAATTGACTTAGGGGTAATGAACCTGCTTGCCAATACAGGAGATTCAGATTTGATCCCTGGGTCAGGAAGACCCCCTGGAGGTGGAAATAGCAACTCGCTCCAGTATTCTTGCCTAGGAAATCCCATGGACAGAGGAGCATAGCAGACTGCAGTCCATAGGGTTGTAAAAGTCTGACACAGCGTAGCAACTGAGCATGCACACAGTTCTACCAACTACAGTCAGTGGAAGAGGATGTTTGCTTGCAGAACATAAACTGATGGGGTCTGAGCCCTGTAGAGCTGGTGGGATTGCCCTGCATGTATCGAGTATCTGTTCTGCTCCTCAGGCACAGAACCCAAAAGATGGGGGCATCAGAGAAAAAGATGTAGATGAAGGACAAATAATGAGAGGAAAAGAGGTTGATCTCATGTGTCCCAGAGACTGGCTGCCCCATCAGCTGAGCTTTGTTTCCTGCTTCAAGAGAAACCTGATGTACCCACCCTGCTCTCAGAATGGCATCCACAGGGATTGACCTGCCTGAAACATATTTTAAAAATAGGTCAAAATTAAGGCATGGCTGGGGTTTGGGTCTGAGCCTGCCAGTGTTCTGTGCCTCAAGCACAGCATGACGTGGTGTAGTCCTGGAACGGTCATACATTCCAGGAAGTGACCAATAGCTGGGAAACAACTAGGGACTCCGGAGTAAATTGCAAAAGTTGGCCTGAGGTCACTGCTTCAGCCAGAGAAGAATAGAACACAGGCCAGTCTGGGTCATAGTTCAGAGGAAAGGGGAGGGCAATGCCCAGGATCTGTGCGTGGCTGTATTCTCAAGGCCTGGAAGAGGACCCAGCCCATCGGAGGTGTTGAGTAAGGGTTTGCTGAGTGAATAAATGATTCTACAGATATGGATGCAGGGAAGGAGAAGGGGCCTGCAGTTTCTGACTCTCCAGTTCTTTCTTCCTGCATATCACAGAACCATCTCAAACCATTCTGGGGGACTTCCCTGATGGTCCAGTGGTTAAGACTCTGTGCTTCCAGTACAAGGGGCACAGGTTTGATCCCTGGTCAGGGGAGTAAAATCCCACATGTGAAAAAATTCTGATTGCCCCCAACTTTGGCTTCCCCTTGGGCCAAGAGCAGTCTCCTGATGATTCCTGCCTTACAGGGTGGTTGTGATAGACAGTGAGATAATGCTTGCGAAGTTTTAAGATGTGTGTTGTCCTTGCTACCTTCCGATCTTACCCTCATCATGAGAGTTAGAATCACTATTGCCATTCCTTTGCTGATTAAACAGCATTAAGCTAGACATCCAGGAAATCTGCACTATTATTAGACAGGAGGTGATGTCACTCTCCAGCTTGTCTTGGAGGACCAGAATCTCAGCTTCATCCTCGGCCAGCACCTCGCATCCCCTTCCTGTATCATTCAGCCGAGCAGGGCCTGGGAGGCCCAACTTAACTGATGTTGCCCCCTGTCCCCCACCCCACCCTCGCCCCGTGCTGACCTACCACCTCCTGATGGCAGAGCAAACCAGGAACCCATCAGCTCCTGTGGGTAAGAGGTCAAAGGAGGCACTATGCTACTGTCTTTCCCAGGGGGTGGCTGCAAATGACGGAGGTTTCCGGAGCTGCTACCTCAGCCTTCCTCTTCTGCTCCCTAGTGTTTACAGTGGAGGGACCTGGAGGAGGACACCTAGACCCAACCAGCCTTCCTCTGTGTTATCACATTTCAGCATCTGGAGCGGAACCAGTTGCTTTCAGTTTGCAAATATGTTCTGTCCATATAATGTCTTTTAAATTTAAAAGTTAATTGCCATCACTTTCAAAGCAGATTTCACATAAAAATCTAAATGTCTAGCACTTCTTGAAAATTTAGAAGATCTGACCTCCCACATTTTTTGCATGGCAGCCAACGACCAAGTGGTAACCCCCAGGAGACAGGCCAGGCCTGCATTCTACACTAGTTCACCATCTAGGCCGTTCCCATTGTTTGCATACACATTTCTATGGTCGATTGCTAAAGAAAGGCAAATGAAGTCAATGTGAATAAAGGCCAGAAACAGACCCATGTATGATAAAAGACATTTCACATCTGTGGGAGAGATTGTATTATTCAGTTAATGGTGCTGATCAATTATACCTCAATTAAAAAAAAAATAGTGGTGCTCGATCATAGAGCTGTCCAACTGGAATAAAATAGAGTCTGATCCCTAAACATAAAAAACAAAACTGTAAAAATATTGGGGAAAAGAAATAGGAGATTTTTGTGATCTTGAAATGGAGAAAACCTTATAAGAAAAGGTTAATATACTTGGTTACATAAACATTTTAAATAGTAAAAATAATGCCTTTTAAAAATTGAGAAAAAGTTATATGCAGGTCAGGAAGCAACAGTTAGAACTGGACATGGAACAACAGACTGGTTCCAAATGGGAAAAGGAGTACATCAAGGCTGTATATTGTCACCCTACTTACTTAACTTATATGCAGAGTACATCATGAAAAACACTGGGCTAGAGGAAGCACAAGCTGGAATCAAGATTAAAACATGACCTAAAAGTTGAGAATTATGTTTTTATTGAGCAGACTTACTGAGGACCAAGCCCCTGGCTACAGTCTCTCGTAAAACTCTGAGGGACTGTTCCAAAGAGGTGAGGGAGGAACCAGGATATAAAGAAGTTTTTGCAAAAAAGAAATCACAAATAAATAAATAAAAGGTAGTTGAACATCAAAAGATTAGTGTCAATTAGAGAAAAACAGATCTCTCAAATTAATGGACTTAGCACTTTTCTGTGTATAGGAAGATGCAAGAGTCTGGGCTTATTGAAATTATTCTCTTGCTATGCATCCTAACTAGGAACCAATATCCTGTTTTTCTCCATCCTAAATCTCAGGGTGCACAGTCGTGGGTGGCTGCAGTGGCTGATGATGTAATGGCCACGCCATCCTTTGTTTACTGATATGCCAGGGGACATTCTTTGTCCACAGTACCTAATTTTTAAAGGGGCACTTGCAAGTTAACAATAAGAAGAGCAAACAATAGGAAAGGAGCAGAGGTTAATGGTGGACGGAAAACAAACAGCTGTACCGTGGTGCAACTGCGGTGGGATGGAAGCAGGTCACACTTGTCATCCAATCAGGGCTGTCCATTCAAAAGAAACAGATTCAAGTTACGTGAGCGTTTTGTTTCTCCTGCCACGCATGTGGGAGAAGAGGCAAATGCCTAGTAATGCTGTCTTAACAGAAACCTGACTGATAAGGAAGTCCAGTAGTGGTCATGCTCTCTATGGAACAGCTGTATTCATTTCCAGGGGCTGTCATAACCCACTGGGTGGCACAGAAATGTGTTATGTCACAGTTCTGGGGTCACATGTCTGAGATCAAGATGTCATCAGGGTTGATTCCCTCTGACGGCTTGGGGGAGAATCTCTTCTGGTGGCCTCAAATGTTCCTTGGCTTGTAGGTGAGAGTCCCCTTATGTCTTCTCGTTGTCTTCCCTCTGTGTGTGGCTGTTGTCTCTGGGTCCAAATGTCCCCTTAGCATAGTAGATTAGGGCCCATCCTCAGTGACCTCACTTTAACTTGATCATCTGCAGAGACCCCATTTCCAAAGAAGGTCACATTCACAGGTATGGAGTGGAGGGGTTAGGATTTCAGCTTCTTTGAGGGTGACACAGTAAGTTCAACCCATATAGCAGCAGCTAAGAGATACAGGTTGGATCCCTGGATGGGGAAGATTCCACGGAGAAGGGAATGGCTACCTACTCCAGTATTCTTGCCTGGGAAATCCCATGGACAGAGGAGGCTGGCGGGCTACAGTCCGCAGGGTTGAAGAGTCAGACCTGACTGAGCCACTAAACAACAATCAGAATGACAGATTTTGTTTGTTTGTTTTTCTTTTCTTGGGGTTTTTTGGTCACACGACATATGGGATCTTAGGTTTTTTTTCCGACCAGGGATCGAACCTATGCCCCCTGCAGTGGGAGCACAGACTCTCAACCACTGGACCACCAGGGAAGCCCGAGAATGACAGTTTTTTAGGAGGTAGTTTTTAAGGATGTATGGCAACAATGTCCAAAGCCTTAGAATGCTGCTCCCCCCACCCCATTCAAATAACACAGGCAGTTTTACTTGAACAGGAAACTGAAGAAATGAGTACCAGTTACAGTCTTACAAATCTTCAATATCAATTCTTGAGAAAGATCTTAATTTAATACCTTGTCCAGCTAGATTACTTGGGTTAAGTTTTTTGTTTGTTTGTTTGTTTTTTGATGGAGTCCTAACCCCTGGACCGCCAGGGAAGTCCCCTGCTTAGTCTTATAATACAGAACAGTGTCTCTCCCTCCAGGCACACAGGAGGAAGGGAATGTTGCCGTATCTTCCTGAGGCTCCTTTTCTTCATTATTAAGACTTGCATTTTTTAAGGCTCATCTCTGAAATTCCATTATGAGGCCTCCAGAACTCAATTTTACCAGGAAAAATAAATGAAGAATGGGCTAAAGATGATTTGATGTAACAGTGAAGTAAGGTGGTGGTGGTTTAGTCACTCAGTCACGTCCAGCTCTTGCAACCCCATGGACTGTAGCCTGCCAGAGTCCTCTGTCCATGGGATTTCCCAGGCAAGGACACTGGAGTGGGTTGCCATTTCTTTCTCCTGGGGATCTTCCTGACCCAGGCATCAAACCCAGGTCTCCTGCATTGAAGGCAGATTCTTTACCATCTGAGCTACACGGGGGGTGAAGTAAAGATCTGTAGCATCCCCCCACCCCACCACAGACTCAAACATGTAAACTTGATACGTAACCTCAAAAGAGTCCCTTGAGCTCCAAGCTCACCTGTAAATTGGGATGATAATTCAATTGTGATCAGGTTTGTGAGAGAGGATGGGCATGGGGGAGGGCTTGTTCTCCGTCCAGTTTAGGGAACTTTCACAGAGTTCAGTTTCACTCAGAATGACCAGTCAAACTAAAGCAAGTCCCTTCCTCCAAAAAAAAAAAAGATTTGGAGGCAGGAGAGCAGCCGATGTGGGCAAGTCCCATTCACGTCTGTGTTGGACTGGGCCCTCCCTCCTGGCCTCTGCCACCCACGTGCCCACGCAAGGTTCAGTGCCCTCTGTCTGTTCACATGTCCACCCGCATTTCAAGCCACAGGCTGGTCCTGGAGCCCTGGGTCAGGATACACTCAGCCCTTCAAGGTTGAGCGCCCCTTGGTTCTCCTCCTGCTCCCAGGGCGGCTCTGGAGTGGAGTGGAGAGAGCAACTCTGGTTTGCAAACACACTTTTGCTGTGGTCAGAACACTGAGCAAAGTGTGTTAAGTGATCCTACCCTGTGATCCTACCCCTTAACAAACTTGAAGTGCATTGTTGACTGTAGACAGAAAGTTGTATAGGTGATGTCTAGGATTTAATCACCTTGCATAGTCGAAACTTTATACCCCTTGAATAGTAGCTCCCCATTTCCCCCTCCCCCTAACCCCTGGCAACCACCATTCTATCTCTGTATGTTTGACTGTTTTGTGTTTTGGGGTTGTTTTTTTTTTTTGCCATGCTATGAGCATGTAGTGATTGCAGCTGTGAAATTGAAAGACACTTACTCCTTGGAAGGAAAGTTATGACCAACCTAGATAGCATATTCAAAAGCACAGACATTACTTTGCCAACAAAGGTCCATCTAGTCAAGGCTATGGTTTTTCCAGTGGTCATATATGGATGTGAGAGTTGGACTGTGAAGAAAGCTGAGTACCGAAGAATTGATGCTTTTGAACTGTGGTGTTGGAGAAGACTCTTGAGAGTCCCTTCAACTGCAAGGAGATCCAACCAGTCCATCCTAAAGGAGATCAGTCCTGGGTATTCATTGGAAGGACTGATGCTGAAGCTGAAACTCCAATACTTTGGCCACCTGATGCGAAGAGCTGACTCATTGGAAAAGACCCTGATGCTGGGAAAGACTGAAGGCAGGAGGAGAAGGGGATGACAGAGGATGAGATGGTTGGAAGGCATCACCGACCCAATGGACTTGAGTTTGAGTAAACTCTGGGAGCCGGTGATGGACAGTGAGGCCTAGTGTACTGCAGTCCCTTAGGGAAGTCCTAAGGGACTGCAGTACAGACCCTTATAGCTTTTCTTCCAAGGAGCAAAAGTCTTTTAATTTCATGGCTGCAGTCACCATTTCCTTTTCCTATTTGGAACAAGTCTGTTGTTCCATGTCCAGTTCTAACTATTGCTTCCTAACCTGCATACAGATTTCTCAAGAGGCAGGTCTGGTGGTCTGGTATTCCCATCTTTTGAAGAATTTTCCACAGTTTGTTGTCATCCACACACAGTCAAAGGTTTTGGTGTACAATAAAGCAGAAGTAGATGTTTTCCTGGAACTCTCTTGCCTTTTTGATGATCCAGCAGATGTTGGCAATTTGATCTCTGGTTCCTCTGCCTTTTCTAAATCCAGCTTGAACATCTGGAAGTTCATATTTTGAATATTAACCCTTTATCAGACATATGGTTTGCAAATAAATATTTTGAGAGAAGATGGGAGACTCAGATTGATGCTTTAGTGAGTATTTTCTACTTACAACTTTGTCAAAGCTAGCCTTATACTGCGGAGGAGGCAATGGCACCCCACTCCAGTACTCTTGCCTAAAAAATCCCATGGACGGAGGAGCCTGGAAGGCTGCAGTCCATGGGGTCACTAAGAGTCGGACACAACTGAGCAACTTCACTTTCAGTTTTCACTTTCATGCATTGGAGAAGAAATGGCAACCCACTCCAGTGTTCTTGCCTGGAGAATCCCAGGGATGGGGGAGGCTGGTGGGCTGCCGTCCACGGGGTCGCACAGAGTCGGACACGACTGAAGCGACTTAGCAGCAGCAGCAGCAGCCTTATGTTGTGGAATAGAATCTGCTTTTTTTTTTTAGCTCTAGGGGAAGAAGAAATATTTTCTTTTGTTATTTCTGAGATGCTATTCCCAGTAGTTTTTTGAGGCTACACATTGGAATGTCATTAGTTGGCACTGAGACCGGAAGGGGGAGGTGTCTGAGAAGCTCAGCTTTAAACTCTTGCTTCCAATTTATTCTGCAGGCTTTCTGGACATGTGTGCCACTGACAACTAAAGCGTGTTCACCAAGGTGAGCTTCAACACTGTGTAGGCCAGTTACCTCTGCACGGTTATTTTAACCTTTTCAGATTTGGTGGCTTTGGGTTGTGGAATTTTGAGGAGAAAGCTTTTATGGGGAGAGGAGCTGTTTTTGAATATGTGATTTACACATCTTTTCTTTGTAGAATTTTTACAGAAATTGATTTGAAACCTGAGCTACCTTGAAAGGTAAAAGTAAGAACCCTCTGTTGTTCAAAAATTGGCCAACGCAGAATAGGTTTGTCCCCAGAATCTTCTTCTGAATTTTGTTCAGAACTCTATTCCTTTGAATTAGTGAAACCTGGTTTCTGTTTTCAGTTCCTAGTTCCACTTGGTTGCTGTTATCTTGGCACTACTCTTTGTTTACCCAAGTTCTGACATTTTTACCCCAGAATTAATTACCCCAGATGGTCTGCTCTGCTGTGTTTTCCAAGCAAACAAAGTGAGCAGGAAATATGAACTTCCTGAGCCAGTTGGCTTCCTGCTTTAATATGAGGCTTTGCCTTTTACAAGCGTGTTTATCTTATGTCTAATTTTCTTATTTATAATTAACTATGTATATAATATGTTATATATATATACACACACACATAAGTATATAGGTTGGATCTAATTCTGTTTTCTCTTTTTTTCCTTTTGAAATTGGGTCCCGATATTTTGCCTTTTGCTTCCCCAAAGCTCCTTAGTAGAATCTTCCTGTTCAATTTGAACTTCTGCATCCTTTCTGTCGAGGAGCTCCTTGCTCAGAATAACTTCTCCACACCTGGAACTTTGGTCTAGGATTTCTTTTCACTTTTAGACACTTCCCTCGTCATGACTAGCAGATGAGGTCTTATCAGCTTTCCTCCTTGGGTTTTGCACAGCCAGGTTATCCAGTGACCAGATGTTTGCCTCTCTCCCTTCCCCCCATGCCCTCTCAGCACTGAATATACGGTTCTTTAGAGGATGTCACGCCCTCCCTAGGCCTTTCTCCTGGTGCAGTGACAGGAATCCTGGAAACGGCTGCCTTGAATGCAGGGGCCACTAAAATCTTGCCTCAACACTTAACCCAGATCACCAGTAATAACCCACCAGCCTCCCAGTCCTGAAACATTGCCTCTGCTGTGAGTGGAGGGGAGGGAGCCAGTCCTGATGCCTGGAAGCAGCCACCCTTCCTCCTCTCCAGACGCAAGTACTCCCTGTATCAGGAAGAGAGCCTCCTGGAAACTGATCAATCTTGGTTTCCCTCTTTATTCTCTCCTCACCCACCCACTTCTCTAGCCTATCACTTTCATTCATTCATTATACACTTATAAACACCAGTTATGTGCCAGGCAATATGCTAGATTACCATCAAGTCAGCAGTCATGGTAGAGAGTGCTAAATGCTGAAATAGGACACAAAGCAAAGGTTTGGTTTTTTTTTTTTTTTTTTTAATTATTGTTGTTCATTTGCTAAGTTGTATCTGATTCTTTGCAGCCCCATGGAATGTAGTATGCCAGACTTCCCTGTCCTTCACTATTTGCCTGAGTTTGCTCAAACCCATGTCCATTGTTGGCGATGCTGTCTAACCATCTCATCTTCTACTGTCCCCTTCTCCTTTTGCCTTCAATCTTTCCCACCATCCAGGTCTTTTCCAATAATTTTGTTTATTTACTTTTGGCTGTGCTGGGTCTTCGTTGCTGCACAGGCTTTCCTCTGTTTGTAGTGAGAGAAGGCCACTCTTTAGTTGCAGTATGCAGGCTTCTCATTGCTGTGTCTTCTCTTGTTGGGGAGCATGGGCATCCTGGGTCAGGGATCAAACCTGTGTTGGCAGGCAGATTCTTCAGCACTGAGCCATCAGGGAAGCCAGTTTATTTTATATTTTGATCGTACCAGATGGCATGCAGGATCTTAGCTCTCCAACCAGAAAGCAAACCTGCCTCCCTGCAGTGGAAGTGTGGAGTCTTAACCAGTGGACCACCATCAAAATCCCAGGAAAGACTTACAAGTCTGTAAAAGGAAGCTCGGTGAGGGATCCACACAAAAGTCACTTCAGCTGAGTTTTGATGGATTGTTTGCAGTTCAGCAATGAACAGTCTCCATTCTGCCTCAATTGCATCAGAGGACTTCTAGCAGGGGAAATAGACTTGGTCAGCTCCTCAGTAGAAAAACCTGGCAGACACCACCTTAAGGTGGTGATCAAATAAACATCCCAGTGTTGGTACTGGTACTGGTGCCGGTGCCTCTTGATACAATGCACTGAGAACACAGCAACATTTCTGTGACATTTCTACCAAAAATGTATCACCTGGATGTAATTATGAAGACACATGGGACTAACCCAGATGGAGGGGCATCCTACAAAATAGCTGCTCAATATTAGGAAGGCATTGAAAGACTGAGAAACTCTTCCAGTTAAAGTAGGTGAAAGAGACGTGGCGACTGAATATGATGCGTGATCCAGGATTTTCTTTTATAGTGGACATCACGGGGACAATTGGCAAAATCTGAATATTATTTGAAGCTTATATTATGATATCAGTATGAATTTCCTGATCTTGAGACTTACACTGTGGTTATGGAAAACAAGGTGTGGTTATGCACCTTGTTTTTAAGAACTAGACATTGAAGTATTTGGAGGTAAAGGGGCATCATGTCTGCAACTTAAACAGTAGAGGGAAAAAAGGGTGTGGAGGGGGAGAGAGGGAACGAGAGAGAGAGGTAGGGAGGGAAGAAAGAAGAGATACAAAGCTGATGTAGTAATATTAACATTTGGGGAAATCTGGGTGAAGAATATAAAGGAATTCTTTGTACTGTCCTTGCAACTTTTGTACTGTTCTTGCAATTTTCTGTAAATTTGAAATTATGTCTCCCCCACCCATCAATTTTTTAATTGTCAGAGTCCTACTAAGAGGGCGGACAACTTTGCCTTCCTGTGACCAGTCCTTAGGCCTGGGGACCTATGAACATGAGGATACAGGGCAGTAACTCTTGGGCTTGCAGAAGCAGGATTCCATGCAAACAGTCTTTTTTTTTTCTTGACTTGTGTGTGGGATCTTAGTTCCCCGACCAGGGACTGAACCCAGGACCCTGACAGTGAAAGCACCAGGTCCTAACCACTGGACCGCCAGGGAATTCCCTCCATTCACCCACTGATGGACATATAGGTTGCTTCCAATTTGGGGCAATTATAAATAAAGTTGCTATAATTAAATGCAAGTTTGTGTATGGGCATAAGTTTTCAGTTCATTTGGGTAAATACCTAGGCGTGTAACTGCAGGATCATATGGTAACAGTACATTTAGTTTGGTAAGAAATTTTCAAACTGTCTTCCGAAGTGGTTGCACCATTCTGCATTCCCACCAACAATGAAGGAGAGTTCCTGTTACTCCACACCACTGCCAACATTTGATACTGTGGAAATTACCATGTGACCCAGAAATTCCACTATTTACATTCCCTAGAACACTGAAAATATTATGTATGAAAATTTACATATTCATGTTTATAGCAAAATTATGCATGAGAGCCAAAAGTCCCAAATGTCCATCAGCTTACAAATAGATAAATAAAATATATCATATCCATGCAGTGAAATATTATTCAGCCATAAACCAGAATGAAGTAGTGGCATACTTTATAATATGAACAAACCTTGACAGCATTATGCTAAATAAAAGAAGCCAGACACAGAAGGTCACATATTGTATAATTCCATTTAACTGAATTGCCCAGAATAGGCAATCCATAGAAAGTAGATTAGTAGTTGCGATGGACGTGAGTCTGAGTGATCTCCGAGAGATGGTGATGAACAGGGAGGCCTGGCGTGCTGCGATTCATGGGGTCGCAAAGAGTCGGACACGACTGAGAGACTGAACTGAACTGAACTGAGGGACTGGGCGGGGAATGCGGAGTGATTTGAGTGGTAAAAATGTTCTGGAATTGAATAGTGGTGATGGTTGCACAACATAAATATACTAAAGCTACCAACTTGTATACTTTTAAATGGTAAATTTTATGGTATATGGATTTTATCTTTTAAAAAATAACAAAAAGAGACTCATGGAGATTCTCCTGGGCAGAGAGAGGCTGAGTCCTAATCAAGGAGATTTCAACATTTTCCCAGCTGGATTTCAGAACTGCTATGAGCCAGTGACTCCTGTGTGCCTCTAATATCCCTCCTTTTTATTTTTGAATTATTTATTTATTTATTCTTTTCAGCTGCACATTGCAGCATGTGGGATCTTAGTTCCCCTACCAGGGATTGAATCCTTGCCCCCTGCAGTGGGAGCAAGGAGTCTTAGCCAATGGACCGCCAGGGAAGTCCCTTATGTCCCTCCTTTTTAAATGGTAATGTGTACCATGGTTATCCTTTGACTGTCCCACCCTTGTATCCTGGGTGTGCAGGGGATGATCACTTGTCTCTTTAGCTCACAGGTGTCTAGGAGATGTACTTAGGGAATTACATCCAAAGAGCCTCATCTATTCTTGGACTTGATTTAGATGGCGTGTTGGTTTCTAGGACTGCCATAACAAAGGACCAAATACTGGGTGGTTTAAACATCAGAGATTTATTTTCTCACACTTCTGGAGACTAGAGCCAAGATCAAGGTATACACAGGTTTGGTTTCTTCTGAGATCTTCCTACTTGGTTTGCTGGTAGTCACCTTCTCTGTGTCTTCATGTGGTCTTTCTTCTATGCATACACAACCCTGATATCTCTATTCCTAGTCTCTTCTTATAAGGATACCAGTCAGTTCATGTAGGGCCCACCCTATAACCTCATTTTAATTTAATCACCTCTTTAAAGACCCTGTCTGCAAGCATAGTCACTTTCTGAGGTACTGAGAATTAAGGCTTTAACACATGAATTTTGGGGGAAACAAAACTCAGTCCATAACAGCAGGCAAATGTATTGCAAAATTCTGAACATTCATATTTTCCTGATGCCTCACTAGGTAACCAGATAACCAGGTGTACCGGTGGGGTCTGATTGATTTAGTTCCTGCCACAAGTTCCTCCTCTGGGCCTCCCCCTCTCTGTGACCTGCTGCTGCTGCTAAGTCGCTTCAGTCGTGTCCGACTCTGTGCGACCCCACAGATGGCAGCCCATTGGGCTCCGCCATCCCTGGGATTCTCCAGGCAAGAACACTGGAGTGGGTTGCCATTTCCTTCTCCAATGCATCAAAGTGAAGAATGAAAGTGAAATCACTCAGTCGTGTCTGACTCAGCGACCCCAAGGACTGCAGCCTACCAGGCTCCTCCGTCCATGGGATTTGCCAGGCAAGAGTACTAGAGTGGGGTGCCATTGCCTTCTCCCTCTGTGACCTAGTGACACTCAAATGCACCAGTAAATCTCCTCACGCCTTTTGCTTGTGGACTCCACCCTGCCAATAATGACATTTGCCCCCAGGTCCTCACACTCTCTCTCTCAGCTTTCCATCTGCTCACTTGAGCCTGTTCCCAGGGTGTTCTTCCCATGTGTCATGCCATGTCCCCCTCTTCTAGGACCTCTAATTTCTTTCTTTTTTTTTTAATATTTGTTTGTTTGTTTTTTTTTTTTTTGCTTCACTGGGTCTTAGTTGCAGCATGTGAGATCTAGTTCCCTGACCCAAGGATTGAACCCAGGCCCCCTGCACTGGGAGCATAGAGTCTTAGCCACTAGACCACCAGAGGATGTCCCATAGGGGCCTCTAATTTCTTTTGTCTCTCAAGTGGCATTGCCACAGCCAAGTTGGAACAGTTCTTAAAGACCTCACAAGGGGGACTTAACTCCACCATTTATAACACAGCAAGATTCTAAAATTTCAGCTGATTGATGTTGGAATGGGATGAGACTTTGGGGGGCCTTGGGATAGGTGAGCATATTTTGCTTGTGGGGGGAATGCAAATAATGTATGACCAGAAGGCAGACTCTGGTGACTTTAAAATATACCCACAAATTCTCTTTTTTTAATTTGGACACACTGTGTGGTATATGGGATCTTTGTTCCCCAACCAGGGATCTAACCCATGCCACCTGCAGGGGAAGCATGGAGTCTTAACTACTGGACCACCAAAGACGTTGCCCCACAAATTCTTGATACTCTTTCCCTCAACAGGTAGATCTTAACTTCTCTCCCCTTGAGTGCGGGTGAAGCTAGTGACTTGCTTCCAAACAATAGAACTATGATGGAAGTGACGGAGGATTTCTCCCAAGACTAGGTCATAAAAGGCACTGGAGCTTCCTCCTCGCTCTCTTAATGGCTCTCTGTGGGGGTAGCTAGCCCTGAAGCAGCGCATGAAGAAGCCCTTGTGGGAAGGAACTGAGGCTTCCTGCCAGCAGCCCTACCAGTGAACCATATTAGAAGTGGATCCTGCAGCCCCAGTCAAGCCTTCAGATGACATCAGCAGACTTCAGATGACTCATCTGACATCCTGACTGTCACGTCATGAGAGAACCTGAGCAAGAACAATTCAGCTACATTGCTCCCAGATTCTTGACCCCAGAAACCATGCGAGATAATAAATATTAATTATTTTAAGTGGCTAAATTTGGGGGTAATCTGTTATCCAGCAATAAATAATACACCAGGTCTTTATCAAAAGAGGAAAATTATATATAGACTGGAATAGTGGCCCCCATATTTATTTAGGTTACCTACCTAGCCTTTGTAGGCACTTGAGTGAATGACTCCTACAGAATTACAGAATCACTTTCTCTAATTAGATTTTATCTACTTCTAAGGCAGTGGTCATGACACATCTATGTTTTGTGTCCCTTCCCTTCCCCAGGATGACTGATTCAATAAATCCTCCCACAAACCCTTGCTAGCTACCCGTGGGAGGAGTGTAAGGAGGACCCTGAGTAGGGGTTTGCGGAATGTCAGTTCTGCCTAATTGTCAAGACGCTGCATTAGGTTCTTTGTTCAGAATATTTGCTTGAAGCTAGGTTAGAAATTCCACAGCTGCTAGTGAGGTAGGGTAAAGATAGGAATCTTTATAAAAAAAAAAAAGCTCAAATAAAATAGATATCAGGCATATATATTAGATTGAATCATATGAAAATGCATATATATTAGGTTGAATCATATGAAACTGTCAATATTTAACTGCTGAAACAGTGATATGATATGGTTCAATAATAACACATATATATTTTTAACATATCCAATCCACTCACAATTTGTCCCTGAACTCCTCCAGCTTGCTGGCATCAGGGCTCTAGCTGGAGGGATATAACGTGATATGGATCAGTCATACAAGGCCAGCAAAGTGCAAGATATCCAAATCCCAATAGTCTCAGCCAGCACTACCTAAACCAGAGGCCATGTGTCTTTGTGAGCCTGGGTTTACAACACGCATGTGTAACTTGTCTTTTGACCACAGAGCCTGATCCTACTGTTTTCCTTTCTTGCTCTGTGTCAGTCCTGTTGTTACAGAGTGGTGGGCATGGGAGATGGAGTAGAAAGCTGTAACAGCCAGAGAGTCAGGGAGGTGAAGTTAGGGGGTGGTGATGGAGGAGTTCCAGGTGGTGGAGGTGGAGGTGGTGGTGGAGGAGTTGGTGAAGGTGGTGGTGGTACAGTTTGAGTTGATGCTGGTGGTACCCAGACACAGGGCTTTTTGAGTTCTCAGTCATCTAAGCTGGACACTGCAGGTGGGATTGCTGCTGGGGGCACAACCATACCCTCTATTGTGCTCTCCTTGTTTAACCTGCTTCTTTATCCTTGGGTCATTTTGCTTTTGAACCCTTCACTGTGAGTAAACCATCAAGTTCAATAGTGGTCTCTCTCCCCTGATGACTCTCCAGCTACTAATAACAAATGTTAGGGCAGAGGTAACAAAGTTGAAAGAAGTTTAGCTCCCAGAGGTGTTTGCCTGTATACAAGTGTGCTTGCTCGGGGGAGAGATGGGCAGGCTTGAGGACCAAAGTGTGCCGAAAGGCCCCTCGGCAGAAAGAATTGGGAAACACACTTGTTCGTCCTCCCTTCCTCTCCTTCTTCAAGCTCTTGTCTTGTCTCAACAACTGCTGGACATGAAAAACAAGAGACAATTTATTCTACATCATCTAAGCTGTAGGCAAGGCAGGAACAAGGACGAGGTGTGCAGAGCTGGCCTAAAGTCCTCCCTCTCTAATTCCTTGCAGCGATGAGGGCCAACCTACTTCAGTGTTTGGAGAGGGGAAGAATGAGGAGGCAGATTTAGAGGAATAAACAGGACTTGGAGCCAGGGATGCCTTCTTTTGCTCAGGGTCCAGGACTTCCTCCTGGGTGACAGTTGTGTTGGAGGCAACCGGCCCACTCACAGATTCATGTTCGGAGCTGGAACTGCTGCTGCTGCTGCTGGCGGGATGGCTCAGAACCAGACACCAGAACTTTCCATGGTTGAAGTAGCAGAGGACTGCTGGGAAAGGACAAGGAGAAAGGGGAGAGGAAAGTCAGAGATTGGGAGGAACAAGTGGCAAGCAAAGTGAAGCCAAGGGGAAGAAAAGTCCCTAAGAACCTATCCCTGGGGATTGACAGCCCTCTCCCTCCACACTTTCTCTGCCCCGACCCACCTGTATTCCCTGCTTCCCAGGGTCCTCTGGGCCACTCACCACAGATGACATACAGGATAAACACCAGCCAACCAATGAAGTAGCTCCAGCAGAGGGGGATTGATAAATTCTTTCTCAACTCGAAGAGCCAGATGTTAACGGGGAACAGTATGAGGGTGAAGAAAATGAAGAAAACTAGGAGACAAAGGGGAGCAAAGGGGTCTTATTTTCACTCGAGAATTCCAAAAACATTCTTCCTCATCTGCTGAACTACAGTCACAAACCACAACCCCCATCAGCACACACAGAGCACACGGTCCCAGAGGTTCATGGGAATTGACCTCTCCACCTCCACCCTACCAGTGACCAGGAATCGATGGAACTCAGTTCTCGGTCAACAACTACTAGTTCTGTTCTCCCACCACACACAAACCCAAACCCCACTCCCAAAGAAAGGAAGAGGAAGAAGTGCCAGGAAGATGTGGGTTAGGAGAAACTAAGGACCTTTTCCAGAGCTAGAGGGCACCTTCACAGAAGCTCATGACAGTCCCAATCCAGCCGAAAAAGGGCAATTTCTGAAGACCAGGTATATACGGCAGGTGCAACCAGATGGTGAGGATGATGCCCAGCCCCAAGGCCAGGCAGAAGGTAATCTTGGCCACCCCAAAAGCTGGGTGATTTGTCCACAGCTTAAAACTGTCTAGGGAAAATGAGAAAACAGGATGAACTAAAGATTCGCAAAAGACAAAATATAATCGAATGAGCAAATACAAGGAAACAACCAGACAAATGCACATTTGAGATAACGATAATAAAATATCATTTTTACTTATTAAATAGGCAAAGATTCTTGATATGGAGATTGTGTGATAACCCCAACCATATGAAAACAAGTGCCTCAGAGGAGAAGCTGGACAGGCGACTTGAACTGCAGTTCTCAAAAAAATACCAATGTCCAATAAAAACATGAAACTCAACAATAAAAACTGCAAATTAAATGTGATTTTTTTTTGGTCTATCAAATTAGCAAAGATAAAAACAAAATTGATCATATCTAGTGTAAAAAAGGATTTAGAGAAAAGAGGTGCTTTCACACACCACTGGTAGGATCTCTGATGGGTGATCAGAGATGCTACCCAAATCTAAATTTTTAAGACCCTTTGCCCCAGCAATACATCCTCTTGGAATTTATGTTAAAGAAACAATCCAAGATATGCATCAAAATTTATGTACAGAGATCTTCTTTCCAAAATTATTTATATGTCTAACAAGAGAACTGTTAAGTTATAAGGTTCCTGCACATTAGATTATTATGTGTTCATTAAAAACCATGATATGATAGATCATTGTCTCCAGATAGAATCTAAGGAGGGAACCTGGAAGGTGGAAGGCTCACTTTAATCTGTTGTTTTTTGAATTTTCACTGTGTCCATATACTATGTAATCAAGTAAATTTTTAACATAGATATTTATAGAATAATTATTTTATGATACAAATAATATGCTTACCATTGAAAAGTGGAGTTTACAACACTGAGCATGTAAAATGATTACAATCCCCCCTCCCCTTTTTTTTTCTCAGCACCAGAGGGGAAAGACACAGGACCAGGAGAGGACATGAGTGTGTCATACAGTCTGAGATTTTCCTAAGCTGCCTTTTGAGCTATAGGAAAATAAATCTGAGATGTGTATAAGAGACAGGAATAGTATAGTCTTAATATGGGGTGTTTATTATATCTCATAAATTTTTAAATACAAAATAAGTAACAAAAATAATCTAAAAGATATAAAATAGTTTATGAAGAATGCATATAACTATGTAAAAATTGTTCAAAACATGTTCAATTTTTTTTAAAAAGAAGCCTGGAAAAAAATTGAGTGCTGAATAAACATCCAGTAGTGACTGTCTTTGAGTAACCTATAGAACAAAAACTCATGTAGTTGATTACGTTTTTGAGCCAGACACATCTGAGTTATAATTGTAAACCTGCCATTACTAGGTTGTTATGTATGAATTTGATCAGGTGAAAAGAGGTCAAAAATTGGCCCGTCTTGTGGTTCAGCCTAATAGCTTTATGATCTTGAGCAAGGTAACCTGAGTCTCATTTTCCTCATCTGTAATATGAGGATAATTATCCCTAACTCTTAGAGTTGATAGGGGATTAACTTAAGCAAATAGAATAAGGTTGCAAACAATGATAGCTTTTGTTGCCCCATATTTATTGGAATGAGAATGTTTTACTTTCATGGTGGGGCTTCCCTGGCAATTCAGTGGTAAAGAACCTGCCTGCTAATGCAGGAGACTTCCTGCAATGAAGGAGACACAGGTTCGATCCCTAGGCTGGGAAGATCCCCTAGAGACAGAAATGGCAGCCCCTGCCCCCCACCCCACCCAGTATTCTTCCCTAGAAAATCCCTTGGACTGAGAAGCCTGGCGGGTTACAGTTCATGGGGTCTCAAGAGTTAATCAAAACTTAGCAACTAAAGCACCACCACTTTCATAATAAAAGTAAATAATGGCTGTGTAACTTCTGACTCATTGGAAAAGACACTGATGCTGGGAGGGATTGGAGGCAGGAGGAGAAGGGGACGACAGAGGATGAGATGGCTGGATGGCATCACTGACTCAATGGACGTGAGTCTGAGTGAACTCCAGGAGTTGGTGATGGACAGGGAGGCCTGGCGTGCTGCAATTCATGAGGTCGCAAAGAGTCGGACACAACTGAGTGACTGAACTGAACTGAACTGAACTTTTTTTCTTAATGTGGGGCTTTTTTTTTTTTTTTTTGAAGCTTTTATTGAATTTGTTACAGTATTGCTTCCGTTTTCTGTTTTGTTTTTTTTGGCTGCCAGGCATATGGGATCTTAGCTCCCATATGCCTGGGATATGGGAGGAATGGAACTTGACCAGGGATGGAACTTGCACCCCTGCACTGGAAGGTGAAGGCTTAACCACTGGACTGCCAGGGAAGTTGTCTATGGCTGTGTAACTTAAAAAAAAAAAAAAAGTCGATAAGGTCAAGAAGTGAAATTCAGGGGTCAAAAAAAAGTTTTGGTTTTCCACAAATGTTGAGAAAGGAGACCCAAACCTGGGAGGTGAGGGGACAGCAGAGGTGAAATTAACAAGAATAGGAAATGGAGTAGCTGCAAGAACTCTGGGAAGGAGGAAGGAGCAAGGTAACCAGAGGTGGAAACACAGAGCTGGCCCAGAAGAGCAAAAGCCTGTGGCTGGGGAAGAACAGTGGTGGGAACGTGGGCCTGCAGGAGAGCATTCTGAGGACTCCTCAAGCTCTGGGTCCAAAAGCCTTGAGGAAGGAAATTCCCAACCCTCTAGGGCTCTTCTCCCAGGATAATAGTGAACTGTGTCATTAATGAGTGATTCACAAACCCCCAGAATCCAAGTCCCTCACAACATTTCTGTAAACACAGACTTGGCTGTGAGGCTTCCCACTGGGGCAGGAGAAGTGGTTTGCCCAACTGAGGAGGAATAATGATCCCTGGGGAGTCTCAGGGCCAGTAGAACCATCTTACTGGTCAAAAAAAGTGGGGCTGACCAGAGGGAAGGGCCAAGAATACTGGGGTACAGAGGTCGAGGCCAAGGCAAGCTGGAGCCCCTGGGGTGGGATGAGAGAGTAAGGGTCTCACCTTTCCCATTCTGAGTTGGAACAGCTCTTGGATTTGTAGATATGCAGGAGCCCCAGGGACATTATGTGAACTGATGTGTAGATTTTGGTGGTGACGTTCACGGGCCAGTGCTGGTAGAAACGGATCCTCTCAAAGCACAGCCATTTCTTGGAGAAGACCATGACCACCAGCAGGATGAAGGCGAGCAGGCTGAGCTCTGAGGCCAACAACTGCGCTATCCAGCGGGAGCTGTGTATAATCCTGCACTGCAGGAGGAGCGGAGAAACCCTGTGGAGCTTCACGCTGTGGTCCTTAATCACCGGCCAGTTACTGTCACAGGTGGAGACACAGTTCTGCACCCCTTCCTCTTGTCCCAGGCTCACCGCCACCCCATCCTGCTTTCCAGCCCTCCCAGCCCTTTCCAGGCTTCTGATGTTCATCACTTTCTCCTCTTGACCCAGAGAATTCATCCCTAATGTTCCCTGTCGCCATGTTGAGTACTCCCTGACTCCGCTTCTATCCTCCACCCCATCTCCCCCTTCCCTTGCCAGTGTCAGTTGTCCTTCATCATTTAAATATTTTCATCAGGCAGAGCAGTGGCCACCACAGCACCTGGCGTCTGGAAAAGAACAGCCCATTCAGCAGGAGAGGGCCCCTAACTGCCATGGAATATTCCTTTGTGGAGGGAGGGGGGGCATCAACTGGCGGAAGGGGCCCACAGCTTCAGCTCAAACTCTTTCTGGAAACCCTGCTCCTCTGGGGCCTCGACTCAGAACTGTGAATGTGATGCCTCCTTCCTCTAAGAGCCCTGGTCGCTGAGGGTCTGCTTTGCTCTTCCCACATCCTCTGCCCTAACCCCACCCCCAAGTACTCACGGATGGAGCGGGAGAAGGGGAGGAGCTTATCCCCAGGGAGACAGTTGGACATGCCTCCCACAGGTGTCACCAACCTTCTCCCTACTTCCCCCACTGCAACTCCTGGTCCACAGTTCCCACCCCTTCCCCTCTTTTTACTCCCCCCTCCCCTTTTTTTTTCTCAGCACCAGAGGGGAAAGACACAGGACCAGGAGAGGACATGAGTGTGTCATACAGTCTGAGATTTTCCTAAGCTGCCTTTTGAGCTATAGGAAAATAAATCTGAGTCACCCAAGGCAGCCTGATCACTGTGGCTTCCAGACCTCAGTTAGCCCCTGGAATTCTTGTGAGGAACAAGCCTTTCAGCTTCAGGCTGTGAGTCTGAATCCCATCAGAGTTGATTCACTTTGTGAAGAGAGTGATACACATGGTTAAGAACAAAGGCTTTTGGTCCAGCAACCCAAGAGATGAACTGGGGGTCTTCCTTTTACTGGCCTTATGAACCTGGAAGAATCATATAGCTTCTTTGTGTCTTAGTTTACTCATCTGTAACATGGGGCAATACTTGTCTAGATTTGGTTTGAGTATTGAATAAGATCAATGAACAAAAAACAACCTTTTGTTCACAGTAAATTCCCAGAAAATGGAGATATTATTTTTAAATGTTTATTTATTTTATTTATTTATTTGGCTGTTCCTTGCCTTAGCTGCAGCATGTGGGATCAAGTTCCCTGACTCGGGATTGAACCCTGGCCCCCTGCATTGGGAGCACAGAGTCTTAGCCTCTGGATCACCAGGGAAGGCCCAAGCAGCATCATTATTGTTATTGTTTTCATTGTTTTGCACTCTCACCAGCAACCATACTTAGAAGAAATAGCAAAAACACAGAGGTGTTTAGCAGGCATCCTTGCTGACAAGTGACTGCAAATGATGGAATGGAACTGAAATTAATTGAAGCCAAAGGGTAGTTAATTATAGATCATGAGATGATGTGCACAGCTGGAACTCAGAATAATTAGAATCATGAATTCAAATCCTGTGAGGACTCTTCCTCTGTGTCTTAATCCACTCGATCTGCTATAACAACATACCATAGAGTTGTTCAGTCGCTTAGTCGTGTCCGACTCTTTGCAGCCCTATGGACTGCAGCACACCAGGCTTCATAGACTGTAGAATTTATAAACAACAGAAACTTATTTCTCATAGTTTTGGAAGCTGGAAGTCCAAGATCATGGTGCCATACAACCATAATTGGCATACTCGGGTGATAGCCCAATTCCAGGTCACAGACTTCTTGCTGTGTCCTCAAGTGAAGCTAGGGATCCCTGTGGGGTCTCTTTTGCTGCTGCTGCTGCTAAGTCACTTCAGTCGTGTCCGACTCTGTGCGACCCCATAGATGGCAGCCCACCAGGCTCCCCCGTCCCTGGGATTCTCCAGGCAAGAACACTGGAGTGGGTTGCCATTTCCTTCTCCAATGCGTGAAAGTGAAGTCACTCAGTCGTGTCCAACTCTTCGCGACCCCATGGACTGCAGCCTACCAGGCTCCTCCATCCATGGGATTTTCCAGGCAAGAGTACTGGAGTGGGGTGCCATTGCCTTCTCCAGGGGTCTCTTTTATAAGGACGTTAATCCTATTCATGAAAGTGGAGCCTCCCACCTCCTCAAACCGTCATCTTGTGGGTTACTTTCCCAACATATGAATTTGGGGAACTCAAGTATTCAGATCACAGAACTTGGACTCTGGTCTTGCTCCTCCTTGAGCATCTTTTTTTAAATGTATTTATTTATTTTATGAATGCATTTATTACTTTTGGTTGTGCTGGGTCTTCATTGCTGCTCCAGGGCTTTCTCTAGTTGTGGCGAGCGGGGGTTTCTCCTTGCAGTGGCTCGTCTTGCTGTGCAGACCACAGGCTCCAGACACACAGGTGCATCAGCAGCTGTGGCACATGGGCTTCGCTCCTCTGCAGCACATGGAATCTTCCTGAACCAGGGATCAAACCTGTGTTCCCTCTACTGGCAGGCGGATTCTTATCCACTCTGCCACCAGGGAAGTCCCTCCCTGAGTATCTTTTTATTTCTCTGGAAATCACCCTCCTCTTCTCTCATCTACATGGTGAGAAACGTGGCCCTTATACCCCGCACAGTCCATCTTATACCTTTAGCTGCCAGAGCAAAGATCACTCCATTCCAAGCCCAAATATTCTCTGGCCCTGCCAGGAATGAGTGCCATCCCATTAACCATGGTCAGTTCAGTTCAGTTCAGTTGCTCAGTCGTGTCCGACTTTTTGCGACTCCATGAATCGCAGCATGCCTGTCCTCCTTGTCCATCACCAACTTCTGGACTTCATTCAAACTCATGTCCATCGAGTCGGTGATGCCATCCAGCCATCTCATCTTCTGTAGTCCCCTTCTCCTCCTGCCCCCAATCCCTCCCAACATCAGGGTTTTCTCCAATGAGTCAACTCTTCGCATGAGGTGGCCAAAGTATTGGAGTTTCAGCTTTAGCATCATTCCTTCCAAAGAACACCCAGGACTGATCTCCTTTAGGATAGACTGGTTGGATTTCCTTGCAGTCCATGGGACTCTCAAGAGTCTTCTCCAACACCACAGTTCAAAAGCATCAGTTCTTCGGCACTCAGTGTTCTTCACAGTCCAACTCTCACATCCATACATGACCACTGGAAAAACCATAGCCTTGACTAGATGGACCTTTGTTGGCAAAGTAATGTCT
>SJYT01023492.1:193253-284479 GCA_006410635.1 Cephalophus harveyi | reverse complement strand
TTCCCATTCTGTTGTTTTCCTCTATTTCTTTGCATTCATCACTAAGGAAGGCTTTCTTATCTCTCCTTGCTATTCTTTGGAACTCTGCATTCAGATGCTTATATCTTTCCTTTTCTCCTTTGTTTTTCACTTCTCTTCTTTTCACAGCTATTTGTAAGTCCTCCTCAGACAGCCATTTTGCTTTTTTGCATTTCTTTTCCATGGGGATGATCTTGATCCTTGTCTTCTGTGTACAGTGTCACGAACCTCCATCCATAGTTCATCAGGCACTCTGTCTATCAAATCTAGTCCCTTAAATCTATTTCTCACTTCCACTGTATAATCATAAGGGATTTGATTTAGGTCATACCTGAATGGTCTAGCGGTTTTCCCTACTTTCTTCAATTTAAGTGTGAATTTGGCAATAAGGAGTTCATGATCTGAGCCACAGTCAGCTCCTGGTCTTGTTTTTGCTGACTCTATAGAGCTTCTCCATCTTTGGCCACAAAGAATATAATCAGTCTGATTTAGGTGTTGACCATCTGGTGATGTGCATGTGTAGAGTCTTCTCTTGTGTTGTTGAAGAGGGTGTTTGCTATGACCAGTGCGTTCTCTTGGCAAAACTCTATTAGCCTTTGCCCTGCTTCATTCTGTACTCCAAGGCCAAATTTGCTTGTTACTCCAGGTGTTTCTTGACTTCCTACTTTTGCATTCCAGTCCCCTATAATGAAAAGGACATCTTTTTGGGGTGTTGTAGGTCTAAAAGGCCTTGTAGGTCTTCATAGAACTGTTCAACTTCAGCTTCTTCAGCTTTACTGGTTGGAGCATAGGCTTGGATTACTGTGATATTGTCCAAGGTAAGGAGCAGCGGCTGCACTTTGCTGGAGCAGCCATGAAGAGATATCCCACGTCCAGGGTAAGAGAAACCCAAGTAAGATGGCAGGTGTTGCGAGAGGGCATCAGAGGGCAGACACACTGAAGCCATAATCACAGAAAACTAGCCAATATGATCACATGGACCATATCCTTGTCTAACTCAATGAAACTAAGCCATGCCATGTGGCGCCACCCAAGATGGACGGGTCATGGTGGAGAGGTCTGACAGAATGTGGTCCACTGGAGAAGGGAATGGCAAACCACTTCAGTATTCTTGCCTTGAATTCCGCAAAATGATAGGATACTGAAAGAGGAACTCCCCAGGTCAGTAGGTGCCCAATATGCTACTGGAGATCAGTGGAGAAATAACTCCAGAAAGAATGAAGGGATGAAGCCAAAGCAAAAACAATACCCAGTTGTGGTGATAGAAGCAAGGTCTGATGCTGTAAATAGCAATATTGCATAGGAACCTAAAATGTTAGGTCCATGAATCAAGGCAAATTAGAAGTGGTCAAACAGGAGATGGCAAGAGTGAACATCGACATTCTAGGAATCAGCAAACTAAAATGAACTGGAATAGGTGAATTTAACTCAGATGACCATTATATCTACTACTGTGGACAGGAATCCCTTAGAACAAATGGAGTACCCATCATGGTCAACAAGAGAGTCCAAAATGCAGTACTTGGATGCAATTTCAAAATGACAGAATGATCTCTGTTCGTTTCCAAGGCAAACCATTCAGTATCACAGTAATCCAAGCCTATGCCCCAACCAGTCACCACGGTCAGGGCACCCAAGTCTGAAGGCTGACCTACAAACTAATGACAGATAGGGAGTTGGTGGGCAAATTCCCTAGCTTCCTCAGTTACAGGTAGGAATAACTGTGAAGTGTGTTCTATGCCAGGAGTGACCAGTGTTGTGGGGAAGGGGCTGGCCCTACTAGGAATGAGAAATCATATGCACCACAATACAGTATGGAAGAATCTAGGCAATACAATGTTTCCTGAGAACTATAGCTCCCAGAAAACTATGCCACAGATATGATATCATTTTTATAGAGATTATAAATAAGCACAACTAAGCAAAACATTGTTGAAACATACATTCTATTATGATTGCATGGCATGTTTTAAAAAGCAGTGGAATGATAAATACAAAATGTAGAATAGTGGCTATTTCTCGGGGGGGGGGGGGCAGGGAAATGGGACAGAGAAGGTTACACTGGTACATACACCAGTAGGCAATAGGCTATTGGTTCCTGAGTTGGGTGATGAGTGCATGGGTATTCATTACTTTAAAATCATTTGACCAAGTGCCAAAGAATTGATGCTTTCAAACTGTGGTGTTAGAGAAGACTCTTGAGAGTCCCTTGCACTATAAGGAGATCAAATCAGTCAATCTTAAAAGCAATCAACCTTGAATATTCACTGGAAGGATTGATGCGAAAGCTGAAGCTCCAACACTTTGGCCACCTGATGCAAAGAGCCAACTCATTGGAAAAGACTCTGATGCTGAGAAAGATTGAAGGCAGGAGAAGAAGGGGATGACAGAGGATGAGATGATTGGATGGCATCACCAATTCAATGGACATGAATTTGAGCACACTTTGGGAGTTAATGAGGGACAGGGTAGCCGGCATGCTGCAGTCCATGGGGTCATAGAGTCAGACACGACTTAATAACAACAAATAACTGTGAATGTATATTTCATATAAACTTGTGAATGTATCAAATACAGTTTTTCAAAAGGTAATTAAAAATAGTCCAACACAATTTCCTCAAGAAAGGAAATGAATGTAATCTTAGTGATTACTAGCTCTGCAATGAAAGATATTTATACAGTCACAATATATAAGGTAAACACTGTTTATTGAGTTTCAATTTTAGAATCAACAGATGGACAAAGCACGGAAGACTCAACCACAGCTATGAAAGTAGACATAGCTATTATCAGCCTTGATGTTGCCAGAATAAAAGCCTAGAAGAGGTAAACTAGAAGACAGAAGGAAGAGAAAGAGCCAAAGGGAAGGGTGAGGGATCTGACAAGAGAGTCTCCATGTAAGGTTGCAGGATGGGCACTGCACAAGAGTGCATGGCAAAGAGGGTAAGAACTGAACTCTAGGCTTCATTCTGCTCAATCGGCCATACCCCACCAAGGGGTCCCCAGTGGCCTGGAGGAAGATGCACTTTATTCTACATCTACATAAAGGTGCTGCTCCCTGCCAAGTCAACTAACCTTACATCTGTTCAGAAGGGCCACCTGCTAACCACAAGGTTGAAGGCACAAAGGGCCCTTGTGGGCTAGCAGCAGCACTGACCAGTTATCTTGTAAGATTTTGTATCAGTGTGAGTTCTTTGGTTACAAACCCAGACTGACTAAGCTAGGCAAAAAGGAGTATATTGGGTGATACTGAGCAAGCACAGACTCAAAAGGAAAGCAGAACATCCAGGCCTAGAACTAAACAGAGACCAGGGGAGCATGGACAAATCGCTAGCAGGAGCTGGTCTCTCAGGACTTGCCTGGTGGTCCAGTGGTTAAGACTCCACACTCCCAAAGCAGGAGGCACAGATTTTTGATCCTTGATTGGGGAACCAAAATCCCATATCCATGCATGACTTAGGACATAAAATAAATTTTAAAAAATTAAAGTTTCTTTAAAAATAAAAAAGAACTGGTCTCTCTACCCACCGTTGTCCCCCAGATCCTCCTGAACCTCCATCCTTCTCTATTTCTAGGTAGGATTCCAAATCCCAAGCGTCTGACTGGCTCGGATGCCTTGATTGACAGCCCATGAACTACATGGGTGTGGGAAGGGATCACTTTCCCAAAAGAAAGAAGCTGAGCAGCCGACTAGTAATGATCACGTGCTCACACAAGTACAGAGTGGCAGCCGGAATGGAGCGCGAGCCTGGGAGATTTCTGAAAAGGAAGGAGTCCCACTGCTGCATTAGTAAGGGCAGGTGCTTACCCATGCTTCTAGGACAGTAGTCCCTGGAGAATGTGGACTTGGGCTTAGAACATGGACTCAAGAACACAAGCTTATTGGTCACTCCTTGACTGTCCTCGTGGATGTGCTCTGCTGCTTATGTGACACTCAGAAACAGTCCTGTCCCAGGCCAGCTCACCCCAGTAGAAACTCCAGCATGAATCTCCTCCTTGATGAGCTCCCAGACCCCTGGCCTTGCTGGGATATCTCTGTGGCCAGAATCCACATGCTGCAAGGTCCCTCCCTTTTGCCTCTATGAAATATGCATTCTTCCTTCATGTGGGCCTGTCGAAGGTGATGTTCCTCAAACTCTAATGTGTGTACTCCTGGTCTGGGCATCTCATTAAAATGCAGATGCCACACTTTGGATGAGCCCCCGGGTGGTGCCCAAGGTGCCTTTCTAAGGATAGCACACTGAATAAAGAACTAGACTCCAGAAGATCTAGGTTGCTAGATCCACTCTCCTCCCAGGATGTCCTTTGACCTTTAGGCTTTGGGCAAATGAGAAAATGATGGGCACACAGGCTTCCTTGTGTGTGTCCTGCTTGCTTGGTTCTACCTCTGTGGGACATTCCATTGCCTTCTATATACCAACTAAACAGAAGTAAGAAGAAAAAAGGCTGCTTAAAGCAGGAAGTGAAGTGACTGCAAAGAAAAAAATTTCTGCTCCTGGAAGAACGTAGTTTAGAAGAATGAAAAGACAAGCCACAGACTGGGGGAAAATATTCTCAAATCATATGTGACAAAGGACTTATATCAAGAATAGACAAAGAACTCTCCAAGCACAATAATAAGAAAACAAACTACTCAGTTTGTAAAAGGCCTAAAGTTTTGAACAGACACTTCACCAAAGAAGATAAACAAATAAGCACATGAAAAGATATTCAGCATCATTAGTCATTAGGGAAAGGCAGATTAAAAGCCACGAGATACCACTACACACCTCATAGACTGTCATGCAAAACAAAACAACAAAACTGACGATGCCAATTAGTGGCCAAGACACAGAGCAGGATACCAGCCACAGCGCTCATACTTTGCTGGTGGGAATGCAAAGTGTACAGACACTTTGGAAAACAGATGGCCGGTTTCCAATAAAGTTAAATTAAACACTTAACGTTCTTATCGTTGTTGTTGTTCAGTCCCCCAGTCGTGTCTAACTCTTTGCGATCCCATGGACTGCAGAACACCAGGCCTCCCTGTCCCTCACCATCTCCTGGAGCTTGCCCAAGTTCATGCTCATTGCGTTGGTGATGCCGTCCAGTCATCTCATCCTGATGCCCTCTTCTCCTTCTGCCCTCAATCTTTCCCAGCATCAGGGAATTTTCCAATGAGTCCTCTTTTCGCATCAGATGACGAAAATACTAGAGCTTCAGCTTCAGCATTAGTCTTTCCAGTGAATATTCCAGGTTGATCTCCTTGCTATCCAAGGTACTTTCAGGAGTCTTCTCCAGCACCTCAGTTCAAAGGCTTCAATTCTTTGATATTCTGCCTTCTTTACAGTCCAGCTCTCACAATTATACATGACCACTGGGAAGACCATAGCCTTGACTATACGGACCTTTGTTGGCAGAGATATGACCTAGTAATTCCACCCCTAGGTACACACCCAAGTAAAATGAAATCTACATTCATCCAAAAACCTATACGGGAAGGAGTTCTCTGGCGGTCTAGTGGTTAGGATTCGGCACTCTCATTGTTGTGGCCTAGGTTCAAGTCCCTCAGGGAACTGAGATCCCGCAAGCTGCATGGTGTCAGTCAGTCAGTCAGTTCAGTCACTCAGTTGTATCCACAAATTAAAAAAACAAAACAAACACAATGCCTGTGCAAGAATACTTAACAGTGACTTTATTTCTAATCATTTAAAACTGGAAACAGGAACTTCCCTGGTGGTTAAGACTCCATGCTTCCGACGACAGGGATGTGGGTTCAATCCCTGCTCCCAGAACTATTAATAAGATCCCACAAGACTACAGGGCAAAAAAAAAAAAGAAAACAAGTTGGAAACAACCCAAACATGCTTCACTCTAGGGAATGAATAAACAATTGCTGTGCATCCATGCAATGGACTCTTGCTGCTGCTGCTGCTGCTAAGTCGCTTCAGTCATGTCCGACTCTGTGTGACCCCATAGCTGGTGGCCCACCAGGCTCCCCCATCCCTGGGATTCTCCAGGCAAAAACAGGGGAGTGGGTTGCCATGGCCTCCTCCAGAGGCTCTTCCCAAACTAGGGATTGAATCCAGGTCTCCCTCATTGCAGGTGGATTCTTTACTGCCTGAGCCACCATGGAAGCCCAAGAATACTGAAGTGGGTAGCCTATCCCTTCCCCAGGGAATTTTCCTGACCCAGGAGTTGAACCAGGGTCTCCTGCCTTGCAGGTGGACTCTTTACCAGCTGAGCTACCAGGAAAGAGGGTGGATATTGCTGCATGTGAATTACACCTTTTTTTTCAAGTGAAAAGAATTACATTTTTAAAATAGCACCCCATCGGGCTTCCCTGGTGGCTCAGGGGTAAAGAATCCATTTGCCCGTGCAGGAGACACAGGTTCTATCCCTGATCCAGGAAGATCCATGAAGACCCCACATGCCATGGAGCAACTAAGCCTATGCACCACAGATACTGAGTACACCCTAGAGAGTAGCTCCAGCTCTCCACACCTAGAGAGAAGCCCGCACAGCAGCAAAGACTCAGCACAGCCATAAATAAATAAGTAAAAACATAGCACCCCATCAAGCTCATAGACTTGGCACATTTTTAAAGGGTTTTATCAGGCATCATCCAATGTACAGCATGTTGCCTTCACCAAGTGTCCCTGGTGACTACTGGAAACTGTGACTACTAGAACCTCAGCTCAGCCTGTGGGGAAAAGCGGGCTCCTCTCACTCACTTGCTGCTCAGGGTCATGATTGCAGCTCACCTCTCCTGCAACAATGAAACAGTGGCCACGACGATGTTGACCCAGAGCCCATAGAAGGGCCGGCGCAGAGGGAGGTCAGTGCCCAGTCCTACCTGCATTGTCACTGACTCCCCAAATATGGGTGCCACAAATATGAGGAGCAGAGCTGTGAGTAGAGAGAACACATACCGACTATCCCCAACAGAGGCCTGGCTTCCCCAATCTATCCCCCGAGTCACTTCTTCCAGGTCTGAGATATACGTGCACTTTTCCTTGTTGTTTGCTCACCCAGTCATGTCTGACTCTTTGCAACCCCATGGACTGCAGTATGCCAGGCCTCCCTGTCCTTCACCATCTCCCGAAATTTGCCCAAGTGCATGTTCATTGCTTCAGTGATGCCATCCAGCCATCTCATTTTCTGACTCCCTCTTCTCCTCTGCCCTCAATCTTTACCAGAATCAGAGACTTTCCCATGAGTCAGCTGTTCACATCAGATTACCAACATAACTGGAGTTTCAGCTTCAGCATCAGTCCTCCCAACGAGTAGGAAGGCTTTTCCTAAGCCTGTGAAAATGTTTGTTTCTTCCACCTCCCCAGATGATAGAATATGAAGGAATGGGGTAATGGCAGCTCCAGGATGCCCCTAGCCAGGCAGTAAGCCTCTCTACCACCTGGGTGTTTGTAGATATGACCCCTACCACCATGCCTGGAATGCCAGTCAGGGCAGCACTGAAAGAGACTTCTCCTCCCATGGGCCTTCCTACAGGAAGCTGCAGAAGGCAATCCAGAGGGGCAAAAAGTGGGGGAGGGGGACAACACAGAACAGAGAGGGTGATGGACACCAGGAGAAGGCTGTATGTAGCTAAGGCAGAGAGGTGGACATCTGGCAGAAGGTGCTCAGGAGAGAGAGGGAGAGAATGTACGAGAGCCAAGTCACTTACTACCACCTGGACCACCTCTACCCACTACACTATTCCATCTCCTCTGTCTTTGTTGCCTGGGCCCCATTCCTTCTCCCATGAAGTCCTCATTCTCTCACATCTGCTTCTTTGCTGTATTGCTGTGCTTTCTGCCTCTTGGTCTTTTCCAATAGACATGCAAAATGCAGACCTCTCCAGGATTGTGCATATACACACACTCAGGTCACCCAAAATTGGAAAGGGACTCCTGAGATAACAGGAACAGGACAGTCCCCTCCCCTCCTGTCTTTTCAGTCTCTTTGGAACATGTGGTTATATTTTCATGCTTTCATGTCCCCCAATTTATTTATTTGGCTGTGCCAGGTCTTAGTTATGGCATTTGGAGGAGGAAACGGTAACCCACTCCAGTAATCTTGTTTACAAAATCCCATGGACAGAGGAGCCTAGCAGGCTAAAGTCCAAAGGGCCACAAAGAGTCGGACAGGACTGAGTGACTGAGCACGCAGCACGCTGGGATCTCTAGTTGTGGCATGTAGGATCTAGTTCCCTGATCAGAGATCGAACCCAAAGCCCCTTGCATTGGGAGCTCCGAGTCTTAGCCATAATGCAATTCCCCAAACAACTCTTAACTGGTCTCCATCTTTCCATTGTCCCAATATCAGAACCTCTGGCTTGGAGCCTGGAGGTTTCCTTAAGTGGCAGGACTCAGGAAGGGACTGAGGATTTGGGAGGGAACATATATGTGGGATACATGTCCAGCTTTGTCTGCCTCTGGATGTATCTGTATGTCTCTGAGTATATCAGAGGAAGAGGGAAGTTTCTGTGGAGTGACACCCCGCCAGCCCCCAAGAAACTTGTGAGCATGTAGGGCAGCTCCCTCCCCATGACCACTGCCTTCCCTTCCTGGACTTCAGTCCCTTTGTTGCCACCCCTAGAGTATTCTTTGCTCAGATCTTCCCAGATGCTTCCTTCTTGTTATTTGGGTTTCAGCTTACCATAGTCTCCTCCAGGCTCTTCCCCAAAGCCACACACACACACACCTCTGTATCATAGCCTTTTTTGCATTTTCTTCTAAGTAATCACTTCTATCTGATCTTATCTTAGTTATTAACTTGTTTACTTAGCAACTTCCCCAGAATGTAAGCTCCTTAAGGGCAAGGTCCTTGTCCTTTTCATCTCTGTATCCTCAGATCCTAGAAGAGTGCCTAGCTCATAGAAGGCACTCAATGAACAGATGTAGAAATGAATTAAACACAGAGATGCGTGGCTGCTCAGTAAAGGACATTTATTGCTGACTGATTGCCCTTTGTGTTCTTCACTTGCCCAAGTCCCAGCTATATCTCGCTCTACCTGTCCTTTTCCCAACCTGCAGCTCCCTGCTCCAGCACCTGAAACTCTCCCACCACCATACTGCCCAAGATCCCTCGGAAGCTATGAGCATCAGCGCATTCAGGCCTTGCACCTGCTCTCCAAGCCCCAGTTCCCAGCAGAGCTGACCCCTGCTCTCGAAAGATACCTTTTCAACCAGCTCTGCTCCCCTAATAGAGTCGCATTTAAAAACCACTCCTCCTTTAAAAACGTGGTCCCCCAAAAAGCCTCAACACAGTTCCACCAACATTTATTGGTGGTGATGACTCAGTGGGTAAAGAATCCATCTGCAATGCAGGAGACATAGGAGACACAGATTTGACCCCTGGGTTGGGAAGATTCCCTGGAGAAGAAAATGACAACCCACTCCAGTATTCTTGCCTGGAAAATCCCATGGACAGAGGAGCCTGGTGGTCTACAGTGAGTTGCACAAAGTCAGACACGACTAAGTGACTAAGCATGGCATGGCATTTCATGTGCCAGGCACTGTGCTGGGTCAATCTCCAAAGTCATGGACTAGCCAAATGCCAGTACCTTTCTCCCTCTGGATCCCTCAGAGTCCTTGCGCTCCCTTGTGAAGGACATGGCAGTTTCTGTCCCAGGCAAGTTGCCATGCATGAGCTGAAGGGAAGGCGTGATGCCACTTGCCCACAATTGTCTGCTCTGCTCTGTGCGTCCCTCACCTCCTCTGGCATCGTGCCAGTTTCTCATCTGTAAGCAGATGCTCTGGGTGGGGTTAGGCAGCAACACTGGGTCTCTGTTCTCTCCCACTGCTTGGCCCAGTGTTTCTGTGAAAGGATCATGATGAAGGCAAGAAAGCCCTAGAGGCTCAGATGGCTCGAGAGCCACAACTGAAGCTCACTCAAACCTGGGGCCCAGAGCCAGTCTGAAGCCTGAAGCTGAGGCTGGATGGCTGGTTATGGTTCAGGCTGGATGATCTGCAGGTAGGGATTATAGGGGCCAAGCTCTGGGCAAGGAGAAGGGCCTACAAACTTCAGGTGGCCTCAGACCCCAGCTACTGGCCATCTTCAGTCCTTCAGACTCCTCTGCAAGGCTACTTGGTGTCTCCGGCCTCCAAGAGACCCAGAACCCAGGCCTCTCTTATCCCCAGCTCTGGCCTCTGGCTGCCAAGCCACACCCAGCACATGTGCCTCTGGAACTCAGACCTAGTGTCTTTTTTAGGAGACTAATGGGAAAAATGAGGGGTGAGGGAAGAAATAGGGCACTCAGTTATCTGGCAAGGAGGCAAAACCATACAAACCATGTTCCGAAAAATCACCCTCCTTAATACATATACAGACATATGCACACACACAGATTCTCTGAGACATACTCTGGATTCTTCTAGAAGAGAGGAAGTGGCTTAAGAGGATACAGGAGGCACCCCAGGAACGGAATCTAATACTTCCCAGACTCAAAAGACAAGACAGTGATTGTAATAGCACCAAGCAGGGTTCCTACTGGTCTCTTGGGCCCAGATCACCATCTGGACTTATGCCTGCTATTGGCTATTTGATCCTAGGACTTTATCTCGAATGCAGCCCTCTTTTAACTGCATTGACCTAGAATCCTCTTCTTTGGCTGTGAGCATAGCAGGGATACTCACTGGCCAGAGGCTCACCACCTACTGTCCGCTCTGCACTAAGCCTCTGCCTCCACTGGCAACTCACTCAAGCCATCTTCATTCTCCCTCCTGCATGGGCTCAGACGGCCCTGTTTTCATTGGCTGCCTAGTCTTGAAGCTCGGCCCCTATTGGTTGCCACTGAGGTAGCGTTTCCACTGACAGCGAATCCAGTGCGTGGATGGGCTTTGTTCTCTCTGTGCCAGGCTGCCAGCTGTCCTGACTTGTGCTGCTCCCCCCTCCACACCACCATGCATTAGGGTGGGGGGGCAGCGGGGGTGCCTGAAGACGGCCCAACAGCCTCCAGGAGTCTCTGGTGCTGACGAAGGTGCTTCCTCCTTTCATGTTCCCCTGTGACTTCACACACCAACTGGGCAGGGAAGGCTCCAGGAAGCCCCTTCAGCCAGCCTGAAAAAGAAGACACAAGGGCCTAAGTGGGGCCAGGGTAGAGGGCAGGTCATGGGGAGGGGGGAGCGGGGGAAGGGAGGCCCAGTGGGGTCTAATGCCTGAGGGCCATGGCAGGCGGGGGAATTAGTGGAAAAGCCTTGGAGCACTGGTAAAAAGGCCATTAGAGGTGACGTGACGGCAGCATCAGAGAGAGGCGGGGTCCCTCCCATGAAGCCCTGCACTGACTGCTCATCTCACTCAGAAAGACAGCAAGGGTTTTTACAGGAACCTATGAGGACCCTCATGACCTGATCCCAGTTACCCGATGACCTCATCTGCTTCTCTCTCCTTTCCTCACTCCCTCTTGTCACATTGGCTTTCTTACCGTTCCTCAAACACACTGGCCTGACTCCTGCCTCCCTTTGGGACACTCTTACACCAGACACCACGTGCCTAACTAAATTCTTCCACCAAGTCACTATCCACAGGGTGCCTGTGAGATCTGCCTCACCCTCTCTATTTATTGTTTGTTTGCTTATTTATTTGGCTGCAGGGGGTCTTAGTTGCAACATGAGAACTCTTAGTTCCAGCATATGGAATCTAGTTCCCTGACTAGGGATTGAACACAGGCCCCCTGCATTGGGAGCACCAATGTTCTAGTTTCCTGACCAGCATCTTAACCACCAGTCTACCAGGGAAGTCCCTTGACCTCCCTGTTTAAACTTGTAACCCGACCCAACCTGGAGATTCCTAACCTCCTTGACTCTGCTTCACCTTTGATTTTCCACAGCACTTATCACCTTATTTATCTTGTTTCTTCTTTATTGTTTTACCTCTACTTGAATGATTAGTATAGCAGGGCAAGGATATCTGTGTGTCTGGTACACAGTGCTGAGAACAGTGAGTGGTATCTCATAAATGCTGAATAAATATTTATTGAATGAATGAATAAAAGAATCTCTCACCTTCAGGGTTCTTGTGTAGGTGCTTGGGGGGAGCCCTGAACTCCACATTTCGTCCCTCTGTCTTGGTGGGTGTGGAAGGCTCTGAACAGAGTTCCTGGGAACAGTCTGGTCGGGGTGGGTGATATCACAGTGGGATCCAGGCTCTTTTTAGCTTCTCCCCCTATTCCTTGAAGACTCCCTTCTCCTTCCCTCCTCCCCTCTGGGGGACACTCACCACAGTCCTCATAGACCGTGTCTGCAGAGCAGGGAAGGGGGCCTGGGGTAGGGAAGGCGCCCAGCCAGCGCTGCATGTCTGATCTGGTGGGAACACAGGGAAGGGAAAGGGTCACCTTTGGGGAACATAGGGAAGGGGTCCTGGAGGCTGGACCCCTCCTCTGTCTGGCGCAGGATATTCTGGGGACAAAGTTCATCCTCCTGGGGTTAGGCAGGGGCTTTGGAGGAAAGACTTTGCGGGAAGGGTGGTGGACTCTGAGAGGTCAGGAAAGGGTCAGGAGTGGGTCCCCCAGGGTGTTTTCTTTTTCGGTGGCACCTGCTGGATCTTAGTTCCCTGACCAGAGATTGAACCCGTGCTCCCTGCAGTGGAAGCATGGAGTTTCAACCACTGGACCACCAGGGAAACACACACACACACACCCTGCCCAGGGTGTTTTCTGAAGGAGACACAACTCACAGGGATGAAGCTTGGAGTAGCCGGTGTGTGGGACGGCCCTGGTGGTTGCTGAGAAGAGAGAGGCGGAACGTAGGGGGGCCAGATGGGTCTGGGACCTGCTGGGCCTGGACCAGGGAGCGATGGGCATAATCCAGAACCTGTAGCCGCTGCCCACTGCCCAGGAAAGAGGAGGTTCAGAGGGAGAGCAGAGGTAGGTCCAGCTGGACGCCTCCTCCCCACCCCTGCCTGGGCTCCCTCCCTCCCTGGGACTCACCTCTTCGGCTGAGTGATGAGCAGCAGGTCACTGAAGAGCAGCAGGCAGAGGGGGGTGAAGCGGGGGCGCGAGGCAAAGAGCACACCTCCCCTCCTGCACCCCAACTCTGTCAGTTCCCCCTGCAACTCCAGGCGCCTGGACCAGGAGACCAGGGGCAGGGCCTGTGAGGAAGCAGGGAGAGATTCTGACCTCACAGCATGATGGGGAAAGGGAAGCCCGGAGCCTGGGCAGGAGCTAACCTTGACTTTGTGGAAGCGCAGTCTCTGCGTGAGCCGGATCAGCTCTTCTGTCTGTTTCATGCGTCCGACCTCGGCACTGCACCGCTCAATGATCTGGGTAAGGGAAGCCGAATCACCCACCCTTTCCACCCCATCCACCCATCCCTCCCTCCCACCTCCTCACCTCCCCTAGCCCCAGCATCCCCCTCCCACCTTACTGACAGCACCCAGGGCCTTCTGGGCATTCTCCTGGCGGCTGGACCCCTCCTCTGTCTGGCGAAGGATATTCTGGGGACAAAGTTCAGTTCAGTTCAGTCGCTCAGTCATGTCCAACTCTTTGCGACCCCATGAATCACAGCATGCGGGCCTCCCTGTCCATCACCAACTCCCGGAGTCCACCCAAACCCATGTCCATTGAGTTGGTGATGCCATCCAACCATCTCATCCTCTGTTGGGAACAAAGAGGAAGGGTAATTGGACCCCTGCTCTGCAGCCCTGGGATTCAGAGGGGTTGCAACTCAGAGGACCCCACTTGGCTTGGCATTTTGGGGTTCACAGGGCTGGGACACTAGCCTCGCCACTCACTGTCTGCATAACCCTGAGCAACTCACATTACCTCTCCTCTCTTAGTTTCCCCATCTGTAAAAGGGGGATAATTTCTACTAACCAAATCAATAGCATTGTGAGAATTCAATAAGGAAATCTACATAAAGTACTTAGCATAGTCTTTGGGACATAGTAAATGCTGAAAAGAAGGTTGCTATTATTTTAATAATTATTAATCACAATTATTATTATATTAAAGGGCTTCCTGATAGCTCAGTTGGTAAAGAATCTGACTGCAATATGGGAGACCTGGGTTCGATCCCTGGGTTGGGAAGATCCCCTGAAGAAGGGAAAGGCTTCCCACTCCAGTATTCCGGCCTGTGTCCCAGAGTTGGACACGAATGAGTGACAAAAAAATAATTAGTAGAAGCAACATAGCATGGAGTTAAGAGTACCTGGATTTGAAGTTTGTCTCCATCAATTATTGAATATTATCTGTATGACCTGTGGCAAGTTATTTAACCTTTTTGAGCCTCAGTCTCCTTATCTATAAAATGGGATGAAAAAAAATTCCTATCCTCACACAATCCTTAGTAAGGTTAAACGGGTGTGTAGCACTTAGAACATCTAGAAAAGACACTCAAGAGTTGCTTAGCTATTATGATTAGAGCCATCCTCCTGATCATAATTATGCTGTTGTTGTCTATGCTGGGGATATATAAGGTGGTGCGTGTGAGCTCAGTCATGTCCGACTCTTTGCAACCCCATGGACTGTGGCCCATCATGCTCCTCTGTCCATGGGATTACCCAGCAAGAATACTGGAGTGGGTTGCCATTTCCTCCTTCAGGGGATCTTCCTGACCCAGGGATTAAACCCATGTCTCCTGCATTGGCAGGGGGATTGCTTACCACTGAGCCAGCAGGGCAGCTCCTAAATAAAGCTGAATAAGACATTAAGACACTGGAAACATAATTGAGGACTCCTCACCTTGAGATCTTCACATTGGCTGACTTGGTTCAGGGAGAATTTTCTTTTCTACAGTAGAAGAGTGTTTCCACCACTTTTTTCAGTATTACCCCTCTAAGGAGCCTATTTAGACATTGCCCCCCCCCCATGAAATTTTAATACCATTGATATTTAAGATGTTTTTACCCCTCAAAGGAGGAGTTTCTGCCTCCTTGGAGATGGTATCATCTCCACTGGGAAGGCATACAGTCAAAGATATGGCCTGAGAAGACCTCAAAACCACTCACCACATTTACCCTGAGACCTGGAGAGAGAAAAGGGGGCTTACCCAAAGTGGCTCAGCCAGTTAGCAGCAGAGCTAAGACCAGAACTCAGGTCTCTAGCCAGAGGCTCTTCTGCACCAGACCGCTTCTTGAAACGTTTGGGTAACTCCAGGTAGGGCTTGGGGGTGGGGTGTCCTAGATGGAGGGCCCCCGATTTTGAGTCCTAACTTAGGGGGTTGCTGTGTTCCTGGTGGGGCGGGAAATGGCGATGGCGGAGCAGGAGGTCCCTGAGGAGAGTTCCCCATCAGGGCTGGTGGAGCCGAAAAGGGCCCAGGCCAGGATGCGGTACCTGCAGCAGCATGCGGAGCCGCGTGATGCGCTGAAAGGGCAGGAGCAGGAAGGAGGGCAGCGGGAGGCGCTGGCACTTGGGAAGGCTCTGCAGCCGCCGCAGCTCCGCGGAGAAGCGAATGTTCGTGTCCCTACAGAGGCAGGCGCAGGCTGGCGTCTGGCTGGAGGCCCTAATCACCCGCGACCTACCCAGGCCTGGACCCTGCCCCTGTACCCCGGCTTCCTCCCGCACGGGTGACCCTTCCTCTACTACACTCACATCAGGCGGCTGTAGGTCTCCTCCTGATACTGCTGGTTCCGCACATAGTCCACGTACACGGAGAAAGGCCCCACGGCATGCGCGTGCACCACGTCGCACAGGTCACGGATGTGGGGCGAAGCGCGCACCCGGGACAGTAACTTCCCCAGAAAACTGCGGGAGTGGGGAACACGCACTGGAGGCGGGGCAGAGAGCCTGGGGTGCCCCCTCCCCCCACCCCCGACTTCTGGAGGGAAGAGCTGGGCCCGGGAGGGAAGGCCTCGGAGACAGAGCTGAGAAGCCGTGCTTTCCCCCGACCCCAGGCTTGCCCAGCAGAAAGGTGGGGACCCCACTGACCGCTCACTGACTCCCTGGACTCGCTGCACGTTGGAGAAGAGGGTGTGGTGATCCCGGGGGGTGAGTGTGTCCCGGAGCGCCTGGCTCAGCACGAAGGTGTCGGTCAGCAGCCGCAGGGAGCGCAGGTACGAGGCCTCTGAAGTCACCACCTCGAACAGGCTCTAAGGAGGATGCGCAGGGCGCGAATGGAAAGCCCAGCTCCCAGCCCGGGCCTGGGGCCCAAGCTCCTCCCCTCCGTGCCCCGCACCCGAGCCCAGGGACGCCCACCTCCTGCATCCGCCGCTCCTGGGCACTCAGGGAGTCCAGGAGGCCGCTGGCTCGCACAGCCGGAAGCTCCTGCCACAGCGTGTTTCGAGGGCCCGGGGGACGGGCGAAGGTGGGAGCTTCCCCAGCGTTTGCTGAAGCGGGACCCCCGTCCTCACCGACCCCCCACAGCTCCTCGGACAGCACGGCTGCGCGGTAGGTCTGGTAAAGCGGTTCTGGAGAGCAGACGAGGCACGTCAGGGAAGTCCCGTGCCCCACCTAGCCGGGCAGCGCTGCTAGCTGGGTCTCAGCACCCCGGGGTCCAACAGTCCTCACCATCCTGCAGGGGTAGCTCCCAGTTCTGCTCCTTCAGCTCCTCCAGCTCCTCTTCCTCCCTGCAGAAAGAGAAAGGGATGGAGTTCCTCAAACCACAGCTATTCACATGATACTGTGCAGGGGTACACAACCGACGTCCAGGTTGTATGTAGGGACCCTAGCCAAACCCCAGCTCGTCTTATGTGCCTGTGGTATGTGAGGCCCTAAGTGGGCCCCGTCCATTCTTGTTATCTCAACCTTTGGGCGCTGTACACTTCTAGCCTCCATCTCCAGGGCTTTCATGGAAGGACCACTGTCTGGAATGTCCTGTATGTGCCTCAGTGCAACTCAGCTCCAGCTGTTACACCTCCCCCCACTCTGTTCTGGTCATCAGCACCACCGCACACCCATTCACCCGAAGTGAAAACCCAGGAGACTAAACTCCAGTAAACACTGAATAAATGGATGGTCTCAGATGAACTCTGATGGTGGTGGTAAAAGAACTGATGGGCCCAGGTAACAAAGGAGAAATCTTCCTGCTCGCCACATGGATTTGTGGACAATAATTTCAATAGAGGCTCAAAGTGGGGCAACTTAAATGACTTAGTATGGGCCTGACTCTTCACCAGTATCAGACCCCAGCAACTTATTAAGTATTTGGTTTGTTAACCCCAATTTCACAGGTGAGGAGACTGAGACCCAGAAAGGTTAAGTGAATGTTTGAGGTCACATAGCTGATAAGGGACAAAGCTGGGGTTAGAAACTGGGATTGCTTGTCCCTAGAGGCCCAGCCCTTCTTCACTCCAGGCTTGGAGAGGGATTTAGGTGGACCCAAAGTTTAGTCTGGGCTTCCCAGGTGGCACTAGTGGTAAAGAACTGTGTGCCAATGCAGGAGACTTAAAGAGACTTGGGTTACATCCCTGGGGTGGGAAGATCCCCTGGAGGAGGGCGTGGCAACCCACTCCAGTATTCTTGCCTAGAGACTCCCATGGAGAGAGGAGCCCAGCAGGCTTCTGGGTCACAGTAGTCAGACATGATTGAAGTGACTTAGCACGCACACACACACACACACACACACACGAAGTTTAGTCTGTTTTCAGGAAGGAGTATCTAGGTGTTCAGTACCTGCCCTCCATGGTGGCTGGAGAATCATTCTGAGGAGCACCATCAGGACTGTCCCCTAAGAGAGAACCCAGAATGAAGAATCACCAGCCCAGGACTCCCGACCCCAGCCCAGCAAAGACTGTTACTATAGAAACTACAACTGTCAGCCCCGGAGCAGCAGCTGGTGGAGGAACAAGAAACCCAGGGCTTGTCAGGGGTTGTAGTGAGTTGGTGTTTAGGACGGTACACCTCCACCCAGTCTCTTCCCAGCCCTGAGGCCCATCCCTCCGGTTCTGTACCTCTTTGGATTCCATCTTCAGAGGGCGAATTGAGATCAGGCTGTGGGGGCTCCCCAGAGACGGTGATGTCCTGTCTGACCCGAGTTGGTTTAGGGGGTTTGAGGGGTGGCAGGAGTTTGCGCTCGGCAGTGGAGCGGTAGGATGTGAGAACTACTGCGGGGTGGCTGAGGCTTGAAGGGCTGGGGCGGGAGCGGGAGGCCCGCAGTGGGGAGGCCCGGCAGGGGACCCTGGGGCCATCCTCATAGCCCCCCACGGGAACCCATCGGAGCTCCAGGCCAGGCCGGCCCACGTGGCAGACACAGGGGCAGCAGGGAGGGCAGGCCAGCCCAGCACCTGTGGGAGACAGGGGCCTCCTTAGGACAGCCCCCCTCCCCAGGCCTTCTCCTTCCCCTTAACCTGCGCGGCAGCAGGAACTGGAGGTCAATGCTAGGCATCTCTCACCTCCCGGGTCTCTTCAAAGCTCCAGAAGTATTAAAACCAGATTTTCGAAGTATGGAATCCATTTTTTTTAAAGTAGCCTCTTAAAGTACCCAGTCTAAGGGACTTGCCTGGCAGTTTAGTGTTAGGACTCTGCACTTTCAACGCGGGAGGCATGGGTTCGATCCCTGGTTACACCCCCAGGGTGTAACCCCACCCCTCCAAAAAAAAAGCTCTGAGAAAGAAAAAGAGGAGCTGGATTGAGCCCAGCCCGGCTTACCTGGAGTGCCGTTCTCCTGGGACCCGCTCCCAGTGAGGTTGCCCTGGGGAGTCTCTCTCTCCCCATTCACATCCACTCCCCCTGGGGGACTTGGCTCCAGGGTGTCCGAAGCCTGGACTCTGCCTTCAGTCCCCCATTCGAACTTGCCAGCCAGTCTGCGCACAGTGCCTGGGGCCGAGGCAGAGCCATCCTGGTCGGGGACCTGGGTCGTGGGGAGCAGGGGCAGAGCCATGCGGGGTGACCCAGAGGGTTTGGGTGGGGGTACTGGAGACCGGGGAGCAGGCTCTGGGGAGATGGAGCGCCGGGACACTGGGCTGGGGGTGTCGGAAGACGAGTCTGGAAAAGTCTGGGAGTCGAGGCTGGCTTTAGAAACTGATGGGGGCAGAAGGGCAGGGGGCTTGAGGGATGGGGCTGGGGGTGCCCTGGGGACTGAGTAGCCCGGGCGCGAGAAGGGGGGCGGGGGCGGATGATCCGAGGCGGCTTCTGGGTGGGGGGTGTTGCTTCCGGGAGAGACTGGGCTGACATCTTCCTCTGAGCTCTTCCAAGGAGTGGGGTACACTGCTGGAGTCATCCCCTGAGGAAGAGGGGGCAGAAAGAGAGACCCTTAGTGCCCTTTGCGCCCCCCACGCTCCTGCGAGTAGACGGAGACCTTTGAGCAGAAATGTCTGTAGGCAAATGAGCCGAGATTTTAGGCTCAGGAGTAGAGGTGGGGGCACTTCCTCTCTTCCCTCCCCATTTCCACTGTCTTCTCTGTTACCTCTCAATCCTTATTCCATTTCCTGAGAACTCTGAAACCCCACCCCCGCACCCCCCAGCCTTCATCTCGCTCCATCTTTTGACCTCTGCTGTCACAATCAGGCCAGAGGAGACAGAAGCCAGAGAGGGGGCACCTGGATCCAGACCCAAGTTGGGAGAGGAGCACAAGAGGACTGGATCAGCAAGGGAAATAAGGCATGCAGCCAAGTGTCTACCTGAGGAATTGTGTTCCGTGTCTGTAGTATGTGTTGTGAATGTTTGTGTGTGTGGTTTAAGCATGGACATGGCGTGTATGCACTGCTGCTGCTGCTATTAATATATGAACCCGGTGTTGGATGCTGTATTTCAGGAGCATATCTGTTGGGACTTCCCTGACCATCCGGTGTCTAACACTCCACACTCCCAGTACAGGGGGCCCCTGTTCGATATCTGATCAGGAAATTAGATCCTGCTCATGGCGTGTATGCACTGCTGCTGCTGCTATTAATATATGAACCCGGTGTTGGATGCTGTATTTCAGGAGCATATCTGTTGGGACTTCCCTGACCATCCGGTGTCTAACACTCCACACTCCCAGTACAGGGGGCCCCTGTTCGATATCTGATCAGGAAATTAGATCCTGCATGCCTCAGCTAAGAGTTTGTGTGCCGCAACTTAAGAGCTTGATCCGGCCCAAATAAATATTTGGGAAAAAAAAAAAAAAGTGTATCTATCATTTGCAGTACAAAGTGGGAGTGCGGGGTACACAGTGTATGGGGTGAGTGAGATGGGGGTGTTGGGTGTGGGGGTGTTGGGTGTGTGTTCTGTGCTTTCTCTGTGTGTGCCTGGGCCACATCACAGCTTCCCTGCTCCTGCGGGCCCTCCGCCCCCCATTTCCCAGTTCCTCTCTCCGGACTCTCCCTTTCCGGATTATTTTTAGTCTCCTTTTCCTGCCATGAAGATTCCTGGAGCCTCTGACCCCAGGAGACCAGGAGGCCCCGGGCATGGTCTCTCCTGCCCCATCCTCATCCCTGTCTGCCTCCTTGCTCCCCACCTGGTCCCAGAGAGAGGCCCCAGTGGGTAGAAGCCTGGATCCTGCTAGGATGCCCAGAGTGTGATGAGGAAGGAGATCAGATCAGACTGCAAGTGAGGACCAGTTGGGCAAGATGCTGGGGCATGGGCTCGCTTCCTCCTGTAAGCCTGAGAAGGCTGAAGGGTCAGAGCAGGAAGACCTGCGCCCCCAAATGCCCTTGTGGAGTCAGCAGGAGAGTCAAGTCCCTCTAAGCCCCAGATCGGTTTCTGAGAAATGATGCGGGGTGGGGGCTGGGGGCTGTAGACCGCGAGTCTCACGGCTCAATGGCCTCTGTGTTCTGGCAGGAAGCTCCTTAGGTGACCCAGGCAGTAGCCTCGCCAGCTGGCCAGCTCCTCCCCAGCCTTGCCCCCTCCGGGATCCCTGCCCCCCTCAGGTATCTGCCCTTACTTCCTTCCCCCACCCCCCACTCAGGCCTCTCTCAGGGACCCAGGTACTCGGCCCAAGCACTCACCCTCAAGTCCTCTCCACTCTCGGTCACCTCCCGGGGCTGAGTGAGTAGGAGCAGGAAACAGGAATCGGATCCTCCTCCCAACCGGACACCCCCCCCCAACCACACCACACTCCACATGCGCACACTGGGGCTCTGGAAGATGTGAGGGACCCCGAATGCCAGGTTTCCAAGGATAACAGAGTCTGCGGAAAGGATGAACCTCAGGCATGGAGAGTGGACTGTTGTGTACACGCATGTTCTGTCCTGGGTCCACATTGCTGCATAGACAGGTGGTTCGTGGGGGCCCAGGCTGGACAGGGGTGGGGTCAGGATGGGGTGACCGTGGCCCTGGCTGGGCTTGAGGTAGAGCATGGACTCCAGACACCCCTGGGTTGCTGTGGTGTGGTGTGTGTGTCCCTTGACAGCGTGTCTGACCACCTCTCCCACACCTTACGAGACGGCCCATCCCTTCAGTATCCAGCTTGTCTTCTCAGTGTGAGCCAGCCCATCATTTCACACCACAGAACCCCATCCCTACCCCGGTTGCCCCCTCCCTAACTCTGCAGTAGCACTCCCTGAATTTACCTTTATCTCTTTGGAAGCAGTTTCTATTTTCAGCCTGTCCCGCCTGCCCCTTGGAGCAAGGAATGTGAGGCCGGGTCTTTGAGTGTGTCTGTTCCTGTGTTTCTGGGGCGGGAACTGTGGGCCCAGATTCAGATCTCTGCAAAGGAAGCCGGTTCCTCAGCCCCACCCAGCCATTGTGTTGGGAGAGTGTGTGTGTGTGTAAAGGAGGAAGAAGGTGGCACATGCAGATGTGGGAATTAGTGGGGAGGTCTTGGTCCTCCCCAGGTGGGTATGCCCTTGGCTGAGCCCCCTGCCTGCTCCCCATTCTCAGTCCCTGTCTCTCAAGGTCCCTGCCTCATGACTCTCCAGGTCCCACTGGGAGGTTTTGATGTTGATTGGCTGGGAGTCAGTACCCCTGGGAGGGTGGGCGGGGGTGGGGGAGATCCCCTCTCACCTGTAATTTGCTTTGTGATTAAAGAGTTCCCAGGGCTCTGTGTGTGTCATAAGAACAGCAGAGGGGGTGGAATGAGCCACATCCCATCCTGGGAAGACGGAGAGTGGAAGGAAGAGGCAGGGAGCGCGGTGAGGAACTCTGGCGGTCTTTGCCCACACCCAGGTGCCTGCTTTTGCCACACACACACACAAACCCAGGACCAGACATTCGGCCTCCCAACACATACACACACACACACACACACCAGGACCAGACATCCAATCTCCCAGCCCTCACCTCTAGATGCTTGCCGGGTTCCAGGAAGAGGAAACCTCTATGAGTGCCTCAGAAACCCTATCGAGAAAGCTAAATGCACATGTGCAGCCAAACAAATCCTGCTTTTCGTTTTTACTAAAATAGGAATGTCTTTATTAGGTTTGCAACTTCAACATTTAAAGATAACTGAATGGCAGGGGAGGTGTGGATTCCTTGGTAGTCCACTGGTTAGCACTCTGTGCTTTCAGTGCTGGGGCCTGGGTTCAATCCCTGGTTGGGGAACTAAGAGACTGCAAGCTGTATGGCACGGCCAAAATATAATAACAACTGAGAAATCCCTGGAGGTCCAGTGCCTAACAGTGGTCCAATGGTTAGGGCTCTGTGCTTTCACTGTTGAAGATGCAGTTTCAATCCCCGGTTGGGGAATTAAGTTCCCATAAGCCACGTGTGGGCAGGAATCCCTCAGAAGAAATGGAGTAGCCATCATGGTCAACAAAAGAGTCCGAAATGCAGTACTTGGATGCAATCTCAAAAATGACAAAATGATCTTTGTTCATTTCCAAGGTGAACCATTCAATATCATGGTAATCCAAGCCTATGCCCCAACCAGTAACGCTGAAGAAGCTGAAGTTGAACGGTTCTATGAAGACCTATAAGGCCTTTTAGAACTAACACCCAAAAAAGATGTCCTTTTCATTATAAGGGACTGGAATGCAAAAGTAGAAAGTCAAGAAACACCTGGAGTAACAAGCAAATTTGGCCTTGGAGTACGGAATGAAGCAGGGCAAAGGCTAATAGAGTTTTGCCAAGAGAACGCACTGGTCATAGCAAACATCCTCTTCCAACAACACAAGAGAAGACTCTACACATGCACATCACCAGATGGTCAACACCCAAATCAGATTGATTATATTCTTTGCAATCAAAGATGGAGAAGCTCTATAGAGTCAGCAAAAGCAAGACCAGAAGCTGACTGTGGCTCAGATCATGAACTCCTTATTGCAAAATTCACACTTAAATTGAAGAAAGTAGGGAAAACCGCTAGACCATTCAGGTATGACCTAAATCAAATCCCTTATGATTATACAGTGGAAGTGAGAAATAGATTTAAGGGACTAGGTCTGATAGACAGAGTGCCTGATGAACTATGGACAGAGGTTCGTGACATTGTACAGGAGACAGGGATCAAGACCATCCCCATGGAAAAGAAATGCAAGAAAGCCAAATGGCTGTCTGAGGAGGCCTTACAAATAGCTGTGAAAAGAAGAGAAGCGAAAAGAAAAGGAGAAAAGGAAAGATATAAGCGTCTGAATGCAGAGTTCCAAAGAATAACAAGGAGAGATAAGAAAGCTTTCCTCAGTGATCAATGCAAAGAAATAGAAGAAAACAACAGAATGGGAAAGACTAGGGATCTCTTCAAGAAAATCAGAGACACCAAGGGAACATTTCATGCAAAGATGGGCTCGATAAAGGACAGAAATGGTAGGGACCTAACGGAAGCAGAAGATATTAAGAAGAGGTGGCAAGAATACACAGAAAAACTGTACAAAAAAGATCTTCACAACCCAGATAATCATGATGGTGTGATCACTCACCTAGAGCCAGACATCCTGGAATGTGAAGTCAAGTGGGCCTTAGAAAGCATCACTACGAACAAAGCTAGTGGAGGTGATGGAATTCCAGTTGAGCTATTTCAAATCCTGAAAGATGATGCTGTGAAAGTGCCGCACTCAATATGGCTGCAAATTTGGAAAACTCAGCAGTGGCCACAGGACTGGAAAAGGTCAGTTTTCATTCCACTCCCTAAGAAAGGCAATGACAAAGAATGCTCAAACTACCGCACAATTGCACTCATCTCACACGCTAGTCAAGTAATGCTCAAAATTCTCCAAGCAGGCTTCAGCAATACGTGAACTGTGAACTTCCAGATGTTCAAGCAGGTTTTAGAAAAGGCAGAGGGACCAGAGATCAAATTTCCAACATCTGCTGGATCGTGGACAGGGAGGCCTGGCATGCTGCGATTCATGGGGTTGCAAAGAGTCAGACATGACTGAGCGACTGAACTGAACTGAACATTAAATTTGTATTATTTCATTAAATAATAATGGGAAGATAGGTATTAAGCAACTATATCTGCAAGCATCTGTTTACCAGCTCTACTCTTCGTTTGTGAATTGATAGGGAATTCCTACCACATATTTTATAAAGAAGCATGGAAATTTCCTGAAGCTTCACATTAAAAATGTTTCTCAGGAACCAAATAAAATTTTGCACAGAAAATATATCACGGTGATTAAGAATAGGACCTAAGGGACCAGATGAATGAATTTGAATTCAAGTTCTAACCTGCATCACAGTTCAGAGAGACTGTGATCCAGTTATTTAACCTCAGTGTGCAGTTGTTTTCTCGTATATCCAATAGATGTAATACTAATGCTATCTATCTCATATATGAGAAATATAAAATAAATCATGCAAAACACTCAGACTGGCTCCTGGAACTTATAATCCCTTAATAAGTGCCACATAATTTGTAACTATTTAAATATATCTCTTTGCTTCTGATTTTTAGAGTTTTCAGGAAAATTTAAGGACTCTTTTGAAATGCATGCAGTTATAGCTAATGTGAAGCTCAACTTGAAAACATGTTTACTTCTCCTCAAAGAAATAAATTATTCAAAACAGAGATACAAACGCCACACAGAAAAATGAAAAATAGAAACTTCTTATCTCTGAACAGCAAAGAACCCTGATGGTTAAGGCATGACAACATTTCCTATATAAATTAGAGTTCAGAAGAACACACCATATTTTTGTGCAAATCCTCTCTATGAGGCAAAGTCTGAGATGAAAGGTATGGTTTTAGAGTTTCACTTTTCCTCCAGTAAAATCATTTAATACATTTTTGCTCACAGCTATCCAATGAAGAAAACATTATTTATCTAGATAAAATATTCTTCATCCTGTATCAGAAAAATGAGTTTACTTGGAAATAGGTGAAGACATTTGTTTTCCCTAGGGAATTATTCATATACATAACTAAAATTGGGTAGCATCTTGTTATGCATCATTTTCTACTTTTTCTCCTTCTGACATTTATATTGTGTCTCCATGTCATTTTCACTCTGTTATTCTTAGCTTTAATTCCTACTGTCATTATCTCAGTCGCTCTGTAATTATTAGGATTTTAAATATTTAAAGTTTCTTCACTTATGTTATTGGCATTCTGTTGCAGATAAATTTTTTTGCTGTGAAGGTTGTCTTGGATATTTTAGAATATTTAGGAACATCCCTAAAATCTACTCACTGGAATTGTGTCATATCCCTACTCTTTAAATTGTGACTATCAATATAAGGCCTCCAGGAATCACCAAGTATCCCCTGGGGGCAAAATCACCCCTGGTTGAGAACCACAGATTTATCATCACTTCCATTTGTATTCTTATATATTTCCTGATTTATTTGGCTTTTGTCCTATTTTACTTTGTACTCTTACCTGAATTTTTTCTTCTTGGGCTTTGCACTGCAATACTACACTTGACACTACACTTGATCTTAGACAAAAGGCCAAGTGACCTGCCTCTTGAGAAACCTATATGCAGGTCAGGAAGTAACAGTTATAACTGGACATGGAACAGACTGGTTCCAAATAGGAAAAGGAGTACGTCAAGGCTGTAGATTGTCACCCTGCTGATTTAACTTATATGCAGAGTACATCATGAGAAACGCTGGGCTGGAAGAAACACAAGCTGGAATCAAGATNGAAAAACATCTATTTCTGCTTTATTGACTATGCCAAAGCCTTTGACTGTGTGGATCACAATAAACTATGGAAAATTCTGAAAGAGATGGGAATACCAGACCACCTGACCTGCCTCTTGAGAACCCTGTATGCAGATCAGGAAGCAACAGTTAGAACTGGACATGGAACAACAGACTGGTTCCAAATAGGAAAAGGAGTACGTCAAGTCTGTATATTATCACCCTGCTTATTTAACTTCTATGCAGAGTACATCATGAGAAACGCTGGGCTGGAAGAAGCACAAGCTGGAATCAAGATTGCTGGGAGAAATATCAGTAACCTCAGATATGCAGATGACACCACCCTATGGCAGAAAGTGAAGAGGAACTAAAAAGCCTCTTGATGAAAGTGAAAGAGGAGAGTGAAAATGTTGGCTTAAAGCTCAACATTCAGAAAACGAAGATCATGGCATCCGGTCCCATCACTTCATGGGAAATAGATGGGGAAACAGTGGAAACAGTGTCAGACTTTATTTTGGGGGGCTCTAAAATCACTGCAGATGGTGACTGCAGCCTTGAAATTAAAAGACGCTTACTCCTTGGAGGGAAAGTTATGACCAACCTAGACAGCATATTAAGAAGCAGAGACATTACTTTGCCAACAAAGGTCCATCTAGTCAAGGCTATGGTTTTTCCAGTGGTCATGTATGGATGTGAGAGTTGGGCTGTGAAGAAAGCTGAGCACCGAAGAATTGATGCTTTTGAACTGTGGTGTTGGAGAAGAGGGGCTTCCCTGGTGGCTCAGACGGTAAAGCGTCTGCCTGCAATGCGGGAGACCCTGAGAGTCCCTTGGACTGCAAGGAGATCCAACCAGCCCTTCCTAAAGGAGATCAGTCCTGGGTATTCATTGGAAGGACTGACGCTAAAGCTGAAACTCCAATACTTTGGCCACCTCATACAGAGAGTTGACTCACTGGAGAAGACCCTAATGCTGGGAGGGATTGTGGGCAGGAGGAGAAGGGGACGACAGAGGATGAGATGGTTAGACGGCATCACCGACTCGATGGACATGAGTTTGGGTAAACTCTGGGAGTTGGTGATGGACAGGGAGGCCTGGCGTGCTGTGATTCGTGGGGTCGCAAAGAGTCGGACACGACTGAGCGACTGAACTGAACTGAAGCCACATAGAGAGGGCAAAAATAAAAATAGACAACTAACCCAAAAGCGCTGGTTGTTAGCTACAAACGTGTTGGCACTTGGTTACCTGAATTGCCGCAGGTCTGTGTGGGGATGTAAGCAGGAAAAGAGGAATTAGGTGGGCTGGGTTACCTGTGGACTTTTACCTGGTCTTCCTGGCTTGCTTGAGCTTATTTCCTTGTCCTCTCTCTATCCTTATCAGAGACCTACCTGGAGGCTTTTCACCTGCCCACCTGTTGGGGAGAGAGTTCCCCTACTCCTGAAGGCAAGCCAGCGTGTTTTGGGAAACTCAAGTTCCCTGGACCCACAATGAGGATGTAGCACTAGTGACAAACAGGTTCCATTGGGTCCCCTGCTCAAAGCAACCACAAAGATGAAAAGTATGACTTATGCCCCAAAAGTCAAAGTGTTAGTCGCTTAGTCATGTCTGACTCTTTCCAGGCTCCTGTGTCCACGGAATTCTCTAGACAAGAATCCTGGAGTGGGTAGCCATTCCCTTCTCTAGGGAATCTTATTGACCCAGGAATCAAACCTGGGTTTCTTGCATTTACCTTCTGAGCCACCAGGGAAATCCTCGTTATGCCCCCATCTCATTCCAAAAAGAAACTGAGTTCTGAAAAATCATACCTTGTCATGTGTGCCACATTATTTTTGCACAAATACATTTTATGTATTGTACAAATGTTTTTGCAAAGGCATCGAAGGTTTTAAATATGATGATACATTCTTCCACAACAAGCAAAAATGTTCTATTTTTCCATCTTCCAAAGGTGCCAGCATAGTTTCAATACTGTTTTCTGCCTTCTTCAAGCATTGCTTCATAACTATTTGCCATGTTACACACAGTCTGTGTAACTACTTTTTCCTGAAATGTAATGTTGCACCAACTAGATTTTGCCATCCTGGTAACAACAGTAAAGTCTCCTGGGAAAATCTTCATTCTCCCACCCCACTCCATGTGGTTCCAGTGGGACAGCCAACACCAGCAGCCTCCTCCTGGCCACTGGAGTCGGATTCAATCAATTACAGGATTCCATTCCTCGGGCCACAGAGACTGGCCCAGGAATGAGCTCCTCACCCATGCTGGGACAGCCTTCTGCCTTGGGTCTCTCGGAAAGAACAGCTTTCTCTTTCTTTCAAGGTCACAAAGCAGGAATAAAATAAGTCAGGAGCCATCTGCATCTTGGCCTCCCTTCTCCTGGTCAATAGTGGAAGAAAATGAACCTCACACAGGAGAGAAGCAGACAGAGGCAATAGATGGAGAGGGCCTGCCAACATTACTTAAGCCCCTTGCACTGCCCAGTTTCCGGAACCACTGAATTCTCTTTTGTGCTTAAGCTAGTTTGAGCTGGGTTTCTGTCACTTACTGCTGAAAGAATCTTAAATGCTTCAATTTATTCTTGAGTTCAGGGCATTTGGACAGCTTCCAGTTTTTGCCATTACAATGAATGCTGCAGTAAACATCTTTGTGAAAAACAAAAATACTTTCAATTTAAAAATGATTAAGGAATGTCCCCAGGTGGCCTAGTCGTTGGCATTCCAGGCTTTCACTGCCTTGGCCGGGATTCAATCCCCGATGGGGGAACTGAGGTTGTGCAAGTCATGCAGCGAGACCAAAAAATAAATGGAAATTAAAAAAAATAAAAATGAAACTTCAATGTGATTGGTGTTGATTTTGCCCAGAGATTCTTTTCTGGAAGGCTAGAGGAATCCTTAGATCTTTCTCTTTCACCCCTTTATTAAAGCTCCACATCAGACGGCCTTGACCCTCCTTCAGTCCTCCTTATGTCACTCACCTGGCTGTTAGGAAAGGGTTCATGGAGGAGAGGCACTTAGACTATTCCTTAAAAAATCAGGTAGAATTTGGCCAGGCTAAGAGGCAAGGCATATGTATGCTAAATCGCTTCAGTTGTGTCTGACTCTTTGCAACCCTATGGAATGTAGCCCGCTAAGCTCCTCTGTCCATGGGGATGCAAAGGCATCGAAGGTTTTAAATATGATGATACATTCTTCCACAACAAGCAAAAATGTTCTATTTTTCCATCTTCCAAAGGTGCCAGCATAGTTTCAATACTGTTTTCTGCCTTCTTCAAGCATTGCTTCATAACTATTTGCCATGTTACACACAGTCTGTGTAACTACTTTTTCCTGAAATGTAATGTTGCACCAACTAGATTTTGCCATCCTGGTAACAACAGTAAAGTCTCCTGGGAAAATCTTCATTCTCCCACCCCACTCCATGTGGTTCCAGTGGGACAGCCAACACCAGCAGCCTCCTCCTGGCCACTGGAGTCGGATTCAATCAATTACAGGATTCCATTCCTCGGGCCACAGAGACTGGCCCAGGAATGAGCTCCTCACCCATGCTGGGACAGCCTTCTGCCTTGGGTCTCTCGGAAAGAACAGCTTTCTCTTTCTTTCAAGGTCACAAAGCAGGAATAAAATAAGTCAGGAGCCATCTGCATCTTGGCCTCCCTTCTCCTGGTCAATAGTGGAAGAAAATGAACCTCACACAGGAGAGAAGCAGACAGAGGCAATAGATGGAGAGGGCCTGCCAACATTACTTAAGCCCCTTGCACTGCCCAGTTTCCGGAACCACTGAATTCTCTTTTGTGCTTAAGCTAGTTTGAGCTGGGTTTCTGTCACTTACTGCTGAAAGAATCTTAAATGCTTCAATTTATTCTTGAGTTCAGGGCATTTGGACAGCTTCCAGTTTTTGCCATTACAATGAATGCTGCAGTAAACATCTTTGTGAAAAACAAAAATACTTTCAATTTAAAAATGATTAAGGAATGTCCCCAGGTGGCCTAGTCGTTGGCATTCCAGGCTTTCACTGCCTTGGCCGGGATTCAATCCCCGATGGGGGAACTGAGGTTGTGCAAGTCATGCAGCGAGACCAAAAAATAAATGGAAATTAAAAAAAATAAAAATGAAACTTCAATGTGATTGGTGTTGATTTTGCCCAGAGATTCTTTTCTGGAAGGCTAGAGGAATCCTTAGATCTTTCTCTTTCACCCCTTTATTAAAGCTCCACATCAGACGGCCTTGACCCTCCTTCAGTCCTCCTTATGTCACTCACCTGGCTGTTAGGAAAGGGTTCATGGAGGAGAGGCACTTAGACTATTCCTTAAAAAATCAGGTAGAATTTGGCCAGGCTAAGAGGCAAGGCATATGTATGCTAAATCGCTTCAGTTGTGTCTGACTCTTTGCAACCCTATGGAATGTAGCCCGCTAAGCTCCTCTGTCCATGGGGATTCTCCAGGCAAGAATACTGTAGTGGGTTGCCATGCCCTCCTGCAGGGGATCTTGCAAGGCATGGGTGACCATTTGGGGAGATGGCAGAAGTACAGGCACAGTGAAGAGGGAAGTAGGCCTATCTGGAAAACTAGAAAAGGGAATCTTAGCTGATACGGAAAGAGGGGTGTGGAGCAGGAGGAACACAGAGAGGCCACGCTGCAGGCAACCAGACAGGGCTGGACAGGCACTGAGGGTTCTGATCAGGTGGGGGAGTGGACAGCAAGAGTTTTAACCAGTTCCCCACCCATCCCCCCTCTTCTGGCACTAGCACCAAGTTTCCTTTTAGGGACCCACCCGTCCATCATTCTAGGTTCACACGGTACATTCTGGGGAAGTGTATGAACCAGAAGCAGCCAGTCAGCACGTTTCCTCCCCCCTGGCTACCGAGACTTGTTCAGGCATGAGCACGTGACACAAGCAGGGCTGAAGCATACTTTATGTAAAAAAGTCCTTTCCGGGACTTTCCTGGTGGTCCAGTGGTTAAGGTTCCTACTTTCAATGCAGGGGACCCATGTTCAATCCCTGGTTGGAGACATTCTGCATACCATGCAGGGTGGCTTAAAAAAAAAAATCCCTTCCAGTGGGAGAGGAGCTTTCATGATGAAAGAAGTGTTGAGTTCCACTAGCCCCTGGTAGGGCCAGGACTTTGAACTCCAGTGGAATCCTTCATGGAGTACAAAACACCTGGGCCTTCTTTGCTGTCTAGAAGGCCAGTAGGGGTAGGTACCCTGCCTGTGGTGAGCCATTGGCCTGCTCTGGGAATCCCTACAGGTTCTCTTCTAGGCGAGGATGGAGGATTCTGTTTACCTGCCACCAGGTGGAGTCTGAGCACTTCAGGTGTGGGGCCTGGCAGCCGGTATGAATCCGTTGATATCTAGGCCACCCCAAGCAGAGGTTCAGAAGAGGCACAACCCGGTGTCCTCCAGGCCTCTGTACCGTCCACCCTCCTCTCGCTGTGGTTTCACCCCTTCTCTCAAACCTGGGGCCATCTTTGTGCTTCCCCTCCTCCACTCCTCTCACATGTGTCTCAGGACATTCATACTCAGGGGAAAAAAAAAAGTCTACGATAATCAACACAGTGTGATACTGGTGAAAAAACACACACACAGATCAGTGGAAATGGGCTAACACAAATATTGACTGAATTTTTTTTTCAACGTTTTAAAAATTGAGGTGTTTTGAACTGATTCATTGGAAAAGACCCTGATGCTAGGAAAGATTGAAGGCAGGAAGAGAAGGGGACAACAGAGGCTGAGTTGGTTGGATGGCATCACCAACTCAATGGACATGAGTCTGAGCAAGCTCCAGAAGTTGGTGATGGACAGGGAAGCCAGGCGTGCAGTAGTCCATGGGGTCGAAAAGAGTCAGACACTGTGCGACTGAACTGAACTGAAAAATTGAGGTATAGTTGATTTACCATATTAGTTCTGGGTGTACAACATAGTGATTCAAAAATTTTTATAGGTTATATTCCATTTATAGTTATAAAATATTGGCTTATTCCCTGAGCTAACTGATTTTTTAAAATAATTTATTTTTTTATTTTTGGCTGTGCTGAGTCTTCGTTGCTACTTGGGCTTTTCTCTCGTTGCAGGGAGCAGGGGCTACTCTCTAGTTGCCATGTGTGGACTTCTCATTGCAGTGGCTTCTTGTGTTGGGGAACTCGGGTGTGCAGACTTTAGCAGTTGCAGCGGCCTGTGGGCTCAGTAGTTGTGGTTCCCAGGCTCTAGAGCTCAGGTGCAATAGTGATGCTGCGTGGGCTCAGTTGCTCTGCAGCATGTGGGATCTTCCTGGATCTGGAATTGAACTCATGTCTCCTGCATTGGCAGGAGAATTCTTTACCACTGAGCCACCAGAGAAGCCCTCAACTGATTTTTGACAACAGAAGCAAAGACAATTCAATGGAGATAGGCTACTGTTTTCAACAAAAGTTGTTGAAACAACTGATATCCATATGTAAAAATGACACAGACCTTACATCATTCACACTCAAAAAAGATCACAGACCTGAGTGTAAATCATAGACCTAAACTACAGAATTTCTAAGTGAAAATGTAGAGATAATCTAGGCAACCTTAGGTTTGGCAATAAGTTTTTAGTTACAACACCAAAAACATGATCCATGAAAGAAAAAAATTAATGTTAGACTTTATTATAATTAAAACCTTCTGCTCTATAAAAGATACTATTAAGAGAATGAAAAGAAAAGTCATACACTGGGAGTAAATAGTCAAAAAACATATCTGATAAATGACTGTTTTCCAAAACATACAAATAACTTAAACTCAACAACTGGAAAACTAACCAATCCAATTAAAAACGGGGAAAAGATCTGAATAGACACCTCACTAAAGAATATAATATATACAAGGGTTTAAATTGCCAACTATAAGATGAATAAGTTTTGGGGATCTAATATACAAAATATCAACTATAATTAGCAATACTGTATATAACATAGGTTATCAACAAGAATGACTGTATAGCACAGGAAACTCTACTCAATACTCTGTAATAACCTACATGGGGAAAAAAGAGCTTGGCAATTTCTTACAAAGCTAAACAGTCTTACCAATCAATTCAGCAATCATACTCCTAGGTATTAACTGATTTGAAAACAAATGTCTATATATTAAAAAAAAATGCACACAAACATTTATAGCAACTTTATTCATCATCACCAAAAACTGGAAGCAACCAAGATGTCCTTCAACACACAAAAGGATAAACAAACTGTGGTACATTCATAAAATGGAATATTATTCAATAATCAAATGTTATCAAGGATTAAAAAGATATTGATGAAACTTAAATGAATATTGTTAAGTCAAAGAAGCCAATCTGAAGAGGCTACATTCCTTTATGATTCCAATTATATAATATTCTGGAAAAGGCAGAAATACAGAGACAATAGGCAGACCAGTAGTTGCCAGGGATGGTTGAACAGGTGAAATACCGAGGATTTTCTTTGGCGGGGGTTGAGGGGGACGGTGATGAGAATATTTTGTATAATACTATTGATATAATGCATTTGTCAAAACCCTTAAAACTTACAGAACAAGTTAATACATGCACTCCTGCTGAGAGTCTAGAAGTAATGGCACTGTAATGGCATCAGGCACAACCAGTGCTCAGATTTTAGTTTCTAATACTACTCTTCAATAAAACAAACTAGGGATCCTTGAAGAAATAGCTGACACTAGGACTAGGGCAGAAAATACACAAAATGAGCCTGGAGCATCTTATATTGCCAAAAAGTAAAGAAACAAAAATTTTAAAAGAATTTTTTAAAGCCTTTTTTGAATTTGTTACAGTATTGTTTCTGTTTTATGTTTTTGGCTGTCAGGCATTTGGGATCTTAGTTCTCCAACCAGGAATCAATGCACCACCCTCTGCACTGAAAGGCGAAGTCTTAATCACTGGGCGGTTAGGGACTTCCCTGACCGTCTGGTGGTTAGGACTCTGCGCCTCCACTACTGTGGCCAGCGTTTGATCCCTGGTTGGGGAAAGATCTCAAAAGTCTAATCCAGCTCACAAAACAAATAGTTTGATTAAAAAAAGATTTGATGAGGATATGTCAAGAAAACATAGAAATCGGGAATGCCCTGGCAATCCAGTGGATAGGACTTTGTCACTCCCACTGCTGAGGGCTCAGGCCAATCCCTGGTCAGGAAACTAACATTCCACAGCTGCGCAGTGTGGCCAAAAAAATAAAGAAAACATAGAAATCTAGTAAAAGAGTTCTCAAAGGCCAGAGTTAGAACATTATAAACAACAAAATAAAGTATATTGGATTAAAACTCAAAGTATAAAATAAATATCCATGATTCCATAGATAGAAATAAATGGTTGAATAAATAAATAAATGGGGCAAACAAATCTCCCATGTGGAATTCCAAATAATTTATATAGATTTTTCTCCCTCAAGGAAGTGGAGTCTAACTCTCCATTCCTTAAATGTAGGCTGTACATAGTGATTTCCTTCCAAAGAATGCACTGTGGAAAGGAGGAAAAAATTCTAATAAATTTTCTACAGAGAAACCTGACAGACTGGTGATCAAGGTCAATATCAACAGTGATGTCATTTTGACAGACAGTATGTATGAGGTAGCACCTTTGACATAATGTGATGAATGACAGTTGCCTGTGTGGTCTGCCTCCCCCAAACCCACAACCTCACTCCAGTCATGATAAAAGAAAAAAAAAAAAAGGACATTCCACAAAATACCTAGGGAGTACTTCTCAAAACTGCCCAGGTCATCAAAAACAAGGAGAGTGAGAGAAACCATGATAGCCAAGAGGAGCCTGAGGAGAAGCCACAAGTGAACGCAATTCCTGGATGAATTCCTGAAAGAGAAAAAAACTTCATAGAAAAATGGAAGACATCTGGAAAAGTATGGATGTCAATAATGCATTAATATTTGTTCATTAATTGTAACAATATCAATATATCATATTGAAACCATTTACCTCAGATTGGGACTCAGACTCAGCCAAAACCAAGTCTGGGGCTTGAACCCACAATCTTTTAATTAGAATCACTCACCTGATGTCTGGACTCACTGAGGTTCAGGTTCTTTGGGTCTCAGTGCAGAGGAAATTCAAGGAGAAGCAAAGTGATAGGCAAGTAGATTTATTGTAAGAGATGCTTCTGGGCAGCTGGGAAACTCTGCCCCAGGGATTGAATGGGCTACAATTTTATAACGAAAAGGGGGAAGGGGAAAAGACCACCTTCTTCAAGAAGACATAGATGCAGATATGCATCACTAGCTCCTCCTTCATATCAGGCAGGAAAGTGTCTGACCCTCTGAGGTCAAACTAGGATTATTGCATTAGTAGAAGGGTAGTGACATTTTTCTCCCATCTAATGGCCTTGTGGCTTTGTTTATGGTTTTATAAACCATAAACCTGCTTCACTGAACAATGTTCCAATAACTTTCTTGAGTGATCATCAACTTATAGTGGTCTCCCAAAGTTTTCTATGTTCCCTTCTCTATCTATAGTCCCCTACTGGGACATCTCCAACTACCTGTATAACTATCCTATTCTATCCCCATCAATATTAATGCAAGACATTAATAATGAAGGAAACGGTTTTTCCAGTAGTCATGTATGGATGTGAGAGTTAGCTGAGGGCCAAAGAGCTGATGCTTTTGAACTGGGGTGCTGGAGAAGACTCTTGAGAGTCCCTTGGACAGCAAGGAGATCCAACCAGTCTATCCTAAAGGAAATCAGTCCTGAATATTCATGGTAAGGACTGATGCTGAAGTTGAAACTCCAATACTTTGGCTACCTGATGTGAAGAACTGACTCATTTGAAAAGAGCCTGATGCTGGGAAAGATTGAAGGCAGGAGGAGAAGGGGACAACAGAGGATGAGATGGTTGGTTGGCACCACCGACTTGATGGATGTGAGTCTGAGTAAATTCAGGGAGTTGGTGATGGACGAGGGGCCTGACGTGCTGCAGTCCATGGGGTCACAAAGAGTCGGATGTGACTGAGTGATTGAACTGAACTGAAAGAAGGAAATTGGATGTGGGAACTCTCATAGTGTCTTTATAATTTTTCTATAAATCTAAAACTGTTCTAAAAATTAAGATTATTTTAAAAATAACACTTTAAAAGTTGTCTATCTGTAGGATGTCTGGATATTACAAATGAAAGGCTTCAGCCAGTACTTCTAAAACTTTAGCACATATCAAAATATCTTAGTGGGTTTGTTAAGCATCTCATCAGGCCCCATCTTCAGCACCAGAGATCTAGTGTGGGACTAGAGAATCTGCATTGCTATGAAGTCCCCTGGGGCTTCCCTGGTGGCTCAGGGGTAAAGAATCCGTGTGAAGGAAACACAGGACATGTGGGTTCCATTCCAGGGCCAGAAAGATTCCCTAGAGGAGGAAATGGCAGCCCACTCCAGTATTCTTGCCTGGAGAATCCCATGGACAGAGGAGCCTAGTGGGCTACATATAGTCCATGGGGTCACAAAGAGTTGGACACGACATCACACACACACATGAAGTCCCCAGGTGCTGCTGCTGTTGTTCCAAGGACTGTACTTTGAGAACCACTGGTATAAACTCAAAAATTAAAACAATGATGAGCTCTCATCCTACAAGCAGATAGGGTAGTGGTCCTGGAGAGAGAGAACCACACATGGCTTTCTTGACAAGAGAAGCCATTTTGTGATCCAAGCCTGGCTACAATGTTTACCCTAGAACAGATCTCAGTAATTAAAATCTTAGAGGAACAAAAGAATGCAAGAACAGAGTAAAAGCATTTAGAAGCAACAGTTCAGTGACAAAACAAGAGTCCTGGGTCCTCCTCGTTTGAACTGTGGTGTCGGAAAAGACTTTTGAGAGCCCCTTGGACCACAAGGAGGTCAAACAAGTCAATTCTAAAGGAAATCAGTCCTGAATATTCATTGGAAGGACTGATGCTGAAGCTGAAGCTCCAATACTTTGGCCATCAATGTTTACCCTAGAACAGATCTCAGTAATTAAAATCTTAGAGGAACAAAAGAATGCAAGAACAGAGTAAAAGCATTTAGAAGCAACAGTTCAGTGACAAAACAAGAGTCCTGGGTCCTCCTCGTTTGAACTGTGGTGTCGGAAAAGACTTTTGAGAGCCCCTTGGACCACAAGGAGGTCAAACAAGTCAATTCTAAAGGAAATCAGTCCTGAATATTCATTGGAAGGACTGATGCTGAAGCTGAAGCTCCAATACTTTGGCCACCTGATACAAAGAACTGACTCATTGGAAAAGACCCTGATGCTGGGAAAGGTAGAAGGCAGGAGGAAAAGGGGACAACAGAGGATGAGATGGTTGGATGGCATCACTGTCTCGATGGACATGAGTTTGAGCAAGCTCTGGGAGTTGGTGACGGACAGGGAACCCTGGCGTGCTGCAGTCCATGGGGTCAAAAAGAGTCAGACACCACTGAGCTGAGCTACTGAACTGAACTAAACTGAGGTCCCCCTCAAGGGATACACGTAACAATCCAATCTTTGAGTTGCTCGCTGCCGTCTCTGGGGTCGCACAGAGTTGGACACAACTGAAGCGATTTAGCAGCAGCAGCAGCAGCAGGGGAACAAAGGCCTCACACACAGGTGGGGAATGGTAACTTCTAGCTAAAACCTGCAGACGGGTGGGAACCTAAGGAATGATGATGTTAACTTTCTTCTGTCGTTTGTGATTTCAGTCAATGAAAGCTTGGACTTTTGCCCCTATTCTGTGCTGGATTCTCTTCTGCTCAAGCCCCGTCATGAATAAGCAAACCCCAGCCAAACCTCTTCATGAATATGCACATACTGTTAGCTTAAAACTTTCCTAATTTTGCTGTTCGGGAAACACTACTTTGGGAAATATTGCCGGTTTTCTCCTTACTTAAAGTCTTCCTTCTCTCACTCTTTGACTTGGTTGTGTCCTTTGACTCGACACTCACTGAGACTATCCAGTTTTTCAGGTGATAACCCCAGCCAGCAGGTGGAGGCATTTGTGGAGCATTCCTTGGGCATTTTCAGGGGACCTTTTCAGAGCCTCTCTTGAGAAGCCCCATTATCTGCTCCACACCTCCAACCTGATTCAACATCTGTGATTTAGCAGTAAACTGTTGAGAAAAGACTCAGACTCAGCTCCCCAGCCCTGGGAGTGTTCAAGAACTCCCATTGTAGTGGAGGAGTCAGAGAAGTGGAGGAGTGCTGAAAGAAAGTGAAAGTTAAGTCGCTCAGTCTTGTCTGACTCTTGGCGACCCCATGGAGTGCAGCCTCCCAGTCTCCTCTGTCCATGGGATTTTCCAGACAAGAGTAGTGGAGTCGGGTGCCACTTCTTTCTCCAGGGGATTTTCCCTACTCAGGGACTGAACCCAGGTCTCCTGCACTGCAGGCGGATGCTTTACCCTCTAAGCCAAATCAAATCAGAAACAAAGTTTTCTCATTTACTTGAGGAACAAAGCAGGATGGAAGTGGCTAAAAATCTTCAAGGATTAGGAGAGATGAAACTCAAGTTGAAGAGTGATTTGGAAGTTACCAAGATAAGGGTGCCGTGGGAACAGGATATGCAAGGGCACAAGGAGACCAATTGAGCACCTAGAGAAAATCAAACACTTTCACTCAGGCTTATGCAATACATAATTGTCATTCCCATTTTACAAAGAAACCTCTGAGATGTTAAGTAACTTGCCTAAGGCCATCCAGCTGGTAAGCAGGAAGACCCAAACTGTACCTCAGAAAAGATTCTCTAGGTCAGTTGTGCCCCCTAACTCCTTCTCCCACCCCAGAAGACATCCCTTGTTCTCCTGCCATCTTTCTCCAAAGCCTTCCCCCTCTTTTCTCAGAAGTCCTTGCATAATTAACCATTACCAGGCTCATGAACAAGGACAGGAGTCCAGAGTCTCAGGATCTCTTCCACCACCTGCTGGCCATGTATAACCTAGGCTCAGGGATCAAAATCCCACCCTACTCAGCCTGCCTGCTCTTCTCCTCTGCGTTGCTGTGAGGATCAAAAGAGCATAAGGATGTGACTATGCTCCCTGCGATCCTTCATGACCCCTTCCTCTGCACCCGCTGGCACCGCATTCCCGCCCTGGAACCTATTATGCAAACATTTCACTCAGTCTAAGGATATCTGTTCAGTCCAGGGGCGAGTTCTCCTGACGTCGATCCGAGGAGTGGATATACAGTTTGGCAACCCCACCCGGCGACGACCCGGGATAGAAGAAGGGGAGCCCTCGGTTCGCAAAAGAAGCAGCCCCAAACAGGCCGATGAACTGCTGTCTCCGCACTCGGCTTCTGCGCCCGTCCAGTGACCCAGGGTCCAACCTCTCCTCCTCCCTACCAGTGATAAAAAAAAAAAAAAAAGCCAAAACAAAACAAAACTCTGCTCCCGGGGGACCCCTCCCAGCACTCTGAGTCGATAGCCCCGGTACCGGTGCCGGGGTGTGGAGAGTTAACTCCAACCGCTGCTCTGCAGATTCCGGGGGCCGGGTCGCCTGGAGCACCTTCCATTGGCCGTCGAGCCGGCTCGGCGTTGATTGGCTGCGGCTCTCGGCTACGCCTCTCCAAGGCCCCTCATTGGGCGCTGCTTTCCAGGGATCGGAGTGTGGTAGCTAGGCCTCCGGAGGCTAACCGGGGTGAAGCTGCTGCGGGCCCCGTCCGATGCCTGGGGGCGCTCATTCTTTGCTGAGTCTTGACTTCCTTCCCCGATTCAGACCTCGCTGCTGTCCGTGGGACGCCACCAGATCTTCTCCTGGTCCTCTCCCTCCTTCATCTGCTGATTTTCTTTTCCCTTCCTCCGCGCACGCGTCTCCCCACTCCGCTTTTCTTTCACCTACTCTCGACCCCCGTGTCTGGCCATCCTAAGCATCCCACCTGCTGTCCTCTTGACTTCTGCCCCTCCTTGACATCAGATCCCTTAATTAACAAGTCCCTGTCATAGCCTTCTCGCCAGACTCTCCTAAACTCATATTTCTTTCTACCATCTCCTGACTCCCAAATTCCAGCTAACCCTTGACCTCTTGACATCCGACCCTGACACTCTATAGATTCCAGACCTCTAAATTTCTACCTGCTGCAGCCTGAACTGCTGGAACTGAGGCTCTCCCCAGGATATTCTGACCTCATTTCTGAAGTTAATTTTAACTTTCTCACCCCTGGGCCAGTTCCTGCTACTGCTGTCCCACCATGGACTTCTTGATGAGCGGCCTGGCAGCCTGCGGGGCCTGTTTGTTCACCAATCCCCTGGAGGTGGTGAAGACCAGGATGCAGCTGCAGGGAGAACTGCGGGCCCCCGGCACCTACCAGCGGCACTACCGAAACGTCTTCCATGCCTTCATCACCATCGGCAAGGTGGACGGCCTGGCGGCCCTGCAGAGGGGCCTGGCCCCTGCCCTCTTATACCAGTTTCTGATGAACGGCATCCGGCTGGGCACCTACGGGCTGGTGGAAGCTGGGGGTTACCTGCATACGGCTGAAGGCACGCTCAGCCCTGTTCGCAGCGCCGCAGCTGGGGCCTTGGCTGGGGTCATGGGAGCCTACTTGGGGAGCCCCATTTACATGGTGAGAAGAAGGGTCTTGCCTGGGGCCTTCCAGGAAGATCCTTGGTGCAGGGTGGGTGCCTGGGGCTTCACTGAGGTTGGAAGTGGATTTGTGTAGGGGAAGATGAGCGATTTGATTAATATACTTCAGTGAGTCTGGGGATTGGGGAAAGTCCTGGGCATCACAGAATTGCCATCCTGTATGTAGTCTGCCTCTTTGAGTTATCTGGTATAGGTGAAGGGTCAGGAGCCTGAGGCCCAGAAAAGGAAATGACTAGCTCAGGGTCACACAGCTGATTATTGCTAGGACCAGTCCAGTCCTTGCTCGGCTTCCTTGCTGGCTCAGTAGTAAAGAATTCACCTCCAGTGCAGGAGATGCGAGTTTGATCCTTGGGTTGGGAAGATCCCCTGGGGAAGGAAATGGCAACCCACTCCAGTATTCTTGCCTGGGAAATCCCATGGACAGAGGAGCCTGGCAGGCTATATATAGTCCATGGGGTCACAAAAGAATCAGACACTACTGAGTGACTAAACAAGAACAAGGCCCTGCTTAGCACTCTTTCTGGAAAGACACTATGAGGCAGTGAGGTCTGTAGAAGGAAAGGTAATCTGGTCTCCCTCCCAGGTTATGAGATTCAGGGACAGTGATCTCTCCAAAGCCAGCTGGAGGCCAGAGAGCAAGTTTTGCAGAGGACCTCTCACAACCTGCCCCAGAGTCTGATGTTGGAGCCTGGTCATGGTAGTGGCTGAAGATCCTGTCTGCCAGTCTGAGAATAGGAGGTGGCATGAGAGGCTGGACACCAGGTCTCACCTAACTTGAACAGTCTTAGGAAATGTTGCCATTTTCCATCCCCCACCCCTAACCCAAGGGAGGGAGGATGTAGAGGGGGTGGGGTGCCTCGCAGTGCTAGGAGATCCATCCCCCGGGACTGGAGCCAAGGGACACAGTCTCATGACCAATTTGTTAAGTAGGAACAACAATAATTATCAGATTAGAAGGATATTCTTTGCTGAACACCCTAGAGAAAGTGTGAAGGGGTCAGGCATTTGGGTTTCTGAGGTGGGGAGGCTGACCTCTGAGCCATAGGCTGTAATACTCTGTCTTCCCCAGGTGAAGACACACCTCCAAGCACAGGCAGCCACAGAAATTGCTGTGGGGCACCAGTATAATCATCAGGTGAGGGTTTTCCAACCCCCAGCTTGAGTCCCTGCCTGTTCTCTCCCTTCTTCCCCCAGCTTTCTGCCTGTACCCAGCAGCTCCAACCCAACCACAGATCTGCCCAGCCCATCAGTTCAGCCCCACTCCACCCCTGGAATCCACCCAAACCCTCTTTGCCCTATGTTCCCAGTTCCTCTAGTCTTCTGCACCTGTTTCTCCTGCCCCATCCTCCTGACCTGCTAATGTCCTCACTTGCATACACCCAGCCCTGTTCTGGGATGTCGAGGGAGAAAAGGATAGGTTGGTCGATAACTGAGGGCCACATTCATGCTTGAAGCCCACATGGAACTGGTTGTCTAGACACTGGGGTGCCTGTGATGGACCTATCCTTGTCACTGTTAGGAGATAGCAGCCCCTGATGCTTGGGTGACTGAACCCGCCCCCATGATCTTTCCCCCGGCCCCCACCAGGGCATGTTTCAGGCACTAACCAAGATTGGCCACAAACATGGTCTGGTGGGGTTGTGGCGTGGGGCCCTGGGCGGCCTGCCCCGAGTTATCGTCGGTTCCTCCACCCAGCTGTGCACCTTCTCCTCCACCAAGGACCTCATGACCCAGTGGGAGGTACTGCCTGGAGAAGGGGTGGGGCCACCCTGGGAATGTGGGCGGGGGCCGGGGGGCAAGCTGAAGTGGGCTCAGTTTGAAGTGGGACAGTGCCAACATTCAGTGTGAGGGGGTAGCAGATGGTCTTGGGGGGGTCACTGTCTCTAACCTTCCCACAGTTCTCTTGTCCCTTCCACCCAGGTGTGCCTGAGTCCTCAGTGCCTTGAGCTCTTGCTCCTTCAGTGTTATCACCGGTGGAGTGGAAGCTCCCTGAGTTAACGGCTCCCTCCTGTATCCCCAGTGCAGGGCCTGGCCTTTCTGTGGGGTTGAACGATTGGCTGACAGAGCTCTCCCTCCCTCCCCCATTAGATATTTCCACCCCAGAGCTGGAAGGTGGCTCTGGCGGCCGCCATGGTGAGTGGCATCGCGGTGGTCCTGGCCATGACACCCTTTGACGTGGTCAGCACCAGGCTGTACAACCAGCCCACAGATGCTCAGGGCAAGGTAAGGGAGTGCCCTGGGGTGTGGGCAGGCAGGGAAAGCTGGGGGATGGGGGAAAGCAGATTGTGGGTGGAGGTAGGAACCCTAAAATGCAGCCTACTGAGGTGAGGCTCCTGGTGGGTTCTGACAAACTCCTTCTCTCTGCTCTTCCTCTCCCACCTCTCAGGGCCTCATGTACCGGGGGTTACTGGATGCTCTGCTGCAGACGGCTCGGACAGAGGGCATTTTTGGGATGTACAAGGGAATAGGTGCCTCCTATTTCCGCCTTGGCCCCCACACCATCCTTTCCCTCTTCTTCTGGGACCAGCTGCGCATGGTCTACTATACGTACACCAAATAACAACAGCCGCTCTTCCCCACTCCAGCAAATGAGCACTCCTTGGACTCTTCCGACTCCATTTTTTATTATCGGGAGACTTCTGACCAGATGGCCTTTCATCCATCCGAGGGGGACCGCCAACACCACTCCCCATTTGATTTTTCAGGATTGAATCACTACAAGGGATAGTTTCCCTCCCTTTCTTGGGTGTTGCTTTAAACCTTCCCTGCCTGTACTCCTGCACATTTCATACCGCTCTCTCAGGGCTGAAGCCGTCACTCCAAAGTGTGTTTCCTCCCTTTCTCCACTGCTGGCCTTGGGTCCCTTCTGATCCCATGTATAATTTTAACTTCACCTGTCCAAGACCAAAGGGAACTGGGGGGACCCAGGTGTTCTGTTAGATTTCAAAGGCACAGAGATTATATTGGTTATAAAGCAAGTTTATTTCTGCAGAGAGGAGGTGTCTTGTGTTTATGCACTGGAAAGGAATTAGGGGAATGTATCCAATCCTTTGTTCCCCTTGCAGAACAGAAGCCCCAGGTCTTCAGAAGCATTATGCAGCATTTCAGCATCCTTACTGGGGACCAAAGATGTTGGGATCATGAAGGGTCAGACTGGTCACAAGCTGTTCAAAGTCACCCAGGCTCCAGGGAGGAATTGACAGATTTTCCGGGCCAAGAGATGACCTATTCTCAGGGCTTGGGGGTGGGGAACAGATAGAGAACATCATCTAGGCCTTGAAGCTCCCATTTCCCCAGAAGACCTGGTTATCTGTGACCCCAAACTCGTGGCTCACTCCCACTTCCTTGGAGGCCCCCACCAGCCAGTCTCCCTACTCTGCCCCTCCAAGCCTAATTCCCCTGGGGACCCAATCATTATCCACGTGCCCTTTCTGTCCTTACGGGGGCTGATTGAAGGTGAGCAGGAGATCAGTCTGGTACTGGGGCAGCCGCAGCAAAGCCTGATGCAGTGTCACATACTTGGCTACCTAAAGGAATCAGAGTCCGGATGCTTACCTGATTCCCCAGCGCCACCCCCTTAACCCCTCCAGGACGTCTCACACTTCTCTGACCCTCACCTGCTGATTTTCTTTAGCTACCTGCTGTTGGCCAGAGAGGATCCAGGCTTCTTGACAGCAGCCCCTCAGGGCCAGGTTCTCCAAAATGAGGGGCTGCACAGTCTCCACTTGCACAGCCCTAGCCTCTTGCACCCCACCAACATCTTCAAAGTGGTACCTGGAGTTGAGGGAGCAGGGTCAGGGAGGGGCATTTGAGGGAGCAAGGTAAGGGAGGGGCATTTGTGACTGCTCCTTTCAAGTATCTCTCAAATCCTAAGCTGCTCTCGCTTCCAGTGATAACATGTTGCCCTTGGAGTTCTCATTGCCCTGATTAACCGTCCAGCCACAGGCCCCGCCCACTCCTTCGGCTCCGGTCCTCCCATTGGCCAGCCGCGGGCCCGCCTCCCTCACCGGGCAGCCTCCTCGCCCTGCACGTGGGCCTGCAGCTCTAGAAGTTCGACTATCAGGCTCTGGTCTGTCACGCGATGGCAGAAAACTTCTTGATTGTCCGGGACCGGTCGGAGGTCGCTGGAAAGAGGCGAGGTAGACCCTGGTTGACCCCGGTTTCTTCCCGCAACTCACCTGGTCAAATTCCTTTGGTGCCTGGGCCATCTCACCTTACGTCAATGGCCCCCAAAGGGAGAGTGGCGGAGAAGGCGCCCCCGAACAGTGGATAGTCTCGCGTGGGCTCCATGGGCCTGAGACTAGAGTATAGTCATTAAAGATTTAAAAGAAACCCACATGGGGCCACGTGCCATCACTTCCCTGCCTTTCTCTGCAGCCGTGGCCACCTCCAAGTCGCCCTTGGCTTCCGACTCTTTAAGATTTGGCCCCGCCCCGCAGTCGCACTGGCCAATTGGCGCCCGCGCCTTGGGGGCGGTGCCCCAGTGGAGCTGCTCCCGGAAGTCAAGCCTCGGGAGGGCTGGGGCGGGACCACGGGGTCCGCTAGGAGCTAAGACCTTGGTTTAGGACTTGTGACGCCCACTTGGTCACTAGCCCGCGCCCATAGGCCTCCTCGTTTTAAAGGGGTCGCACTTTCTAAGAATGTCCCTTGAGAACCTCCTTAAGGGCCGTTACTCATCCAAAGGACCGACGTCTTTGTGGGGTCCCCTGAGGTGTGTGGAGGGGAGATAGTTTCAGGGTCTCCCCATATCACTCTCGGGGCCTCTTGACAGGGAACGGACTGCCAAGCAGATCGCTAATTCCCGGATGCACGGAATTAGGGAAACAATGGGGCCAGGTGTTGGGGACCAGGTTAGGATTCAGGCATCACGCCTTCCTGAAAGCAAGACCCAACCTGGGGATTATATATCTAATCCTCTCAAATCTTCCCTTGGGAGCTGAGGTGAGGCTAAGGGATGGAGGTGTGGGAAGGAGGCGGTCCGCACCCCTCACACACAGACACACCTGGACGGAAGCACGGAATAAACTCTGTTGTTTTTCTTTTATAGATTTTTTAGAGTGTTCTTAAAATTTCAGCTCAGGTGTTTCCTCCTAGCTAATTGATTCATTTATCTTTGAGTCCCAGCACCTGGCAGAGTGTTTAGAGCATAACAGACACATATTGTTGAGTGATTGAATAAACCCAAGAGGGTGAATTTTGGGACCCAGGGAACAACCCATACCCTCAGGGGCTCTAGATGTCATCTACTTGCCACCCAAAAACTGAGCTAGAGTATTCTCATCCTGAGGCCATCCCACCTACTAGGTTCCAAGTGCCATCTATCGTATTTCTGGACCCTAATAATTTTGTAACACTGAGGCCAAGGGGCACATATTCTTTGATTCCCTCATCTTACCAGGCCTTAAGCAAAGGGCTGGATATACAAAGGCTATTTAGGACCCAGCCCTTACTCCACCAGGAATTTGTAAAGAACAGTGGAGCACACTTTGACCTTTTTTTTTTTTTTTTTTTTTTTTTAATTTTTACTTATTTATTTGGCAGTGCTGGGTCTTAGTTGTGGCATGCAGCATCTTTAGTTGTGGCATGTGGAATCTATTGACAGTTCCCTGATTCAGGATCAAACCTGGGATCCCTGCATTGGGAACTTGGAATCTTATCCACTGGACCACCAGGGAAGATCCCTTGAGTCTTTCTCTTTTTTTAAGATTTGTTTGGTTTTTGCTGTATTGGGTCTTCATTGCTGCCTACGGGCTTTCTCGTTGCTGAGCATAGGCTCTAGGCATGTGAGCTTCAGTAGCTGCAGCTTCCGGACTCTAGAATGCAGGCTTAGTAGTTGTGGCACACCAGTGTATGTAGTTGCTCTGAGGCATGTGGGAACTTCTGGGACTAGGAACCGAACCCAGGTCCCCTGCATTGGCAAGTGGATTTTTAACTACTGGACCACCAGGGAAGCCCCACCTTGAGTCTTAAAAGTTGCCTGAGAATTCACCAGGTCATGCTAGGGGTATTCTAGCCAAGGCGAACATCAGGAGCAAAGACTTGGAAATGAGAGGGCATGTTTTGGGGAATGTGAGCATATCAGTTTGGCAAGGATGCAATGGCAGGGAGCTTTGAGGCTGGAATGTTGGTCACATGCAAGGTGTTTATAGAACATGCTAAGGAGCGTGGACTCCTCACTTATAACAGCCAGCATCAGACCTCTCTCTGAGCCTCATCAACTAAAACATTGTTAGGATTAAAGGCAGTATGGATGTAGTTGAAGCTAAATCTGTTTCAGGCAAAGAGAGTGGACTGTTTGATCTATGAAGAATTAGAAAGAGGGAGGGGTGTGTTATAGAAGCCTGAGGAAGAGGAGCAGTCCGGACAAGGGGAACCAAGGAAACCAAGCCACAGGGTCAACCCTGCTGCCTCCCTGAGCATCTCTCTGTCCCTCCCTCCCCACTTCTACTGGCTTGCCCTCTGTGCTGTCCTCCCTGCTAGAGGCAATACTGGCTCTGGCTGCTTTGTGAGCAGTCAAGTAGATAGGGAGTCCTTGGAAAGGGACCTGCAAGGACATAGAAGTTAACAGGGCCCCGGCACCGGGCACAAGGAGTGAGGGCCTATTCATGGGCCAGGAAGAGGTGAGACTAGACTATGGAGACTGAGGAAAATGCCCGCAACTTCCTCGCTTTGGATCTATGGCATGTCAGGTGTCATGCTCTGCTATGACATGCTGGGGAGGCCTGGCCTTCCACAGTTCTGGAGCTCTGGAGGCACAGGTTAGGTGGGCTCTTCCAGATGGTAGGAAGCAGTCCTCCAGGAAGCGACAGAGGTGCAGGGCTGGACGTCCTCTGGGAGTGGGGTGAAAGGAAGCCCTAACTTGGCAGGTTCCTGCTCTTGACTCTCCTTTACCCTTCACCTTTTTTCCTCTGTGTCTGTCACTAATGGGCTCCCCAACAGCTGATTCTTTCTACATGTTCAAGTGCAAACTTCCCAAGAAGCCAGATCTAATTAGGTTAGTTTTTTGCCATCCAATTTGAAAGTACTTCTTTGGCCAGCTGTCCTGCCTGGCCATTTCCCAGGCCAATACCCAGACACAGATAAGATCTCTTATTTGTCCATCTGGCTGTGACTAGGATGACCAGGATCATGGGAGAGATCTCATTAGGCCACTTTTCTCAAGAGGGTGTAAACATATGTCCAGCTCCTGGCTCACCTGTTGAAGTAGGCCTGCAACTGACTGATTCTGTAACCCTGGGACATTCCTTCTTCCAGCGCTCTGCATGCATTTGATGCAGTTTTTTATTTTGGGCTCAGGTGTCCCCAGGCCCCTACCCCATCACCTTTGGGGGCACCAAGAGGTGGAAGTGATGGACTCAGATCAGAGAGATGACTCAACACCCGAAGTCAAGCATCCCTTTAGAGTAAGGGCAATGTATATTTCTACCAAGCATGGGTTTTTAACGTTTTTGCTTCCATGCACCTCTTTGACAGTTTGGTGAAGCCCTTGGAGCCCTACTCATAATAATGTTTTTATTAAAATTTTTTAAATATTTGGCTGCAACACTCAGGATCTTTGATCTTTGTTTCAGCACATGGGATCTTTAGGTGGAGCAAGCAGGATCTAGTTCCCTGACCAGGGATCAAACCCAGGCCCCCTGTGTCGGGAGTGGGGAGTCTTAGCCACTGGACCATCAAGGAAGTTCCAAGTCAGCATATAATTTAGCCTTTTCATCTGCTTTGTTTTGCCAAGCCATTTCCTTGTCACCTTCCCCAGATGTGGTGTTTGGAAGTGGAGAGGGCTGTCTGTACTACTTAGGGAAAGGATCTAGGAGAGAGAGGACTGCCCCCCCACCACAGCAGTGCCCCAGACTCTACCTTCTGGCTTATGGGATTTCTCACATCCTCTCTCGTTTTCCTTTGCAGCTGGAGTAATCATGTCTTGCTCTTATATAACCCCCTTCAGGTGGTTTATAAAATGCAGATTCCTTGAAGACAGGGTCAACAGAGCTAGGACTCAGTAGTAAGGAGAACAGGATGACTCCCTAGTCCCTTCTGTTGCCCTGGATACCTTCCCAGGGGCATCCCAGGATGCTCCAGTGACATGGGCAGTGGGAAGCCAGTTGGTTAGGCTGTGAGGTTAGTGATGCCATTCCTTCTCAGCCTCCTCTTTTTCTGCCAGTCCCTTCAATGTTCCCAGGCTCTCCTCACTCCTCCCAAATAACATTGCCCACACATAGACCAGTGCCTCCCAAACCTTCATCTCCATCTCTATCCCAGATCTCTTGTTGTTTTGGCTGTGCCACTCATGTGGCATGCAGGATCTTAGTTCCCTGACCACGGGTCAAACCCATGCCCCCTGCAGTGGAAACATGTTTCCCCCTGACACCTCAAACTCAACAGTCCTAAGCAAAGCACATCATTTTTTCCCATGCATGCACCATCTTCATCTATAGTTAATGAAGTTATTGCCTACCCAGTGGTCCAAGCAAAGAATCTGCACTTCATCATCAACTTCCCTATCTTTCCTTCACATCCAGTTCCTGGTGATTCTACCCACCACCACCACCCTAGTCCTGACCATCACTGTTTCTGCCTGGAGCATGCAAAGTGCCTGTAGCAAGTACCAGCCCATAGTGGCTGGTACTCCTAGTGGGCTACTCACGCAGGAAGGTCTTTCCTGAAGCCTGAGATAGGTCTCTAACCCAGGCCCCACCACAGCAGTGCCCCAGACTCTACCTTCTGGCTTATGGGATTTCTCACATCCTCTCTTGCCTTCCTTTGCAGCTGGAGTGATCATGTCTTGTTCTTATATAACCCCCTTCAGGTGGTTTATAAAATGCAGATTCCTTGACATGCTCTGTTAGGCCCTTAACTGTGCCTGTCCTGTTTTAATGTTCCAGACAGACTCATCTTTGTTCAGTTCCTTAACTCGCTTTACTGTTCGCCCCTGAGGCTTTGCAAGTATCTTTAGCTTTCGCTCCCTCCACACTCTTGTAACCAGCTGCTGCTCATTCCTCATGTCTCAGTTAATCTGAGGGATCTTCCCCTGATCCTGAGAGTCTGGGCCACATCCCCTGCTGTGAGCTCCCACCTGTACCCTGAGATTCCTCTAAAAGATATTTCATTGAAATTATTTGCTTCATGTCTGTCTCCCTCCATGTATGCACCTGCCCAGGGAGGAGGCCATTGACAACTTTCTTACCTGGGTGACAGGTGGGGCAGGACTCTCTCTTTCACACCCTTTGTCCATGTAGCCACCGGCTGTTCCTCCAGCCTGATCAGGCAGACAAAGTTGTACAAAGCCACCCCTTCTGGGGGAAAACAGCCCATAGTGGCTGGTACTTCTAGTGGGCTACTCACACAGGAAGGTCTTTCCTGAAGCCTGAGATAGGTCTCTAACCCAGGCCCCACCACAGCAGTGCCCCAGACTCTACCTTCTGGCTATCTGGTGCCCCCAAGTGTCTAATGACAGGCTGAAGATTTCTTTGATTTCGGCCCCAGCGTTCTGAATGCAGCACATGCTGGAGAAATAAATACATCTTATGTTGGTTACCCCACGTCTGAGGTCAGGGCAGTGGCTGAGAGTGCCAGGCTGCAATGGTGCAGGAACGGCCAAGAGGAGCTACCCCACGTCCGAGGCCAGGGGTGGCGGCCGGGAGGAGCAACACATGTCCAAGGAGTGGTGGCTGCACGGGCGCAGGAGGGGCTAGAGGAGCTATTCCACGTTCAAGGTCAGAAGGGGCGGCGGTGAGGAGATACCCGTCCAAGGTAAGGAACAGTGGCTGCGCTTTGCTGGAGCAGCCGTGAAGAGATACCCTACATCCAAGGTAAGAGAAACCCAAGTAAGACGGTAGGTGTTGCAAGAGGGCATCAGAGGGCAGACACACTGAAACCATAATCACAAAAAACTAGTCAATCTAAACACACTAGGACCACAGCCATGTCTAACTCAATGAAACTAAACCATGCCCGTGGGGCTACCCAAAATGGGCAGGTCATGGTGGAAAGGTCTGACAGAACGTGGTCCACTGGAGAAGGGAATGGCAAACCACTTCAGTATTCTTGCCTTGAGAACCTCATGAACAGTATTAAAAAGCAAAATGATAGGATACTGAAAGAGGAACTCCCCAGGTCAGTAGGTGCCCAATATGCTACTGGAGATCACTGGAGAAATAACTCCAGAAAGAATGAAGGGATGGAGCCAAAGCGAAAAGAATACCCCGTTGTGCATGTGACTGGTGATAGAATCAAGGTCCGATGCTGTAAAAAGCAATATTGCATAGGAACCTGGAATGTCAGGTCCATGAATCAAGGCGAATTGGAAGTGGTCAAACAAGAGATGGCAAGAATGAACGTAGACATTCTAGGAATCAGTGAACTAAAATGGACTTAACTAAAGAGCCTCTTGATGAAAGTGAAAGAAGAGAGTGAAAAAGCTGGCTTAAAGCTCAACATTCAGAAAACAAAGATCATGGCATCTGGTCCCATCACTTCATGGCAAATAGATGGGGAAACAGTGAAAACAGTGTCAGACTTTATTTTTTGGGGCTCCAAAATCACTGCAGATGGTGAGTGCAGCCATGAAATTAAAAGACGCTTACTCCTTGGAAGGGAAGTTATGACCAGCCTAGATAGCATATTGAAAAGCAGAGACATTACTTTGCCAACAAAGATCTGTCTAGTCAAGGCTATGGTTTTTCCAGTGGTCATGTATGGATGTGAGTTGGACTGTGAAGAAAGCTGAGCGCCAAAGAATTGATGCTTTTGAACTGTCGTGTTGAAGACTCTTGAGAGTCCCTTGGACTGCACGGAGATCCAACCAGTCCATTCTGAAGGAGATCAGCCCTGGGATTTCTTTGGAAGGACTGATGCTGAAGCTGAAACTCCAGTACTTTGGCCACCTCATGCGAAGAGTTGACTCACTGGAAAAGACTCTGATTCTGGGAGGGATTGGGGGCAGGAGGAGAAGGCGACGACCGAGGATGAGATGGCTGGATGGCATCACCAACTCGATGGATGTGAGTCTGAGTTAACTCCAGGAGTTGGTGATGGACAGGGAGGCCTGGCGTGCTTCCATTCATGGGGTTGCAAAGAGTTGGACACGACTGAGTGACTGAACTGAACTGAATGGGGTCCTGAGGTCTCTGAATGCTCAACTGCTGGAGATGTCCTTCCATAGACTCACAACTGCCTGGCGCCCCTCTCTGGGAGGGTCCCATCTGGACCTCTGCACACACAATCCCCTCATTTTGCCTGGACCTCCTGGAACCCTCATTCAACACACATCAGACACAGTCAGTTTAGTGCTTTTTCTGTGAAACTGAAGGGGGCTGTTGGCTGCCAGGCAGATGTTAAATTAAGAGAGACAAGACTTACTGGTTCTCCCCATCGCTCCACCCACCCGTCCGTCTGCCCCAACACATGCATATGCTGTCCTTCATTTGACACAATGACAAGAGCTTGCAACTTTGGAGAAAGTAAGTAAAAAGGGGAAATGACTGAAGGCTTGCAAAACAAAACCACCCATAAGCCCAATTCATTAAGTTCACTCTTCTATTAAGGGAAAAAATGTTATCAACCTTAACTAATTTTAACATTCTTATTTATTCATTTGGAGAAGGCAATGGCAACCCATTCCAGTATTCTTGCCTGGAAAATCCCATGGACAGAGGAGACTGGTAGGCTGCAGTCCACGAGGTCGCTAAGAGTCAGGCACGATTGAGCGACTTCACTTTCACTTTTCACTTTTATGCATTGGAGAAGGAAATGGTAACCCACTCCAGTGTTCTTGCCTGGAGAATCCCAGGGACAAGGAAGCCTGGTGGGCTGCCATCTATGGGGTCGCACAGATTCGCACACGACTGAAGCGGCTTAGCAGCAGCAGCAACAGCAGCAGCATTTATTCATTTGTTTGATATATATTTATTGAGCACCATGTAGGTGACAGGCATTGTGCTAGGTGCTGGATACTGTGGAGGGCAGAAAGGGAGTTCCTGCTCTCATGGACCACCAAAGAATTCCCTCAGAGAAATTTCCAAGATGGTGAGCTACTTAGGGAGCTGTATAACAGGACAGTCACAGCAGCCATGAGAAACTTCTACATACACTTCTCTGGACAAAGGAAGCAAGGATGATTGTCAGCAAGAAGTCTGGACAATGCTGCCTCCCGGAAATGTGACTTTAGGACAGTAGGAAGCAGATGTTGCAATTTATTTAACCTTAATTCTTCCTTTGTTTTAAAAAGGGGGGAGGGGGCTATCAAGTACCTTGCTGGACTCTTATGAAAAATAATTTAGATACACATAAATGCCTAGCATATGCTTGGTTCATGGTACGTGCCATATACTGGTATTTTTTTTGTTTTATTGAGATATAATTGACATCACATTATGTGAGTTTAAGGTGTACAATGTATTGACCTGACACACTAGCAAATGATTACCACCATACCTCACACGTGGGCTTCCCAGGTGGCAATAGTGATAAGGAACTCGCCTGCCAATGCTGGAGACAAGACGAAAGTTCAATCCCTGGGTCGAGAAGATCCCCTGGAGGATGGCATGGCAACCCACTCCAGTATTCTTGCCCAGAGGATACCATGGACAGAGGAGCCTGGTGGGTTACAGTCCACAGGGTCACTAAGAGTCAGAAATGACTGAAGTGACTTAGCATGCACACGCATACCTACATCACATAATTACTATTTTTAAGATTTTCTCTTGCAGCAACTTTCAGGTATAAAACAGTTATTAACTGCAATCACCATGCTCTACATTAGACCCCCAGAGGTTATTCATCAAATAATCTAGAAGTTTGTACCCTTTGATCAACATTCCCTTTTCTGCCACCCACAATTCTAGCCTGTTTCTATGAGTTCAGCTTTTTAGATTCTACATGTGAGATCATACAGGACTTGTTTCCCTTATTCACTTAGCTTCATGCCTTTGAGGTCCATCCATGTTGTTGCAAATGGCAGGATTTCCTTCTTTCTTGTAGCTATAATAGTCTGTTGTGTATATATACATACCACATACAGATCCTGGTGGACTGTAAGGTCCCTGGCAGCACTGACAGTGTTTGGCACTGTTGCAAATCATCAAACATGAATGGAATGAATGAAGGAATGAATATTAAAGGCTCAGTGCTGGGGATGAGTGCTCATCACTTCTGTCAGGAAGGGAGCTGCTAAATTAGCAGAAGCAAAAATCAGGTGTACTGAATTCAGAGGCCGGCACCAGGGCACCCCCTATGACACAGCTGGAAACACTATCAGAAAAGCTGCCAAAGTCTGTTACCACTTAGCACAGTGCTGCATTTAAAAAGAATCCATTTTAAAAGAAAGCTTCAGGTTTCAGATGAGACTGCCCAGGTCCTGACTTGTATGCTTTTGTCCACCCCTATCCCCTTAAACTCTGGTGATAGGGGGATGGGACACAGGATTTCCCCTCTGAACCCAGCTAAGTGACACAAGTGACGTGGTACAGTGAAGTGGGGCAATGGAAACCCCCAGCCTACATGCAGCCTAACTTCCCAGGCAGGCTCTTTCTCTAAAGCACATGCTGCTTCCCGGGCCCACCAAGAACAGGACTGAAAACAGATCCAACATCGTGAGACAAAGGGAGGCAGACAAATAAAATTAGCTGAGGTCTTTTTTTGGCGTTTTGGTCCTTGTCTGTTCAAGACACATTTGGGAATACTATGATATACTTGCTGTCAAAGTGCTGCACTCAATATGCCAGCAAATTTGGAAAACTCAGCAGTGGCCACAGGACTGGAAAAGGTCAGTCTTCATTCCAATCCCAAAGAATCCTCAAACTACTGCACAATTGCACTCATCTCACATGCTAGTCAAGTAATGCTCAAAATTCTCCAAGCCAGGCTTCAGCAAAACGTGAACCGTGAACTTCCAGATGTTCAAGCTGGTTTTAGAAAAGGCAGAGGAACCAGAGATTAAATTGCCAACATCCGCTGGATCATCAAAAAAGCGAGTTCCAGAAAAACACCTATTTCTGCTTTATTGACTATGCCAAAGCTTTTGACTGTGTGGATCATAATAAACAGTGGAAAATTCTGAAAGAGATGGGAATACCAGACCGCCCGATCTGCCTCTTGAGAAACCTGTACGCAGGTCAGGAAGCAAGTTAGAACTGGACACAGAACAACAGACTGGTTCCAAATAGGAAAAGGAGTACATCAAGGCTATAATTGTCACCCTGCTTATTTATCTTATATGCAGAGTACATCATGAGAAACACTGGGCTGGAAGAAGCACAAGCTGGAATCAAGATTGCCGGGAGAAATATCAATAATCTCAGATATGCAGATGACACCACTCTTAATGGCAGAAAGTGAAGAACTGAAGGGCCTCTTGATGAAAGTGAAAGAGAGTGAAAAAGTTGACTTAAAGCTCAACATTCAGAAAACGAAGATCATGGCATCTGGTCCGATCACTTCATGGGAAATAGATGTGCAAACAGTGGCAGACTTTATTTTTTTGGGCTCCAAAATCACTACAGATGGTGACTGCAGCCATGAAATTAAAAGACGTTTACTCCTTGGAAGGAAAGTTATGACCAACCTAGACAGCACATTAAAAAGTGGAGACATTACTTTGTCAACAAAGGTCCATCTAGTCAAAGCTATGGTTTTTCCAGTGGTCATGTATGGATGTGAAAGTTGGACTATAAAGAAAGCTGAGCGCAGAAGAATTGATGCTTTTGAAATGTGGAGTTGGAACTCTTGAGAGTTCCTTGGACTGCAAGGAGATCCAACCAGTCCATCCTAAAGGAAATTAGTCCTGGTGTTCACTGGAAGGACTGATGTTGAAGCTGAAACTCCAGTAGTTTGGCTACCTGATTTGAAGAGCTGACTCATTTGAAAAGACCCTGATGTTGAGAAAAATTGAAGGCAGGAGGAGAAGGGGACGACAGAGGATGAGATAGTTGGATGGCATCACCAACTCAATGGACATGAGTTTGGGTGGACTCCGGGAGTTGGTGATGGACAGGGAGGCCTGGCGTGCTGCGGTTCATGGGGTTGCAAAGAGTCAGACACGACTGAGCAACTGAACTTAACTGAACTGATGAGATACTTCTAAAGATACCCTAGGTACGAACCACGGGGCCCAGGGGAGCCTCCGGCCTGTTTAGCAGCTGCCTTCCCGGGTCCAGTTCCGGGCATTGATGAAGAGCTGGAGCCAGGGGGAGGTGGTTAGAGTGTCAAATGGAGGGGGTCGCCAGGCCCACTGCCAAGGCCTCACAGACCGTTCCGGGTGAGGCATGAGGGCCAAGTGGCGGCCATCGGGGGAGCAGATGCCAGCAACACCCCCTGGGGAGCCGTTGGGATTCAGGGGGTACTGTTCTGTGGGGTTCCCGTCATCATCTGCCCAGTGCAGTGGAGCCAAGCCCTTGGCCTCCATCTGGGCTTGGAGTTCCGGAGAAGAAAATGCCATGTAACCTGTGATGAAGCGGGGACAAGGGATGTTAAGAGCAAGCTCCCTCATGCCCTCCCCCTCCCCCAGCCTTCAGGCCTCCCCACCCCAGCCTTCCTGGAGCCTGACCTTCCCCATGAGCGCTCCACACAGGCAGCACCGCGCCTTCCATCCCTCGCAGCATCAGGGCTGGCCCGGGCCCCACGCGCACGCTGGCCCAGCGTGACTCAAAGCGCCCAGACAGATTGTGGCGTAGCAGGAGACCAGGCCGGGCCAGCCAGGACTCCTGGCACATCTCCACCGCCTCCTCACTGGAACTGCCTCCCACCCAGCCCAGCAGGGCCAGCAGCTGACAGCCGTTACACACGCCCAGGCTGAAGGTGTCTGGCCGCTGCCGGAAGCGCTTCATCTCAGCCCCGGCCTGCGGGTTAAAGGCCACAGCAGCTGCCCAGCCTAGGAGGGAACAGGAAGCTGGGGTGAGACCTGGAGCATGGGGGGACCATCATCTGTCCATCCTAGCATGCCCTTTTAACACTCGCCTAGGATCTCCCCCGTTCTGAGGAGCTTTTGGCAAATACCAGGGAAGGTTTACCTGCTTGAAACAGGTGTTGCCAACTTGTGGGCCCGAGATGGCCCAGGACGAGCTTTCTGCTTAGCCAGCAGAGCATTTTCAAAATTTTTTATTCAGTCGCTTAACATTTAACTGGGATTTTTGGGCTTCTCTTGAAAAACAGAAAGACCTAGCCATGCTGAGTGGCAGCTGCTGCATCTGACAAGGCGGCACCCAGCCCCCTGGCCTCATTAAGCTACCTGCAAGCATTTGGTGGCTCCTGGCCGGCCTCGTGGAGGTGAGAGGCCAGTTCTCAGCTAGGGAAGAGAGGGCTAAGGCAGCTCTTAGGAAGATATGGGGAGGGGATGGGCAGAAGCCCCCGCCCACCTTTGGCAGAGCCCAGGACGTCCGCGTAGCTGAAGCCGCCTACGAAGGCCATGCCGCGGAATGTGTCCAGCCCGATGGCTCCAGAGCACAGGTCCTGCATGGTTACATCCCACACCTGGCAGGAGGGGGAGGGGCGGCATCAGAAGGCCTATGGCCTGAGTCCAGTCCTGGCCCCACCAGGTACCCCGCTCACCTCGAATCCAGCCAAATGGAAGGCATCTGCCATCTCCCGGTCTCCATTACTGCCCTCTTCCCGAACGATGGCGACTCGGGGGGCAGGACCACCTAGGGGAGGAGCAGGAGTGTCCTTGGGTCAGAGGGCTACCTCTGCACCCCAGGCCCCTAGACACCTTGTCCAGGGCAGGACCCCACATCCAGGCTCTGGGTTCCTCCCCAAGGCCCACAGTGCCAGGGAAGCCAAGCTTCTGCATACACTCCCTCACCAGGCTCGCAAGGCACGGAAGCTCGGGGAAAGGTAGGCGGCAGGCAGTAGGTGGGCCCTGCTCGCTCCCTCAGCCCTTGCTCTTCCTGGGCCACACAGTGTGGTTTTGCCTGTAGCCGGTCCAACTGGAAACTGGTCTCCTCCCAGAGGGCTCGTAGCTGCCCAACAGGTTCCTCCAGAACCACTGTCCTATTCACCGACATCCGGACCTGGGTAGGGGAAGCAAATCTTGCAGGATGTCCACTTTGGGTGCCTCGAAGGCTGGCAGAGACAAACTAAGACCCGCCCTGTGCAGGCCTGCCACTCTTCACTTTCTCACCATGGCGTGGGGCCCCGTGTCGCCTGTGAGGCCCAGCTCTAGGCAGTGGAGGCCAGCGTTCCGGTAACGCATCAGCACTTGGGCTAGGTCTGGCTCCTGCACCTCCAGCAGCAGGCCTGGCTCCTCGGCAAACAGCACAGGCAGGGCTGGGAGAGTACAGAGGTGTCAAGGTGACTAGGGTACTGGCAGGGAATCAGAGGTGGAATCGGGGAATACGTATGAACAAAGGCAGGGATTGGAGTGGGGTGAGGCTCTCTCAGAGGGGTGCAGTTAGGAACAGAAATGTCACCTGGCTCAGTGATCAGGAAAGACAACAGGAGACTCAGGAGGGAAGGAGTTGGGGACACTCCAGTCTTTAAACTAGGGACACAGGGTCTGTAGGATGGGGACAGGCAGCCCTGCTCGAATCTAGACCTCACCCTCACCATCGACCCCAGGCGCAGGGATGTCCACCTCTATCCCACAATTCCCGGCAAAGGCCATCTCTAGCAGGCAAGTGATGAGACCTCCATCACTGACATCATGGCCTGAGCAGAGGAGGCGGTCTGGAGGAAGGAGAAAAATGTTTAGCGGTGTTGAGACCCAAATCTGGTGGTTCCACCCCCATTTCTGGACAGTCAGGAGAGGGCAAGTGTGAGAATGTGGGCTTACATCAGAGGACCAGAAAGAAAGGGATCGGGTCCCTCCTGCCCCACTCTCACAGGCTCAGCTGATGACTGCCTGTTTACCCAGGTCAGCCACAAGGACCATCTCCCCCAGGGCCCCACTCACCTTTCAGCAGCCCCTGGGTGATGCTGAAGGCTCGCACCAAGTTCTCGGGAACATCCAGGTCGGGAGGCTGCTCGCCAAGCTGGGAGAAGCACTGAGCCAGAGCTGTGCCCCCCAGCCGGTGCTGCCCAGGACTTAGAGGCACGTAGAGCAGGTGGCCTGAGAGGAGAGGGATGGCGGAGGGGAGACCAATGGCTCAGGAGAACCCGTTCTGCCATGCAGGGTCACTGAGGCTCCCAGGATGTGGTAAGACACCCCAGTCATCAGCCCCGGAAGGCACCACAGTCCCAGTGCTGAGACGACCCGAGCACTCATTAAGCAGACCCCATACAAAGGATTGGGCTGTGAATACACAATGCATGAGGAGGGGGAAGAAACCATACCTCTCCCTCCAGGATGCTTGAGGTCTGGGGTCACAGTGGCTGTAATGTCTGAACAGACAGCATAGGCTGAGATGACCAGTGACCCTGGAGAGCAAGGCATAAGCATGTGAGGTGGAGTCCGAGCCCACAGGCCTTGCCCCTTGCCCCCTGGCGCCCAGACCTCACCAGGAGCCCGCACGGTTTCAGAGCCAACCCGGGCAGCCATGCTGAGGGAGTCCTTGCCACCGTCCACCGCTACACCCAGGGCCGCCATCACTGCCACCATAGCCTCACAGGCGTCGGCTAGAGCTGCACCCTCCCCTGGGAGCTTGGCCGCCCACATCCAGTTCCCGCTGCATTTCACATCCTGGGAAGTGCAGACTTGCATTAGAGAGAGAACGTGGTGCAGGGAGGCTGGAGGCCAGCAGGTAAGTGGATGGTGAACGTGGCTGTGTCCCACAGGCCTGGAGTTCCAGGCCAGAAGCCGCAGGGGACTCACCTGGAGGTCGGTGACCAGAGCAAACACCAGGTTGGTGAGGGCTTCGGCCACAGCCAGCCGGGCGGCAACCTTCGGGTCCAGCAGGCTCTTGACTGGCTGCTCTCCCAGGGCTGTGGCGGCCCCTACAAGCTCCTGGTGACTCAGTGCCACAACCGCCACATCTGCCAGAGGGGTCTGCAGGGGTCCCACACACTGCTGCTGGGCCACCAGGCCGCCCACGGAACGATCCACCTGAGGAACCGGGGGGAGCTGGCCAGAGGCCCAGGGACAAGGGGGTGGCCTGGCTCACCCTGAACAAGCAAGACCTGGGGGGTGGGCAGCAGAGGCGAGGCCTCTGTCCTGACCCTTCTCCCTCCCTGATGGACCCCCGCAGCCGTTCCTGGGGTGGGCGAGCAGAGGGAGGGGTGCAGAGGGCTAAGGGGGTGGAGCAGGGTGCAGGGAGGACCTTGTTGGTGAGGTAGCGCTTGCTGGCCACGGCAGGCAGCCTGAGGACCCGTGACAGAGCCTGGCGCACGCTCAGCCCTGGGGGCAGAGTCAGAGGCTGCAGCAAGGGGAGACTCCTCTGGAGGAAGAACTCCTGCAACACAGACGGCAACAGGGGTGTGAGCACTGGGGTGGAGCACTGGGCATACAGGTGACAAAGCACGTGTGGGGCAGAGGGTGGAGTCGGGCCAGGGAAGGGAGATGCCTCCTGCCCCCACGTACCTTCCGGGGCATCTTGCCCAGCACCCAGTCCAGGTCCAGGTCCACAGGGGTTGGGGGAGGAGTAGGGGGTGCATCCACCTGTCCATCTGTGCCCGTAGGCCACTCTCGATCGTCCACCAGCACTATCTGTAGACCAAAGGGACATCACCCAGAGGGGGTGAGGCTGTGACCACCAGCTGGGAGTGAACTCTTCTGGAAAGCAGGGCAGAAGTGCTCTTTCCACCCCATCTGGCTTCTCCTATTGAGCCCCCTCCCCGCCCCCACAGCCTACATGCTAATCCCCATGGCTCCCCTGTGTTCATCTCTTTCCTGGGCCCCGGCAGCTCAAGTCCACCTACAGCATCTGCTACTGACTCCCCAGGCCAACTCACTCTCCTGTCTCCAGTGATGGTGCCCACAAAACAGACTGGGCAGCGTTCCCGGGCACTGACACAACTCAGGAAGTCCCGGTCAGAGGGCCTCAGCAGAAGTGCGTTCGACTCCTGGTACTCGGCCCCCCAGATTTCCAGGGCATTCAGGGTTGGGTCCCCCAGCTGCACATCCATGAGGAAGGACGGAAAGGAAGGGTCAGTGGGTGCTCCCAAGTCTTATGATCTTGCTGAGAGTGAGGGGCAGACGGGTGGGGCTGCTGGGACTGGCAGGGGCAGGGAGGCGGGCAGATTTCACAGAGGACGACCCACCTGGAAGCGGCTGGTGTAAATGACGGCTCCAGCCGGGTCACTCAGCTCCTTCAGGACATTGCCTGGTGGGGGTGTTCCCAGGAGAGGTGCTCACATGGCCACCGTCAGCACCGGGCAAACAAAAGGCCATTCCCAACCTCCCAAGGAACCCTTAATTCTGTGCATCCCTGTCTGAACCGCTGCTGCACCCTCTCTACCAACTATCCCATGGCAGCAGGCTGCCACCCTCAACCCTGGGCCTGTTCAGAATGTGCAGTGCGCGGAGAATGGAACCCTGAGCTGTCAGGTTGATTGCAGATCCTCAACCTAAACCAACTGCTGAGACTCTCCCTAAACTGAACCAAGCAGAGACCAGGTAGGCCCGGTCCCTTGTCCCAACCCCCTTTCTCACCATTGCCACCAGCACCCTGGTCATGGAGGCTGCAGATGGGGTTTCCCTCAGGGGCCTCCACACAAGCCCGGATCACACGGTTCATCTTCTGTTCCATCTCTGGGTCTCCCCGCTGCACAGCCCCAAAATCCAGGTCACTGGCATTGTCTCCCTGCACCTGTAGGGATAGATATAGACGGCATAGATCAGCTCAGGGGGCTGGGAGCTCACACCTCACCCATGTATGGGGCCCCGAGAGATCATGGAGTTGGCATCTGGGCTATTTCCACTCACCTGCACAGACGAAGCAGCTCCGCCCCCAACTCCAATCCTGTAAACAGGACCACCAACCTTCACGACATCCATGCCTGTGAGGAAGGAGGGCTGAATCAGAGCACTCAGGGAATGACAGTTAGTACAAGTACAAAGCAGTGTCAGGATAAAGGGAAGCCAACATTACAGGTATCTGTCAACATTCATTGAGCTAAATACACTCCAAGGAATTTACCCTCCAGATTATTCACAGGTGCAAAATAGCCAATGAACAAACTTAAACAATAGCATTATTTGTGTTACCAAAGAAAGAAATAATCTACATGCTAATGACAGAAATATGCAGGTCAGGAAGCAACAGTTAGAACTGGACATGGAACAACAGACTGGTTCCAAATAGGAAAAGGAGTACGTCAAGGCTGTATGTTGTCATCCTGCTTATTTAACTTCTATGCAGAGTACATCATGAGAAACGCTGGGCTGGAAGAAGCACAAGCTTCTTGATTGCTGAGAGAAATATCAATAACCTCAGATACACAGATGACACCACCCTTATGGCAGAAAGTGAAGAACTAAAGAGCCTCTTGATGAAAGAGAAAGAAGAGAATGAAAAAGTTAGCTTAAAGCTCAACATTCAGAAAACGAAGATCACGGCATCTGGTCCCATCACTTCATGGGAAACAGATGGAGAATAGGTGGAAACAGTGTCAGACTTTATTTTGGGGGCTCAAAAATCACTGCAGATGGTGTTTGCAGCCATGAAATTAAAAGACATTTACTTCTTGGAAGGAAAGTTATGACCAACCTAGATAGCATATTATAAAGAAGAGACATTACTTTGCCAACAAAAGTCTGTCTAGTCAAGCCTATGGTTTTTCCAGTGGTCAGGTATGGATGTGAGAGTTGGACAGTGAAGAAAGCTGAGCGCCGAAGAATTGATGCTTTTGAACTGTGATGTTGGAGAAGACTCTTGAGAGTCCCTTGGACTGCAAGGAGATCCAACCAGTCCATCCTAAAGGAGATCAGTCCTGGGTGTTCATTGGAAGGACTGATGCTGAACCTGAAACTCCCAATACTTTGGCCACCTCATGAGAAGAGTTGACTCATTGGAAAAGACCCTGATGCTGGGAGGGATTGTGGGCAGGAGTAGAAGGGGACGACAGAGGATGAGATGGCTGGATGGCATCACCAACTCGATGGACACGAGTTTGGGTGAACTCCGGGAGTTGGTGATGGACAGGGAGGCCTGGCGTGCTGCAATTCATGGAGTCGCAAAGAGTTGGACACAACTGAGTGATTGAAATGAACTGAATGACAGAGAACTGGTTAAATAAATTATGGTATAAGCCATAGTGAAAAAGTAAGCCACCGCAAAAGAAAATTACATATGAATATAATGAAATAAAATGATTTCATCAGTATGAAATGATTTCCAAGCACATTGCTAAGCTGAAAAAAAGCAAGGTACAGATGTATACATACCCACTTAGAACCCCATCAATAAGAATAAAATACTTAGGAATAAACTTAATAGAAATGTAAGACTTATACACTGAAAATCATGAAATACCTTAGTAGGCCTAAATAAATTGAAAAAGATCTGATGTTTATAGACTGGAAGACTTAATATTGTTAACGATGGCAATACTCCCCAAAGTGATCTTCAAGTCAACACAGTCAGCCACCTTTTTCAAAGAAATGGACCAGCTGACCCTAAAATTTATACAGAAATCTGAGGTACCTAGAACAAAGCCAAGACAATCTTGAAAAAGAACTAAATTGAAGGACTCATACTTTCTGCTTTTAAACTTAACACAGAGCTAAAAGGTTTTTTTCAAAAAGGGTTGTTAGAACAATTGGATATCCACATGTCAAATAAGGAAATTAGATCCCTACTTCATACCATATACAAACTTCAAAATGCTTCAGAGCCTAAATGTAAGAGATAAAAGCTAGAAAGTATTACTAGAGAATATAGAAGTCAATCCAGGTGACCAAGCAATGGTTTCTTAGTCATAGCACTGTAAGCAAAAAGCCACAAAACAAAAATAAACTATATTTACCAAAATTAAAAAAAATTGTGATTCAGGGGACACCATGAAAAAAGTAAAAAGACAGAATGGAAAAGAATACTTGTAAATCATGTATCTACCTGATAAAGGGCTAGTATCCAGCATATACAAAGAACTCTTTGAACTCATAAAAAAAGGCAAACAATCCAATTCAAAAGTGAGCAAAGGGTCTCAACAGATATTTCTCCAAGGAAGACATAGGAATAGTCAACATACATATGGAAAGATGCTTAACATCATGAGTCCTTCAGTTCAGTTCAGTTCAGTCGCTCAGTCCTGTCCGACTCTTTGCAACCCCATGAACTGCAGCACACCAAGCCTCCCTGTCCATCACCAACTCCCGGAGTTCACTCAGACTCACGTTCATCGAGTCCGTGATGCCATCCAGCCATCTCATCCTCTGTCGTCCCCTTCTCCTCCTGCCCCCAATCCCTCCCAGCATCAGATTCTTTTCCAACGAGTCAACTCTTCACATGAGGTGTCCAAAGTACTGGAGTTTCAGCTTTAGTATCATTCCTTCCAAAGAAATCCCAGGGCTGATCTCCTTCAGAATGGACTGGTTGGATCTCCTTGCAGTCCAAGGGACTCTCAAGAGTCTTCTCCAACACCACAGTTCAAAAGCATCAATTCTTCGGCGCTCAGCTTTCTTCACAGTCCAACTCTCACATCCATACCTGACCACAGGAAAAACCATAGCCTTGACTAGACGGACCTTAGTAGGCAAAGTAATGTCTCTGCTTTTGAATATGCTGTCTAGGTTGGTCATAACTTTTCTTCCAAGGAGTAAGCATCTTTTAATTTCATGAGTCCTTAGGGAAATGTAAACCCAAACCACCATGAGATACTATTGACACTTCATATGCATTCTGATGGCTGTAATCAAAGAGACAGATAATAGCAAGTGTTGATGAGAATCTAGGGAAACTGGAACCCTCACACACTGCTGAGGGGAATGTAAAATGGTGCATCTGCTTTGGAAAACAGTGTGTTAGGTTTTTTTTAAAAGACTGAGTATAGTTATCATGAGACCTAGCAAGTCCACTCCAAGTTACATACTTGAGAAATAACAACATAAATACAAAATAAAACTTGTACACAATTGTTTATTCAAAATTAGCCGAAAAGCAGAAACAACCCACTTGTCTACCAACTGATAAATGGATAAAGAAAATGTGTTATAGGTACATAATAGAATATTAATATTATTCAGTCATAAAAAGGAATGAAGTACTGATACATACTGTAATAAGAATAAAGACGTCATGTTAAGTGAAAGCGGCCAAACACATTTATAACAGGGAAATCTTGCGAGATAGAAAATAGATTACAGGTTTCCAGAGGCCAAAAGAAGGAGCATGGGGAGTGACTGCTTGTGAGTACAGGGTTTCTTTCTGGGGATGATGAAAATGTTCCAGAATTAGTAGTGATTAAGGCACAACTTTGTGAATATACTAAAAACACTAACTTATACACTTTAAAAGGGCACACTTTATGGTACATGAATTATCTCAATAAAATGGTTATTAAAAAAATAGGTAGGGAATTCCCTGGCAGTCCAGTGGTTCGGACTCTATGCTCTCATTTCTGGAGCCCTGGGTTCAATCCCTCTTTGAAAAGTAAAATCCCATAAGCCGTGTGGCACAGCCAAAAAAAAGTGTGTATACATGCTAGTTGTTTTAACAGAGGAGGCAAATATACACATGGGTCTGTTTATGTATGCAGGAAGTACTTCTGGCAAGGTACAGGAATGACCAATTAACATTGCTTATCTCTAGGGAGGGAAACTGAGTGGCTGGATGTCAGGGAGAACAGTGTTTTCACTGTAAAATCTTTTTTTTGCCTTTTAAATTCTGAGCCATGTGACTGGTCACACATTCAATAAATGGTACCCAGCCTCTATCTTGATTCCACCATAGGTCCTAGCACGGTGCTCAGCACCCAATGGGCTCTCAGCAAATGTTGACCGACTGAACTAAACTTGCAGATAAAAACAGAGGTGCTGGGTAAAACTACTGGCTGCCTTGACTAAGCAGGGTGGGCCCCTGCCATGGAGAAGTCAACTGGGGACAGACAGACTGAGCCTGCCCAACTGGCATAAAGCCCTGCCCTACTTTAAAAGCCTGTCCAGAGGAGAAGAGACAGGAGCAGGGAGATACAAAACAAACTGCTGAGATTCCACTCCTGCAGTAGCCATGTGCTGGGGAAAAAGCTGGCGGGACCTGGAGAGAGGTGGGGGGCTCTTACCTGGCTCTGGGGGCTCCTTGCTCACATGCTCAGCTTCCATGGACCCAATGCCTCCACTAAACATGATGGGCTTGATCCACTCACGCCGCTGGCCGTCCGGGAGCTGAAGGCCCAAGGAGCGGGCAAAGCCTGGAACGTGGACATCACAAGGAGAGGGCACAGGGTCTAGTCATCCAGGCTCCTCAGCGCTTACTGCGTCACACACCCTACCCTGCCTCTGGGACTAATATCCATGTCAAGGATAATAGTCCCCTACACTCTCCAGCCTCACCAGCAAGCACTGGTTCCCCAAACTTGTTGCCGTAGTCAGAAGCCCCATTACTGGCCTCAATGGCAATCTCCAGGGGTCGGGCAAAGTTTCCTGGATACTGAAAGCTTGGATCCTCCCAGGGCATACTGTAACCTGGGAAGGAAAGAGGAAGAGGGATGGACGGTAAAGATGGAAGTCAGAGGAGCCAGGACCCTTTAGGAAGAGTCTGACTCTTGGGATCAGAGCTCTTAACATTTTCTAAGAAACTGGATTTTGGGGGCAGTTGATGGTCAAAAGTCCAACGCTGCATTAGGTTGTTTTTGTTTTTGTAAGAAAATTGTAGTTCTGCAAAGCCAGATGTGGGTCTCCCTTGGCCTATTGTCCTCATGACCATGGCTGGGGAAAGGCCAGCTACTCTAGAGCCCTTTCTCCCAAGAAAAGGTGCCCATGATGACTGCTTAACTCAGGAGAGAAAAGTGTCCAGTGCCTGCCAGGAGGAGGAATCTGGATAGAGAGCAAAGAGATGGGACCTGGGATATGCAAGTTTCCAAAGCAATAGCCGGCGGTGCCAGCCACCACGTGGGCCCCTCGGCCTGTGCACTGGACATCTCGGATCCGGCCCCCTGTGCCAGTGGTTGCACCACTGAAGGGGGCTACTCCTGTGAAGAGAGAGGGAGAGGTATGGCTATTGAAGAGCAAGGTCCACCACTGACCACCCCACTGAAAATAAGGACATGCAGCCAACCTGCTGGTCCCCAGGGTGAGGGGGGCTGGGACCTTTCCCTTCCCTACACTCTGATCTCACCTTCCCTCCTGGGTACTCAGCTCACCTGTGGGAAAGTTGTGTGTCTCTGCTGTGAAGACAACATGTCTCAGCCCCTGACGTTGCTGGAAGCAGCTTGGCTGTGTGGGGTCCTTGGGCCGTAAGAATCGGACTTCCTTCCCCTTGATGGCGCTGTGGACACATCGTTCTGGGCCTGGCTTCCTTGCTAGGATCTGCACTTACCCCACTGGAGCCTGGGGCACTCTGTCCCCTCTGCCCAGCCAAGGGCACCACCCACCTGCTGTTGTCACAGAACTTGAGGACGTTGTTGGGGTTGGAGGAGGCCTGGGTGCTCATGATGGACTCAAACAGCGAGTGTGGCAGCTCCTGTCCATCCACATGGAGACGACCCTTGAAGAACCAGTGTCGGCTGTGCTCACTGCCGGGATGATGTAGGGAGGGGAGGGCGGGGCGGAAACATGGGTCATATCTCAGGCCTTGCCACATCTACTCCTCACCAGAATAAAAGGCAGAGTTACAGCCACAGGTCAAAACAGATTTCAGAAAGTCATAAGCTTCCAGTGGTCTGTCACTGTGGATTATCCAGATCCCGAGTGAAGATAAAACCAAGATGTGATGCAGACTATCGGATGGATGGGGAACCCAGGCACTCAGACTCAGGGAGGCCCCTAAGCCAAGAAGTTGTGCTAGTGGTAAAGAACCCACCGGCCAATTCAGGAGACATAAGAGATGTGGGTTCAGTCCCTGGGTCAGGAAGATCCCCTGGAAGAGGGCATGGCAACCCACTCCAGTATTCTTGCCAGGGAAATCCCATGGACAGAGGAGCCTGCGGGCCATGGCCCACAGGGTCACCAAGAGTTGGACATGACTGAGTAACTAACACTTTCACTTTCTTAGGCCAAGAGAGAGCCATGGAGGGTCCCTATGATCTTCCAACCTCCACACTCTCAGACACCAGAATGTCCCCATTCCTCCTCACCTATTGGACTGAGCCAAGTCGAAGACTTCCACAGTGCTGGGGTTGCGCTGCAGCTCCTGGAAGCGCTTGGTGTAGAAATCCAGGTCCCAGGAGTCTAGAGCCAGACCTAGGAGACAACCCCCAGAGAAGCTGGTTGTGGGACACTGCACACTTCTGGCCTGGGCCTTCCTTCAGGGACCCCTGCTCACCTAGCTCCTGGTTGGCTTTCTCCAGGGCAGACCGGCCCTCAGCCAGTATGTCAATTGGGCTGCTCAGGGGTGCTGGGATGCACCCTGAAGAGAAGCTCTGGATGGGCTGGGGGAAGCGCTGCTCCGTCATCCGGTCATGCAGGGTAGCCAGGGCAATGGCCTCCAGGTCAGCTGAAGGTGGGTGGGCAAACTAGGGGTGGAGTCACACAGCGAGGGCGAGGGGTGCAGGGTTGAAGAATGGACAAAATGGTCCACCCTCGGTCCTCCAAGCCACACAAGCCCAGCCCACTGCTAGCCTCTCCAGCACCTTCGCTCAGATCAGAAAAAGATGCCCCTTTCAGGCATGAGTGCCTGTTAGCAGGCACACATTAAAAACAGGAGCACAGGCTGGATTTCTATCCTATTTACTTCTTGACCAGGCGGCCTCAAGCAGTGAACAAGCTGCAAATAGGGCAGGCCTCAAATCAGAAGGCCTGCTTTCAAATCAGAAGCTCCCCCTGCTTCTCATCATTTCCTTGGATTGCAGGACCCAATCTCCTGCCCACTTCCTCCTCTGGATCCCCACTTGGTTGCCTACTGCCTTACCGAGAGCAGGTAGCGCCGGGTTGGCTCCACGCGGTCCACGGCCCTCAGCCCTGCAGCCTGGCACACTGACACGATGTTGCTGGATGTCGGGGTTGAAAAGTTCAGCCTGTAGATTGGTTAGGACCAGATGGTTAGGACCTGAGCCCCAGCTGAGAAGGTGGATCCTGCCCACAGCTGTCCAGCCAGTCTCCAATCTCCATTGCCCACCCCCGCCCCTGCCCATTCCACTGGCCTCTAGCCTTAGATTTGGGCCCTGAGAAACGTGCTTTCAAAGGTCATTCAAATCAAACCATAACTGCAGCATCAAAATGTTTCAATTTCAATGTCTAGGAATGCAACTTGTTATACTTCCAGAGCATGCCTGGGAGCTGGCTCAGTCTTCAAAGTGGGGAGTGGGGTGAAGAGAAAACAAATCTCCCAAGGATCACAAGAGGAAGAGGCATGAGAGTGGCAGGGGTGGCAGAGTGTTTGGAAGGGCTCTGGACCATGGAACAAGTGGCTCGAGGCTGAAACACTTGCCTGGGTCCGACCTCTAGCAGCAGGTCTGTGGGGCCCGGAAGGAGCCAGGACTCCTGAGCAACATCATCCAGAAACAAGGGGCAGCCAAATAGCCATGTCAGCTTCTTCATCTCCTTGGTGCTCGGGAAGGACTCAGCTGCAGGGAGACAGGGCAAGGAGACGTTGGGACACTGCCGCTGGCGATTGGTACGTCACCCAAGAATCCAGTAACTGGCCCAACCTGTCCAGTTCACATTGTAGCACTGCTCAGTCTTGACACCCTGCAGCTCCGGCAGTTCCCTTTGCAGCTTCCTTTCAATGTATTCAGAGGCTGCCCTCTCGTGGCCAGAGGGGCGGACATAGAAGTGAAGGACGGAGGACATCTCTGCAGGTGTCCCTTGCTGGAAAGACGAGTTAGGTTCCTAAAAAATAACATGAACTAGAGCCTATCTGTTGAACTGGTTTCAAGTTCAGTTCAGCTGAGGGTTTGGAGACATTAGGGATGGGGTGGGGGAAAGAATTGGGGGCATTCAGGGATAAATGCATCCAGACATTTCCAATCCAGTACGGTCAAGGTCAGGGGACTGGGGGTACCAACCTAGCACAGTGGCAGTGGGAAAGACTTCCTAAGGGAAGGGCTTCCCTGGTGGTTCTGCTAGTAAAAAATCCACCTGCAATGCAGGAGACCTGGGTTCGATCCCTGGGTTGGTAAGATCCCCTGGAGAAGGGATAAACCTAGCATGGTGGGAGTGGGAAACACTTCCTAAGAGAAGTGGCATCTAAGTGAACACCTAAAGGATGAGCTGTAATGGGCTGGCCAGTAAAGTCAAACGACAGCTCCTCCACTTCAGTGTTTCAAATTATTATGTCCCTGTTCAAGGTAAATGCAAAGCCTGACAGTCAAAGACCCTCCAGGTCTATCCCCAGCTACTTTTCAACTTCTGATCCCACTGCTTCTCAAAAGGACCTTGGCTTTACTCACTAAACACTGCCTGGCCTCCTTGCCATTCCTTTGCCCCATCCTAGAATGTCTATGTCTAATTCTATCCTATCCAAAGCTTTCCCATTTGTTGAAGTTAGTACAGGTCGCACCAACTCTGAAGCCCTCCTCGCTGCTCCAGTGCTTAGGGACACCTCCCTCCTATGTGAGCGGAGAGCTTCTGATTCGCACCAATCATTCAGCTCTGATCTCTCTCTCTCACACACACACGTGCACACAGCACTTTCAGGTGTATAAAGCCTCTTCCCAAAGAAGTGGGAAGCTCACTGCCTCACTTCTTCACTTGGACAACTCACAGGTATCTCAAATCTAACTTACTCAAGGCTGAATCTGACTATGTTGTCAAGGTCACTGAATGAAGATTGCAATGTTGCCAATCTACAGGTCACTTAACTTCTTACCTCATTCAACCTCTCAGCAGCACATGACTTACTTATTCTCTACTTCTTAAAACGTTCTTCTCTCCTGGCCTCCTGACACCACTCTCCTGGGATTCCTCTGCCTCTGGCTGCTCCATCTCAGTCACCTGCGCTGGCTCCTACTCTTCTTGTTGTTGTTAGTCGCTCAGTCATGTCCGACTCGTTATGACCTCATGGACTGTAGCCCACAAGGCTCCTCTGTCCATTGATTTCCCAGGCAACAATCCTGGGGTGGATTGCCATTTCCTTCTCCAGGGGTTCTTCCCAGCCCGGGGATTGAACCCACATCTCCTGCCCTGGCAGGTAGATTCTTAACAGCTGAGCCACCAGGGAAGCTCCCACTCTTCTGCTCCACCTCTAAACAGCGGGTGCCCAAGGCTCTGCCCTCTGTTTTCTTCTTTCTAAATGCTCTTCTTAAGTGACTGTATTCAGATCTGTGGCTTTAAATATCATCTCTTAGACTGAACCAATGAAACTGCCATCATTCAACCATTTTTGACTAAAAATGACAATTTTACACAATTTGAGTTGATATCTGCCAACAGATTTCATAACTTTACAAAGAGTCGGACATGACTGAGTGACTTTCACTTCACTTATTCAACTCTGACTCTCCCTGAAACTCCACACTAACACATGCAAATGCTTAGTTGACATTGCCACAGAGAAGTCTTATAAACACTGAATAGCCTGCTTCGGTCAAAACATAAAATTTGATTTATCAGTTCTCCAGACCTTCAGTTCCCATTTCCCATTTCAGTTAACACCACCTTCATCCAATCTATTGCTCGGGCCAAAAGCCCTGATGTGTGAATGCTAGGTTGAGGCCAGCTCTTTGCAACCCCATGAACCATAGCCCACCAGGCTCCTCTGTCCATGGGATTCTTCAAGCAAGAATACTGAAGTGGGTAGCAATGCCCTCCTCCAGGGGATCTTCCTGATCCAGGGATCAAACCCTGGTTTCCTGCACTGCAGGCAGATTCTTTACCGTTGGAGCCAGCGGGGAAGCCTTTCGGTTTATCAACCAAAAAAATCTCAGTATCTTGTAGACTGACAAATTCCAGGACAGATCTCATTTCAGCTACGGGTTCTCCTGCCAGATCTTGATTCTGCCTTTTTTAAGCCTCTACCCCATGCTAACGATTTTTTAAAATTTTTATTTTTTTGCCAAGGTTTGTGGGATCCTAGTTCCCCGACCTGGGGATTGAACCAAGGCTCTCGGCAATGAGAGCTGCTGCTGCTGCTGCTGCTGCTAAGTCGCTTCAGTCGTGTCCGACTCTGTGCGACCCCACAGATGGCAGCCCACTGGGCTCCGCCATCCCTGGGATTCTCCAGGCAAGAACACTGGAGTGGGTTGCCATTTCCTTCTCCAATGCATGCAAGTGAAAAGTGAAAGTGAAGTCGCTCAGCCGTGTCTGACTCAGCGACCCCATGGACTGCAGCCTACCAGCCTGCTCCGTTCATGGGATTTTCCAGGCAAGAGTACTGGAGTGGGCTGCCATTGCCTTCTCCCGGCAATGAGAGCGCTAAGTCTTAATCACTGAACCGTCAGGGAATTTCCCTTATGACCCTTTCTAAAGTTAGACGCCTCGGTTATTCTCTACACCATAGTTCCTTCATAGGAATGATCACATTCCGAAATCATTTTGATTAAACCAGTTGACTTTCCTTGATCGTTCCCAGTGAAATAGACGCTCCAAGAGCACAGACACAGGATTGCCTACATCAGGGCTGTCTCCCCAAAGACCAGCATGATATCAGACATAAAACTGGAGGCCAACAGATTATTTCGCTGGTTGAATGAATTGTTAGAGAGGGGATGAATTTACGTGGGGGATCCAAGGCCGGGGAACCAACAAAAGCAAATGGACGCCTGCACTAAGGCAAGCACGCAGACCTCCGCTGGGCGCGGCTCTGCCTGGTAGGGATCCTGCAGCCGCCCAAATGAAGCTTGGCGTGGGTAGCTACGGGGTTCAGTTTGTAGGGGTATCCGGGTTTGCGAGCGCGCGCGGCAGCCTTACCACGTGGTAGCACTTCTCGCAGTCCGTCAGCTCCTCGAATTCTGGCGCGCAGATCAACGTCATCCGCATGCGCCGCAGGAAGAGGCGGGGTCTAAGGGTGCCCCGCCCCCTCCTTCTTTCCCTGCTCTGGGCCTCCGCAGCCGTTCTCCGTCAATTCCTACAGCAACTTCTACACGCAGAAATATATATTCAATTAACGTTTGTGAAAATAAAGTCAGTTTCAGGTCCCCGCTTCTCTTGTCCCCGTGCAAAGTGTGAGGGAAACACTGAATGCAGGAATAAAACACACCTTTCCTGTCCAGTCCAACTCATCCATACATGACCACAGGAAAAACCATAGCCTTGACTAGACGGACCTTAGGCGGCAAAGTAATGTCTCTGCTTTTGAAAATGCTATTTAGGTTGGACATAACTTTTCTTCCAAGGAGTAAGCATCTTCTAATTTCATGGCTGCAGTCACCATCTGCAGTGATTTTGGAGCCCGAAAAAACAAAATCTGACACTGTTTCCACTGTTTCCCCATCTATTTCCCATGAAGTGATGGGACCAGATGCCATGATCTTCGTTTTCTGAATGTTGAGCTTTAAGCCAACTTTTTCGCTCTCCTCTTTCACTTTCATCAAGAGGTTTTTTAGCTCCTCTTCACTTTCTGCCATTAGAGTGGTGTCATCTGCATATCTGAGGTGATTGATATTTCTCCCAGCAATCTTGACTCCAGCTTGTGTTTCTTCCAGTCCAGCATTTCTCATGATCTCTCCTCTTTCACTTTCATCAAGAGGTTTTTTAGCTCCTCTTCACTTTCTGCCATAAGGGTGGTGTCATCTGCATATCTGAGGTGATTGATATTTCTCCCGGCAATCTTGATTCCAGCTTGTGTTTCTTCCAGTCCAGCATTTCTCATGATGTACTCTGCAAAGAAGTTAAATAAACAGGGTGACAATATACAGCCTTGACGTACTCCTTTTCCTATTTGTGAGTCTGTAAAGTGAAGTGAAGTCGCTCAGTCGTGTCCGACTCTTTGTGACCCCGTGGACTGTAGCCCACCATGCTCCTCTGTCCATGGGATTTTCCAAGCAAGAGTACTGGAGTGGGTTGCCATTTCCTTCTCCAGAGGATCTTCCCGACCCAGGGATCGAACCCAGGTCTCCCGCATTGTAAGCAAGATGCTTTACCGTCTGAGCTCCCCTGATATATCCAAGCTTCCCATAGAAGAGAAATCTGCTGTCTGTTCTAACACAATACTCAAGGCCACTAATTTTTCATGCCAGAGAGCAGGGCCACGATCATTTAAGCCTGGAACTTCCCTTCTATAGTTCCGTGTTTAAATTTCAGAAGTAGTGTATGCTCATTGCCAAATATTCAAATAATTCAGATGTTTAGTTAGTAAAAATGAAAGTCTTCACCCCCCAGTTCCAAAGAACTCTTCCATTTGTGTACAAAGTAGAAGCACAAATGAAACTATGCTGTTTATATTGTTCTGTAAATTCTTTCTCCCACAGAATATTGTTTCAGTTCCTATAGACAGCACTGATGTTAAGAATGTTGACCAACTGGCATACTAATGTAGCTCAGATGGTAAAGAATCTGCCTGCAATGTGGGAGACCCAGGTTTGATTCCTGGGTTGAGAAGATCCCCTGGAAAAGGGAATGGTTACCCATTCTAGTATTCTTGCCTGGAGAATGCCATGGACAGAGGAGCCCCAGTGGGCTACAGTCCATGGGTCACAACAAGTAGGACATGACTGAGAGACTAACACTTCCACTTCCTTCCAAACTAATGTAAATTAATTTATAAATTTAAAAAATAGATTTCTATTTAGCGTCTAAAACTAAACTGTAAACACCAAAGGTCCGTAAACTATGGCCTGCTATGAAAACAGGCCCACCACCCATTTTTGTTATATAATACATTTACATTATTTAAATAAAAAGTTTTATTGAACATAATACACTCATCCAGTAGCATATCGTCTATGACTGTTTCTGCACTATGACAAGGAATTGAATAGTTATGACCGAGATTGTATGGCCTGCAAAGCATTTACTATCTGGGGCTTTTTCAAAACATTTGCTGAACTCTGCCAAATATTATAGAATTGCTTAACAAAAGTAAATTGTTAAAAGCTGAAAGCCAAGTAGCTTGTCCAATCATTTCAATACTTTCAAAATAATTTATTGGTTAATACATAGTTTATGGATCGATTTAAAAATATTTTGTGGAAGTGTGATACATGTATAGAAAATTATACAAGTCCCCAGAGATGTGAGTAATCACAAGATGAAAACAGGGACTTAACCACGCCTGCACTCTTACTAGCATCTCAGAAGTCCCCCTTCCCCACGGCCCCCTTTGTCATAGATTAATTGTCCATGTAAGTGTGGCTTTAATTCTGGGCTTCTGTTCTGCCCACTGAATAATTTTTGTGTGAGTACCATACTATTTTGATTACTGTTGCACTGCAGCATAATTTAAAATGGGAGAGTGTGTTACCTCTAGTTTTGTTCTTCTTTTTCAACATGGCTTTCGCTATTCAGAATCTTTTGTGTCTCTAAACAAAGTTTAAAACCTTTTATTCTAGTTCTGTGAAAAATGCCTGTGGTATTTTGATAGAGATTGCATTGGATCTGAAAATTGTCCTGGGTAGTATGGTCATTTTAACAATATCGATTCTTGCAATCCATATGCATGGTACATCTTCCCATTTATTTATGTTGTCTTCAATTTCTTTCATAAGTGTTTTACAGTTTTCAGAATATAAGTCTTTAAAGTATTTGATTTGATTTATTCCTAGATATTTTATCCTTTTTGATACAATTGTAAATTTCTTAATTTATCTTTCTGGTATTTCATTTTTAGTATACGAAAATGTAACAAATTTCTGTACATAATGTTGTATTATGCAACTTTAATGAATTTATTTATTAATTCTAATAGTTTTTTGACAGTATCTTTAAGATTTTCTATATATACCATTATGTCATCTGCAAATTTTTTCCTTTCTAATCTGGATTCATTTTATTTTTTTCTCTTCTGACTGCTATGGCTAAGACTTCCAATATTATGCTGACTAAAAGTGGCAAAAGTGGGCATCCTTGTCTTGTTCCTGATCTTGAAGGAAATGCCTTCAGCTTTTCATCACTGAGTCTTATATTGGCTGTGGGTTTCCTCTATATAGGACTTCCCTGGTGGCTCAGACGGTAAAGCATCTTGCTTACAATGCGGGAGACCTGGGTTCGATCCCTGGGTCGGGAAGATCCTCTGGAGAAGGAAATGGCAACCCACTCCAGTACTCTTGCTTGGAAAATCCCATGGACAGAGGAGCATGGTGGGCTACAGTCCACAGGGTCACAAAGAGTCGGACACGACTGAGCGACTTCACTTTGCTCTATATGGCCTTTAATATGTTGAGGTATATTCTCTTAATACTGGCTTACTTGAGATTTATTTTTTTAATTTATCTTATTTTTGGCTATGCTAGGTCTTCATGGCTTCCCCGGGCTTTTCTCTAGTTGTGGAAGTGGGGCTACTCTTTCATTACTGTGCATGCACAGGCTTCTCATTGCCATCGTTTCTCTTGTTGTGGAACATGGGCTCTAGGGCATGTGGGCTTCAGGAACAGGATCTCAGTAGTTGCAGCTCCCAGGCTCTAGAGTGCATGTTCAATAGTTGTGGCACACGGTATGTGGGATCTTCCTGAATCAGGGATTGAACTAATGTCTCCTGCATTGGCAGGTGGATTCTTTACCACTGAGTTTCCAAGAAAACCTTACAGTTTTTTAAAATTAAAAACAGATGTGGAAATTTGTAAATAATTTTTATACATCTATTGAGATGATTGTAAGGTTTTTATTCTTCATATTGTTAATGTGATGCGTCAGTTTAACAAATCTGTGGGTATTAAACCATCCTTGCATCCCTGGGATGATTGCTACTTGTCTGTGTGACTGTGACTCACTTATTTGATGGCTGTGGACCCACTGGAGGGTGGGATAGCCTTCTTGCACAGTTGACTGTAGCCCAGGAGCTAGGGGTTGGTGTCTTCCTGCTGGTGGATGGGGCTGGATTTCTGTGCAGCTGTCTGCCTGACATGGATTGGGCCTGGGGGAGGATGGGGCTTGGGACTGGTCTGGCCTTTAGTGTGTGCAGCCAAGTACTGGGCACTAATAGAAAGAGAATTCCAAGATGGTATTTGCCAGTAGTGCAGGTGTTATTGTAGAACAAGCTCAAAAATGGCTGCCACTATCATCTCCACCCCTAAGGGGAGCCCAGTTGTCCCTTGCCTCTCTAGAAGTCACTCCAAGATCAATGCGGATCTGAACCAGGCCACTTTCAAACTACTTCCTTTGTACTGGATTTGCATCATATGAGATTTTGTAGATGCTCATTAAGAGTAGAATCTCTCTTTTTAGTATTAATAGTAGTCTAGCTCTTCTAAATATAGCCCTGCTGGTTTTCAAAGCTGCATATTCTAGGAGCCCATCTTCCTAGGGCAGGACTTCCTGCTGGGCAGCCTGCTGTGAAGCTCAGACACCTTGCCCTTGGGGGATGATCTCTGCAACTGTGATATTCCTCTAATTTGCAGATTGCTGACATGGGTGGCCCTAGTGGTAAAGAATCCATCTGCCAAAGCAGGAGACATAAGAGATGCCAGTTCGATCCCTGGGTCGGGAAGATCCCCTGGAGGAGGGCTTGGTAATCTACTCCAGTATTATTTCCTGGAGAATCCCATGGACAGAGGAGCCTGAAGGGCTACAGTCCATAGGGTTGCACAGAGTTGGACACAACTGAAGCGACTTAGCATGCACCCGTGCACGACCTGGCTGGATGGGTCCTAACTGCACTGCATCTCCATCCTTTCTACCTGTCTCATTGGGGTTCCTCCTTTATGTCTTTAGTTGTGATAAATCTTTTCTGCTAGTCTTCAGGTCATTCTCATAGATATTTGCTCTGTGGGCTCAATTGCTAAATTGTGTCCAATTCTTTGCAACCCCATGTACTGTAGCATACCAGGCTCCTCTGTCCATGGGATTTCCCAAGCAAGAATACTTGAATGGGCTGCCATTTCCTCCTCCAGGTTTTTTCTCAGTCCCAGGAATCGAGCCCATGACTCTTGCATCTCCTGCGTTTGTAGTAGGATTATTTACCACTGTGCTACCTGGGAAGCCCATTTGCTCTGTAAGTTGTTGTAATTTTAGTGTGTCCATGGGAGGAGGTGCATTCACGGTTTGCCTTCTCTGCCACCTTGGCTGCCTCTTTGCAACCATCTCATACCTATGTTTCTTCCATTTTCATTTATTTTTATAACTCAGTCTAAAATTCTTTACTATGCTGTGTAGCTGTGGCAGAGAGAATAAATCATTTGCACATACATATAATATACATTGGTTGCTATAACAAGGCTAATTTTTTAAACTTTCCTGAAAAATATCATTTGCTCATATATCTTTTATTTCTCATAACTCTTGTAATTTCTAAAAGTCATGGCTCAGTAAACTCTAGGTTACATCTAGTCTTTAGGCATAATTATATTTCATCCACCAAAGAACAAATTTTATGTTCACTCAGGGTCTAGGTATCATTTTGGAGCACAGCCCATCTGTCCCCCATAGGGATATCCCAAAGTTGATCTGTAACCTGTTCAAACTCTACCAGTTGTATTATAAAGAGTCAAATACACTTTTTAAACACTATGGTTCTGATGGAGATTCAGCAAATGTCAGGCTTACCAGTAAAATCTCGCCTTGGTTTATCCTGTTCATAGTGTTCCCACAAATCTCTTCTTGCCTAAGCCTGTAGCACAACTAGCCACTACTGTTTAAATATATCAGATGCTGTTGCTATCAAATGGCAGTTGTTCCTTCTTGGCTGAGAAGGATGTGTTCTTTCCCATGGTTATGAACAAGCAAGAAACAGACTCAGTTTAGCAAATGCATAGTCTATTCAAATATTACTTCATCATATTTCTGAGCCAATTGCCAAGTTAGCCAGTTTCCTGGAGAGGACTCCCTCTAGTGACCAAGAGACCATAATGGTGAGTCTCCAGGAAAGTGTTTCTACTTAAGTCAATACACTTAACCAAGTTCCCAATTTCCTAAGTCCCTCTTAGTTCTCTGGGCCATTGACATATGATCACAAGTGTTGTTGCCATAGAATTCATGGCATGAAACTAATTTAAGTACACTACATGCACTAAAGGGCTTCCCAGGTGGCACTAGCGGTACAGAACCTGCTTACCGCTACAGGTAGCCGTAAGGGACACAGGTTCAATCTCTGGGTTGGGAAGATCCCTGGAGAAGGGCATGGCAACCCACTCCAGTACACTTGACTGGAGAATCCCATGGACAGAGGAGCCTGGAGGGCTGCAGTCCATGGGGTTGCAAAGAGTCAGACACGACTGAAGTGACTTAGCATGCACATACACACATGCTCCAAAATGGTTTTGAGTTCCTCAGCAGATTGTCAGGTGAGCATATGGGTTGGGAAGATCCCTGGAGAAGGGCATGGCAACCCACTCCAGTACACTTGACTGGAGAATCCCATGGACAGAGGAGCCTGGAGGGCTGCAGTCCATGGGGTTGCAAAGAGTCAGACACGACTGAAGTGACTTAGCATGCACATACACACATGCTCCAAAATGGTTTTGAGTTCCTCAGCAGATTGTCAGGTGAGCATCTTCACGTAACAAATATGGTTTAGTTCAAATAACTCAAAGCCTTCCCCGAAATCAATTTTTTTGAAGTTCCAGAGTGAAATAATTGATGTGTGGCGACTCTGTCATGTCAACTTTACACTCTTAGACATCACTGTGATCCCTGAATTTCTGACAGGATAGTCTTCCGTCCACAATNTTCCTCAGCAGATTGTCAGGTGAGCATCTTCACGTAACAAATATGGTTTAGTTCAAATAACTCAAAGCCTTCCCCGAAATCAATTTTTTTGAAGTTCCAGAGTGAAATAATTGATGTGTGGCGACTCTGTCATGTCAACTTTACACTCTTAGACATCACTGTGATCCCTGAATTTCTGACAGGATAGTCTTCCGTCCACAATCATATCTGGGACAGTTAAAAGAGAAAATTCAATTTACAGAAGATGGCAATGTGTCTCATTTACACTCAGGTATTTGCTTTAACCAGGGTTTCCCTGGTGGCTCAGAGAGTAAAGTGTCTGCCCGCAATGTGGGAGACCTGGGTTCGATCCCTGGGTCAGGAAGATTCCCTGGAGAAGGAAATGGCAACCCACTCCAGTACTCTTGCCTGGAGAATTCCAAGGACAGAGAAGCCTGGTAGGCTACAGTCCATGGGGTTGCAAAAAGTCAGACACGACTGAGTGGCTTCACTTATCCTGATTACAGAAATATAATGTTTGATCCCTGGGTCAGTCAGGATGATTCCTTGGAAATGGAAATGGCAACCCATTCCAGTATTCTTGCCTGGCAAGTCCCATGGACAGAGGAGTCTGGCCAACTACAGTCCTTGAGGTCAAAAAAGCCCCACACAACTGAGCAGCTAAACGACAACAACAAGGAACTCATTAATGTCTTCTCTCCAAATTGTATACATAAGGTCTCAGGAAATTGTTGTAATGTGACCTAGGTCCAATTCTTTTCAGTAGAGAATAAATCCTGGAGCATCTTGTTTTGGCCCTGACTCAGTACCATGTATGAGAGAAACAGCTGAGAATATTACTGTCTTGCTGTGAGATAGTTTCTTATGAAAATACCCTTCCTGCTATTATTTCCCATCATGTGATCTCTTTTCAGCACTCATTTTTCCCAATTAATATCTGTCAAACCTGATTGAGTTTGTTTGGCATCAATGGCTCAGCTATACTGCCCTCTAGAGGCATTTAGCAACATGTCTTTTCATATATGGTATTGGCCATTAGAATATCTTTTATCGTGAAATGACTATTCATGTTTGTGGGGTCGCAAAGAGTCAGACACGGCTGAAATGACTTAGCATGCACACACACACATGCTCCAAAATGGAGTTTCTCAGGAGATTGTCAGGTGAACATCTTCACTTAACAAATATGGTTTAGTTCAAATAACTCAAAGACTTCCCTGAAATCATTTTTTTTTTTTTTTTTGAAGTTCTGGAGTGAAATAATTGATGTGTGACAACTCTGTCACAACTTTCCACTCTTAGACATCACTGTGATCCTTGAATTTCTGCCAGGATAGTCTTCCGTCCACAATCATATCTGGGACAGTTAAAAGAGAAAATTCAATTTGCAGAAGATGGCAATGTGTCTCATTTACACTCAGGTATTTGCTTTAACCAGGGTTTCCCTGGTGGCTCAGAGGGTAAAGTGTCTGCCCGCAATGCGGGAGACCCGGGTTCGATCCCTGGGTCAGGGAAAGCTGAGCCCCAAAGAATTGATGCTTTTGAACTGTGATGTTGGAGAAGACTCTTGAGTGTCCCTTGGACTGCAAGGAGATCCAACCAGTCCATTCTAAAGGAGATCAACCCTGGGATTTCTTTGGAAAGAATGATGCTAAAGCTGAAACTCCAATACTTTGGCCACCTTATGTGAAGAGTTGACTCATTGGAAAAGACTCTGATGCTGGGAAGGATTGGGGGCAGGAGGAGAAGGGGACGACCGAGGATGAGATGGCTGGATGGCATCATGGACTCAATGGACGTGAGTCTGAGTGAACTCCGGGAGTTGGTGATGGACGGGGAGGCCTGGCGTGCTGCGATTCATGGGGTTACAAAGAGTCGGACACGACTGAGCGACTGAACTGAACTGAACTGAACAAACTGAGTATGTGTCTACTTATGATTCATGTGAGTTCTCTGTATATTCTGGTATGTCTCTAGTCAGGTACGTGAGTTGTGAATATTTTTTCCTTTTTCATTTTCTTAAGGTGTCTTTTGATGAAAATTTAGATTAATAAATCCTATTTAATACTTTCTTTGTGTGGTTAGTCCTTTTTGTTTCTTGATCAAGGAATCTTCACTTATCTAAAGATCACAAATATTTTAAAAATATATTTTTCTGTTTTCTTCAAGAAATTTTATAATTTTATTCCCTGCATTTGGGTCTATGAGCCCCTCTGAATTAATTTTTGTGTGTGGTATAGAGTAAGGGGTCAAGGTTTAACTGTTTCCTGTGTGCACATCCAGTTACTCTATGCCTCATCTTCTCCACATTAAATGGCACTGGCACTCTGCTAACAATGAAATGATTGTATAAATAAAGATTTATTTCTGAGTTCTCTATCTTGTTATAGTATAGTGTGTTGCTCAGTCGTGTCTGACTCTGTGCGACCCCATGGATTCTACAATCCATGGAATTCTCCAGGCCAGAATACTGGAGTGGGTAGCCTTTCCATTCTCCAGGGGATTTTCCCAACCCAGGGATCGAACTCAGGTCTCCTGCATTGCGGGCAGATTCTTTACCAGCTGAGCCACAAGGGAAGCCCTAGAATACCGGAGTGGGTAGCCTATCCCTTCTCCAGTGGATCTTCCCCATTCAGGAATCAAACCAGGGTCTCCCGCATTGCAGGCGGATTCTTACCAACTGAGCTATCAGGGAAGCCCTGATATTCTCTATTCTGTTACATTGATCTATTTAGAGGTTTTTATAAAGATATGCATACAAATAACTTTAACTTTCTAGTTGGTTTGGTAATGGGTGTCCTCCAACTTTGTGGTTTTTTCAAGATTGCCTTGACTGTTCAAGGACATTTTCAGTTCAGTTCAGTTCAGTTCAGTCCTTCAGTCGTGTCCGACTCTTTGTGAACCCTTGAACCACAGCACGTCAAGCCTCCCTGTCCATCACCAACTCCCAGAGTCCACCCAAACCCATGTCCATCAAGTCGGTGATGCCATCCAACTGTCTCATCCTCTGTCATCCCCTTCTCCTCCTGCCCTCAATCTTTCCCAGCATCAGGGTCTTTTCAAATGAGTCAGCTCTTCGCATCAGGTGGCCAAAGTATTGGAGTTTCAGCTTCAACATCAGTCCTTCCAATGAGCACCCAGGACTGATCTCCTTTAGGATGGACTGGTTGGATCTCCTTGCAGTCCAAGGGACTCTCAAGAGTCTTCTCCAACACCACAGTTCAAAAGCATCAATTCTTTGGGGCTCAGCTTTCTTTATAGTTCAACTCTCACATCCATACATGACCACTGGAAAAACCATAGCCTTGACTAGACAGACCTTTGTTGGCAAAGTTCCATTCAAATTTTAGAATTGGCTTGTCTGTTTCCATGGACAATAACCAAGATTCTTTGCCTAGGCTTTGAGTAAATGAGTGAAATCAAGGTCTTCACTCATAAGGTCTAAGTAGAGGCAACATGGTCACGTTGAATGTAGGGTGTAGACTATGCTTAGGTGAGAAGATCCTGAAGGACACATTAGAACAGCCTCTTGCTTCTCACCAAAAACACCTGATGGCAGGACAACAGTGAGATATGTCCTCAAAGTTTCAATAGTTTTGGTACAATTCTTTGCCTAGGCTTTGAGTAAATGAGTGAAATCAAGGTCTTCACTCATAAGGTCTAAGTAGAGGCAACATGGTCACGTTGAATGTAGGGTGTAGACTATGCTTAGGTGAGAAGATCCTGAAGGACACATTAGAACAGCCTCTTGCTTCTCACCAAAAACACCTGATGGCAGGACAACAGTGAGATATGTCCTCAAAGTTTCAATAGTTTTGGTACTGAGAATGCTATTTCCTATCAAATAATCATTCAAGTCTAAGAGCCAAACAATGATGTTTTTCTAATTGCAACACCCAGAAAGTTTCCCTTCAGCTGAATCTTACAAAGAATGTCTTTCACCATTGCATTGGTCATCTGGTTGATTAGTAGTCTTAAATTTCACAAGCTACAAATATTTATTTGAACAAATTCAGACATTAGCAATGTGAATCAAGAAGTGGAAATTCTCTCCCTCTCTGTCTGCCCCCACTCTTCCATTCTTACTCCAGTGACTGTACACACATACGTATTCATATAATAGTTATTACTTTTTGTGTATTCTCTGTAGCACGCAGGATCTTCTTTCCCCAACCACGGATTAAACTTGAGCTGCCCGCAGTGGAATCATGGAGTCCCAACTACTGGACTGCCATGGAAGTCCCATGTTCATATAATTTTTTAAAGCATAATGGGTTAATGCTTTTACACTTTGTTCTACAGCTTTATTTTTTTTACTTAATTTCTTACCAGGCCAGAATACTGGAGTGGGTAGCCTTTCCATTCTCCAGGGGATTTTCCCAACCCAGGGATCGAACTCAGGTCTCCCGCATTGTGGGCAGATTCTTTACCAGCTGAGCCACAAGGGAAGCCCTAGAATACAGGAGTGGGTAGCCTATCCCTTCTCCAGTGGATCTTCCCGACTCAGGAATCAAACCGGGGTCTCCCGCATTGCAGGTGGATTCTTACCAACTGAGCTATCAGGGAAGCCCTGATATTCTCTATTCTGTTACATTGATCTATTTAGAGGTTATAAAAATATGCATACAAATAACTTTAACTTTCTAGTTGGTTTGGTAATGTAGGCGGATTCTTACCAACTGAGCTATCAGGGAAGCCCTGATATTCTCTATTCTGTTACATTGATCTATTTAGAGGTTTTTATAAAAATATGCATACAAATAACTTTAACTTTCTAGTTGGTTTGGTAATGTGTGTCCTCCAACTTTGTGGTTTTTTCAAGATTGCCTTGACTGTTCAAGGACATTTTCAGTTCAGTTCAGTTCAGTTCAGTCCTTCAGTCGTGTCCGACTCTTTGCGAACCCTTGAACCACAGCACGTCAAGCCTCCCTGTCCATCACCAACTCCCAAAGTCCACCCAAACCCATGTCCATCGAGTCGGTGATGCCATCCAGCCGTCTCATCCTCTGTCATCCCCTTCTCCTCCTTCCCTCAATCTTTTCCAGCATCAGGGTCTTTTCAAATGAGTCAGCTCTTCGCATCAGGTGGCCAAAGTATTGGAGTTTCAGCTTCAACATCAGTCCTTCCAATGAGCACCCAGGACTGATCTCCTTTAGGATGGACTGGTTGGATCTCCTTGCAGTCCAAGGGACTCTCAAGAGTCTTCTCCAACACCACAGTTCAAAAGCATCAATTCTTTGGGGCTCAGCTTTCTTTATAGTTCAACTCTCACATCCATACATGACCACGGGAAAAACCATAGCCTTGACTAGACAGACCTTTGTTGGCAAAGTTCCATTCAAATTTTAGAATTGGCTTGTCTGTTTCCACGGACAATAACCAAGATTCTTTGCCTAGCTTTGAGTAAATGAGTGAAATCAAGGTCTTCACTCATAAGGTCTAAGTAGAGGCAACATGGTCACATTGAATGTAGGGTGTAGACTATGCTTAGGTGAGAAGATCATGAAGGACACATTAGAACGGCCTCTTGCTTCTCACCAAAAACACCTGATGGCAGGACAACAGTGAGATATGTCCTCAAAGTTTCAATAGTTTTGGTACTGAGAATGCTGTATCTTATTAAATGATAATTCAAGTCTAAGAGCCAAATAGTGATGTTTTTCTAATTGCAACCCAGAAAGTTTCCCTTCAGCTGAATCTTACAAAGAATGTCTTTCATCATTGATTCATCTGATTGATTAGTAGTCTTAAATTCCACAAGCTACAAATATTTATTTGAACAAATTCAGACATTACCAATGTGAATCAAGAAGTGGAAATTCTCTCCCTCTCTGTCTGCCCCAACTCTTCCATTCTTACTCCAGTGACTGTACACACATACATATTCATATAATAGTTTACTTTTTGCCTGTTCTCTGCAGCATGCAGGATCTTCTTTCCCCAACCAGGGATTAAACTCGAGCTGCCCGCAGTGGAATCATGGAGTCCCGACTACTGGACTGCCATGAAAGTCCCATGCTCATATAATTTTTTAAAGCATAATGGGTTAATGCTTTTACACTTTGTTCTACAGCTTTATTTTTTTTACTTAATTTCTTTTTAAAGAAGTAAATAGAGATCTGTTTGATTCTTTCAAGTTGTTGAATATGGTTACATTCTATGTAATTGATCATAATTACTCTGTTTCCTGTTATTGGGATTTTAGGTTTTTGCCAGTTTTTATCTCTTAAACTGAGACTCATTAAAAAAAAAAGCCTCAATATTGTATATACATTTATGATAGTATTTTTATAAGTTAGACTTTTAAGAGTGGGAATTCTAAAATAAAATATTAAATCACATATTTTTATACACACAACTTTATGGATAGATGGAGGGAACAAAGTTTCCAAAATCCCCATTGTGGAATGGATAATTTTCATGTTATCATTGTTGCATTAGTTCCTTCTGTCCATCAGCATTTTTTATTGTTTGGTAAAAAATTAATTGGAGAAAAACTCATTGGAAAAGACCCTGATGCTGGGAAAGATTGAAGGTGGGAGGAGAAGGGGATGACAGAGGATGAGATGGTTGGATAGCATCACTGACTCAAAGGACATGAGTTTGAGCAAGCTCTGGGAGTTGGTGATGGACAGGGAAGCCTGGCATACTGCAGTCCATGGGGTCACAAAGAGTTGGACATGACTGAGCGACTGAACTGAACTGAACTGAAAAAAATAAAATGGATTTGAAAAGAAATAAAGCCATCAGTTCAGTTGCTCAGTCATGTCCAACTCTTTGCGACCCCATGAATTGCAGCACACCAGGCCTCCCTGTTCATCACCATCTCTCGGAGTTCACTCAGACTCGCGTCCATCAAGTCCGTGATGCCATCCAGCCATCTCATCCTCGGTCGTCCCCTTCTCCTCCTGCCCTGATGCATAGAAAGGGGGTCACCAGAAAAGCAGGTGCTTCTGTCATCAACACAATTTCATTGACAAATGTTGGAGAGCAAGACAATTTTATCAGAGGGCTGAGGTCGCAGAGAAAATGATGGATAATATTGGAGTCACAGAAGGTGAGCTGATTCAACAGAAGTATGTGTAGGAGTGAGTGGAAGTGAGGCAATGAGCAGGAGAAGGCCACCATCAGGACACAGCGGTGGTGGCTCACGATGGTGACATAGTGGAAGGGGTCACAGATGGCCACAAAGCGGTCAAAGGCCATGACTACAAGAAGACAGCTGTCAGTGTTGCCCAAGGCATATATAAAATACATCTGGGTCAAACATCCAGCATAGGAGATGGTCTTCTTCTTCAACAGGAAGTCGACTAGCATCTTGGGGACAATGGTTGTTGTATACCAAATGTCAGTGAAAGACAGGACACTCAGGAAGAAATACATAGGGGTGTGCAGTTGGGGGTCAGAGTGGATGGCCAGGATGATGAGCAGGTTCCCTGCTATGGTGACCAGGTACATGATGAGGAAGAGGATGAAGAGTGGCTTCTGGTCCTCAGGCCGGGAGGAGAGTCCCAGGAGGATGAACTCAGAGACACTGCTGGTTTGGTTGAGTCTTTCCATTGACTCGGGTCTAGTTATACCCAAAACATTTTGTTATTTATTATGCTCTGATTCCCTAGCCCAAGTCATGATACCCAGCAAGTCTTTGTTTCCTCTATTTGGTCAGCATTAAGCGCTGTGCAGGGAAAGCTTGCCAACCTCCTGGTCCTTGATGTGGTCCTCCCTTCCCAAATCCATGGGCATCGTACGTGCCTTATGTTGCAAGCTGGAGGGACAAATGAAGAGTTCTCCTTTAAAAATCATCACAGGTGAACCTCTGATTCACGTTCCTTAGTTTCTATTCTGGGAAAAGCACTATTTTCCCTCTGGAAACATAGTAATAAAGCAAGAAATCTTTGTCCTTCTGTAGTTCATGTTGCAGTTTTGGTCGTTAACAAGTAGAATATATAATATGATATCAGGTGGGGAGAGGTTTATTAAAAAAAAATAATAATCAGGCTGAGAATAGGATAGTCTTTTTTTCCTTTTTGTTTTACTGATGGGGTTTTCTTTCATCAAAATATATGAAATAGAGGGCCTTGAGGTCAAACTGGAAGGACTTAAAACCAAGTGCCACATGGAACTTTTACTTGGACCTTATAATGTCTCAAATCCATGAGATATTTGAAAGCATAGGAGAGGAAAAGAATAAGATGCTAAACTGGGTTGGAGTAGCCAAGTGAGTGGCCAGCACTGAGGCTCACCTCCATGTCCAGATGCTTTTCTTTCCTTCCCAGGCCCTCCAGGAACTGATCTGCACCACATCTGTTCATCAGGTCAAGTCTGCTTCTCAGCCAAAGCTCAGCTTCCTCATGTGTCTCCCATGAGGTTCTGGGCTGAGTGACAAGGAGAGAAGCCGGGATGGAGGAGGAGTTAATCTGCTTCTCCAAAGGGATAACACATTTCCCTTCCCTGACCTCAACACCTGGGCTCACTGCTGCTCTCCCGGCTCCAGATCTCAGAAGGCAGAGATGCTCTGACTCAAGTGGGAGGGCTCTCCTGATTGGGGAACCCCAGCCAGCTTCTCATGAGTCTGAGGTCTGCTCTACTGGCCTCTGGGGCACTTGTTAGGCTGAGGGAGTTGAGGTGTGATGACCTCTCAGGGGAATTTGTCCCTGGAGAGGGAGTAGAGAACAGGTAGAGAAAGCAAGAATCACAGCCAGCACTGCTGACTGCAAGGGGACGGGGACCCCTGAGGCTTCCTGTTTAGATGCTGGGACTAATCTCAGAGCTTCTGAACCTCACTATGACATGTTAGGGTCATGCTTCAGTTTCCCCAACTATGGGTTATCAAGGGTAGAAGCATATTTATCTGGGCGAATATTTTAATTTTGGGGGATTCAGATGTGACCAAGTGTAGTCTAGATCCATTCAGATTATAGATCAATATGGGGAGGTTGCAAATTTTCAAGGAATTCAATGGGAGAACAATGGTGTGTATTTTTCCAGTGTCTGTAGAGGCACGTGGATTAGATTTTTTTATGTTAATTTTTAAAATTAATTTTAGGTTAATATTAGTGTTTATTTAGGGCTTCCCAGGTGGCACTAGTAAAGAACTCACCTGCCAATGCAAGAAGATGTAAGAGACTTGAGTTTGATCCCTGGATTGGGAAGATTCCCTGGAGGAGGGAACAGCTATCCACTCCAGTATTCTTGCCTGGAGAATCCCATGGACAGAGGAACCTGGGGGGGTGTGGTCCAAAGGGTTGCAAAGAGTCGGACATAACTTAGCAGGCACAGTGTATATTTAAAGCACAGGGTCAGGCAAAATATATTCTTGAAATTAGCTAAGACTTCCCCTGTAGCTCAGATGGTAAAGAATCTGCCTGCAATGCAGGAGATCCAGGTTTGATTCCTGGGTTGGGAAGATCCCCTGGAGAAGGAAATGGCAACCCACTCCAGTATCCTTGCCTGGAAAATCTCATGGACAGAGGAGCCTGGTGGGCTGCAGTCCATGGGGTCGCAAAGAGTCGGGCACGACTGAGCGACTGACACTTACATACTTACTTTCAGAAAAAATGTATTTCAGAGTTCAGTCTCAGAGCAGTATTTTGAGGTTAAGTGCTGAGGAAACAGATACCATTTATTAGCATGCTGGCCTGGCCACTTTGTAGTTAGTTGCTTTTTAGAAGTTACTTAGCCTCTATGAGTCTCAATGTCTTCATCTTAAAATGAGCACAACAGCTCTTTCTGACACCAAAACATGAGATAAAATTTTGAGTATTTTGTTGTTGTTGTTTAGTCCCTAAGTCATGTCTGACTTTGCGACCCCATGGACTGCAGCACACCAGACTTCTTAGTCCTTCACTATCTCCCGGAGTTTACTCAAATTCATATCCATTGAGTTGGTGATGCCATCCAACCATCTCATGCTCTGTCACCCTTTTCTCTTCCTGCCTTCAATCTTTTCCAGCCTCAGGGTCTTTCCTAGTAAATCAGCTCTTCACATCAGGTGGCCAAAGTACTGGAGCTTCAGTATCAGTCCCTTCAATGAATATTCAGGGTGATTTCCTTTCGAATTGACTGGTTTGATCTCCTTGCTGTCTAAGGGACTTTCAGGAGTCTTCTCTAGCACCCCAAGTTGAAAGCATTAATTCTTTAGCGTTCAACTTTATGGTCCAACTCTCACATCTGTACATGGCTATTGGAAAAACCATAGCTTTGACTATATGGCCTTTTGTTGGCAAAATGATGTCTTTGCTTTTTAATATGCTGTCTAGGTTTGTCATATGTTTCCTCCCAAGGGGCAAGTGTCCTTTAATTTTATGGCTGCAGTCACTGTCTGCAGTGATTTTGGATGCCAGAAAAGTAAAATTTGTTACTGCTTCCAAAATTCACCCTTTCCTGTCCATTTTAGTTCACTGATTCCTAAGATGTCAGTGTTCATTGTTGCCAACTCCTCTTAGACCACGTCCAATTTACCTTGATTAATGCACCTAACATTCCAGGTTCTATGCAATTTTGCTCTTCATAGCATTGGACTTTTACCACCAGACACATCCACAACTGAGCATTGTTTCCACTTTGGCCCAGACATGTCATTCTTTCTGGAGCTATTAGTAGTTGCCCTCTGCTCTTCCCCAGTAGCATATTGGACAGCTTCCAACCTGGTGGGCTTATCTTTTGGTACCATATCTTTTTGCCTTTTCATACTGTTTATGGGGTTTCTCGCAGCATGCATACTGGAGTGGTTTGCCATTCCCTTTTTAGTGGACCATCTTTTGTCAGAACTCCCCATTATGACCCCTCTGTTTTGGGTGGACCTAATTGCTTGCCTCATAGCTTCACTGAATTACTCAAGCCCCTTTACCATGACAAGGCTGTGATCCATGAAGGGGTTTTGAGTTTTATACTGGAAATATCGTGTGTTATTGTAAACATCATCCACAACGTTATAGGAAATGCAAAACATTTTGCTGCTGATCAGAATAAAGCACTGTCTCACACAAAACATCTGTGTCTTCTTCTTTAGATCTGAATTTAATGAAAGAATTTCAGTCTACAAATTAAGAATAAGTACTATAGAGACAGAAAGCCCTAGGTTTCAGTCCTGCCTCTTGCACTTACTCTCATGTGGTTTTCGTGTTTCTGCTGTTTCTATTCATTCATCTAATAAGTAGCTCTTAATCAATTTCCAGCTTTATTGAGATGATTGACATAACATTGTGTAAGTTTATGGTGTATAACACAATGAATTTATAGACATATTTATTGCACAGTGATCTCAACAGTAATGTTAGTTAACAACATATCCATAAACCCACATAGTTAAAATATATTCATTTGTTTTAGTGAGAACCTTTAAATCTTCTCTCTCAGTAACTGTCTTAAGGGCTCAGAGGTTAAAGCGTCTGCCTGCAATGCAGAAGACCTGGGTTTGATCCCTGGGTCGGGAAGAGCCCCTAGAGAAGGAAATAGCAACCCATTCCAGTATTCTTGCCTGGAGAATCCCATGGATGGAGGAGCCTGGTGGGCTATAGTCCACGGGGTCACAAAGAGTTGGACACAACTGAGCGACTTCTCTATGATGTTCAATAGCATGTAAGTTTCAGGTGTACAACAGCATGTAAGTTCAGGTGTATAACATAGTACCTCAATTATTCTGGTATTGATTCCTTCTAGAGTATTTTTAATTTCAGTAATTGTGTTGCTCAACACTGTTTATGCTTTATTTCTTNAGTTGGACACAACTGAGCGACTTCTCTATGATGTTCAATAGCATGTAAGTTTCAGGTGTACAACAGCATGTAAGTTCAGGTGTATAACATAGTACCTCAATTATTCTGGTATTGATTCCTTCTAGAGTATTTTTAATTTCAGTAATTGTGTTGCTCAACACTGTTTATGCTTTATTTCTTCTAGGTCCTAGTTAACTTGTTAAATAATTCTTGCATTTTCTCCATTCTATTTTCGAGATTTTGGATCATCTTTACTATCATCACTCCGTATTCTTTTACCAGTAGTTGCCTTTTTCCTCTTCGCTTATTTGGTCTTGTGGGCTTTTACCTTGTTCCTTCATCTGCATGATATTTCTGCCTTTTCATTTTGTGAAAGAAGACATTTTTTTTTCCTTTCTAAAAATAATTAATTGATTCATTTTAATTGGAGGATAATCACTTTACAATGCTGTGGTGGTATCTGCCATACATTGACATGAATCAGCCACAGGTGCAC
>SJYT01023492.1:179311-192148 GCA_006410635.1 Cephalophus harveyi | reverse complement strand
GCCTTGACGTTCTCCTTTTCCTATTTGGAACTAGTCTGTTGTTCCATGTCCAATTCTAACTGTTGCTTCCTGACCTGCATGCAGATTTCTCAAGAGGCAGCTCAGGTGGTCTAGTATTCCCATCTCTTTGAGAATTTTCCACAGTTTATTGTGATCCACACAGTCAAAGGCTTTGCCATAGTCAATAAAGCAGAAATAGATGTTTTTCTGGAACTCTCTTGCTTTTTCCATGATCCAGCGTATGTTGACAGTTTGATCCCTGTTTCCTCTGCCTTTTCTAAAACCAGCTTGAACATCAGGAAGTTCACAGTTCACGTACTGCTGAAGCCTGGCTTGGAGAATTTTGAGCATTACTTTACTAGCATGTGAGATGAGTGCAGTTGTGCAGTAGTTTGAGCATTCTTTGGCATTGCCTTTCTTTGGGATTGGAATGAAAACTGACCTTTTCCAGTCCTGTGGCCACTGCTGAGTTTTCCAAATTTGCTGGCAGCACTTTCACAGCATCATCATTTAGGATTTGAAATAGCTCAACTGGAATTCCATCACCTCCACTAGCTTTGTTCATAGTGATGCTTCCTAAGGCCCACTTGATTTCACATTCCAGGATGTCTGGCTCTAGGTGAGTGATCACAGCATCATGATTATCTGGGTCATGAAGATCTTTTTTTGTACAGTTCTTGTGTATATTCTTGCCACCTCTTCTTAATATCTTCTGCTTCTATTAGGTCCATACCATTTCTGGTCCATGCCATTCCACCTCATTAGAATTGACTCAAATGTTATTCTTTTTTATAGCTGAATAATATTCAGTGGTGTATATGCACCACAACTCTCTTATCCATTCATCTGCAGATGGACATCTAGGTTGCTTCCATGTCCTAGCTATTGTAAACAGTAGCTGCAATGAACACTGGGATACATGTGTCTGAAAGAAGACAATTTGATTGAAGAAAACTCATCTCAGAGTGTTGCTGAAAAAATTAAGATGACATGAAACAACCTTACTCATTTTCCAGCAAACGTGTCTTCATTTCTGCCCTTTTCCCCTTAGCAATTCAGTATGCAAAAGTTTTCCCCAACCATGCCTTTTGAATAAGATTTCCTTTCTGAGGTAGTGGGACCAAGTTTTATGCTGTCTTACCTGGGGAGGAATCTTCCTGAGTCCAGCGTTTTCCCCATGTGTCATTCAGCAGCTACCTTGCTTTGTAAACATAGTGATTCACAATTTTTAATGGTTATACTCCATTTATAGTTATAAAATATTGGGTATACTACCTGTCTGAACAACATATCTTGTAGGTTATTTGTTTTCTACATAGTGGTTTTGTTACTCTTAATTCTCTACATCTATCTTAGTCCTCACCCCCTCTCTCCTTGCTGCTAACCTATAGATTCTTTGTAACTGTGAGTCTGTTTCTTTTTTGTTATTTTCAATAATTTGTTTTATTTTTTATAATCACATATAAGTGATATCACACAGTATTTGTCTTTCTCTGAGTGTTTTCTCTTCCTTAGGGGAAATTGTTTTATTTAGCTTTCTTTTTTTATTCAATTAAACATTCTTTTGAGTCTATAGTGCTTTACAAATTTCAAAAGTTTCATGTACATGATTTCATGTAATTCCATAATAACCCTTTAAAAATCTTTATATTTCTCCTCCCCATTTCTCTCTCTCCACTGGTAGCTACTAGGTCTTTTGCTATATCTGTAAGTGTGCTTCTTTTTTGCTTTATTCACTAGTTTGTTGATTCTTTAGATTTCATATATGAGTGATATCATACAGTATTATAAATTGACTGAATTCAGTTATTAGTTCTAACAGTTTTTTCGTAGTTTCATTAGGATTTTCTACATATTATGTCTTGTCATCTGCAAACAGTGACAGTTTTACTTCTTTTGCATTTTGAATTCCTTTTGTTTCTTTTTCTTTTCTGACTGCTGTAGGTAGGACCTTCCAATTCTATGTTGAATAAACGTGGGAAGACTGGGCATCCTTACATCAAGATCCATTACATCTTGTTTGGAATCTTCAAGGAAATGTTTTCTGCTTGTCATCACTGAGTGTGTGATTGTCTGTCAGTTTGCCATTGTTGTTGTTGTTCAGTTGCTACATTGTGTCTGACTCTTTGCCATTCCATAAAGTGCAGTGTGCCAGGCTTCCCTGTTCTTCACTCAGACTTTGCTCAAACTCATATCCATTGTGTAGATGATGCCATCCAACCATCTCATCCTCTGTCACCCCCGTCTCCTCCTGCCCTCAATGTTTCCCCATATAGGGCCTATATTATGTTTAGGTATGTTCCCTCAATACTGATCTTGTTTATAGTTTTTTAAGTGGAAACAGTGTCAGACTTTATTTTTTGGGGCTCCAAAATCACTGCAGATGGTGATTGCAGCCATGATATTAAAAGATGCTTACTCCTTGGAAGGAAAGTTATGACAAACCTAGATAGCATATTAAAAAGCAGAGACATTATTTTGCCAACAAAGGTCCATCTAGTCAAGGCTATGGTTTTTCCAGTAGTCATGTATGGGTGTGAAAGTTGGACTGTGAAGAAAGCTGAGCACAGAAGAATTGATGCTTTTGAACTCTGGTGTTGGAGAAGACTCTCTCTCTCTCTTTTTTTGGCTCGTAATTAGAATAGTATATTTTATTTTTTTTAATTTTTCTTTTTATATAAATTTATTTATTTTAATTGGAGGCTAATTACTTTACAATATTGTATTGGTTTTGCCATACATCAACATGAATTGGCCACCCCCTCTCCTTCCTCCCTCCCCGTACCATCCCTCTGGGTCGTGCCAGTGCACCAGCCCCAAGCATCCAGTATCATGCATCGAACCTGAACTGGCGATTTGTTTCATATATGATATTATACATGTTTCAATGACATTCTCCCAAATCATTCCACCCTCTCCTCTCCCACAGAGTCCACAAGAGAAGACTCTTCAGAGTCCCTTAGACGCAAGGAGATCCAACCAGTCCATTCTGAAGGAAATCAGTCCTGGGTGTTCATTGGAAGGACTGATGCTAAAGCTGAAACTCCAGTACTTTGGCCACCTCATGTGAAGAGGTGACTCATTGCAAAAGACTCTGATGCTGGGAGGGACTGGGGGCAGGAGGAGAAGGGGACGACAGAGGATGAGATGGCTGGATGGCATCACCGACTCGATGGACGTGAGTTTGAGTGAACTTCAGGAGTTTGTGATGGACAGGGAGGCCTGGCGTACTGCGATTCATGGGGGCACAAAGAGTCAGACACGACTGAGCTACTGAGTTGAACTGAATCATAAATGAATGAGGACTTTTGTCAGAAGCTTTTTCTGGATCTATTGAGATGTTCATATGGTTCTTATGCTTTATATTTAATATGAGACAGTATATGTGTATAACCAGTTGCTCCAACTTAATGTACTCAATGGGTCCTACTCTCCTCTTTAAATTATGTTAGCACTTTGCCCAAAATGAAATGATTATATTAATAAAGATTTATTTCTAGGTCTTCTATTCTTTACATTGCTGTATATATATTTTCCTATACAAATGTTGCACATACTAATTACTTCACCTTTGTAGTACATCTTGAAATTTTTTAATGTGTCCTGTTCCAACTTTGTGATTTTTGTTCAGGATTTTATGGGCTTCCTTGGTGGCTCAGATGGTAAGGAGTCTGCCTGCAATGCAGGAGATCCAAGTTTGAGACCTGGGTCAGCAAGGTCGCCTGGAGAAGAAAGCCCCATTCCAGTATTCTTGCCTGGAAAATCCCAAGGATGGAGGAGACTGGCGGTTACAGTCCATGGGGTCGCAAAGAGTCGGACACGACTGAGTGACTAACCCTTCATGGCTGATCCAGGCCATTCTCATTTCCACTCAGTTTTAGAATTGACTTATTTCCAAAGACAATGACCTTTACACACATTTGGTGTACACTGTGTGGATTCAAATCTGCTCCCCTGAAGCCAAAACAGTGGCACCATGGCTATATTTGGTATAGGGTATCTATAAACTGTGGTTAGGGGAGGTGATCCAGAGAAAGCAATGGCACCCCACTCCAGTACTCTTGCCTGGAAAATCCCATGGATGGACGAGCCTGGTAGGCTGCAGTCCATGGTGTCGCTAAGAGTTGGACACGACTGAGCGACTTCACTTTCACTTTTCATTTTCATGCATTGGAGAAGGAAATGGCAACCCACTCCAGTATTCTTGCCTGGAGAATCCCAGAGGATGAGGGAGCCTGGTGGGCTGCCATCTATGGGGTTGCACAGAGTTGGACACGACTGAAGCGACTTAGCAGCAGCAGCAGCAGCAGGGGAGGTGATCACAAAGAACACATTAGAAAAATCTTTGTTTTTCACCAAAAACACTTCACGCCTGAGAACAGTGAAATATGTCTTTAAAGTATCAGAAGTTTTGGTACCAAGAAGAGTATAGTATATTCTATGAAATTGTGATTTAAATGAAGGAGCCATGCAATGATGTTTTTCAGATTTGCAAGAAAGCTTTTTCCAGCTGGTATTTTACAAAGAAAGTTTTTTGTCATTGCTTTGGTCATGTAATTTATTAATACTTTTAAATCCCATGTGCTATAAATATTTATTTGAAGAAGTTCAGACATTAAAAATATGTACCAAGAAGTGGAATTTCACTCCCGCTCAGTCCTCGCCTCCCCTCACACTTCCATTTTTATTTCAGTGACTATACAAATATATATCATATAATTTTAAAAACTATAGTGGATTCATCCTTTTATACTTTGTTATACTTTTTTCTACTTAATGACATTTTAAGAATATAATAGAGATGTTTCATTTTTGCAGCCTTTTGAATATTGTTACATTTTACATTAAAAAACACAATTTTCTTATTTCCTATTAATAGAGTTTTAGATTTTTGCCAACTTTTATCTGTTATAAACTGAGACTGACTAAATAAAATCTCAGTACTCAGTATACACTTATGATAATATTCCTTCAGTTAGACATTTGAGTGCTGAAGTCTCTAGAATACAGTCTTAAATCATATTTTAAACATACGGCTTTAGGGATAGATGGAGACAAGAAAGATTTCAACACCCCACTATGGAATGGATATTTTAAAGTCACTACTCTTGATTCTTGTTCTTTCAGGCTATTAACATTTTCAATTGTTTGTTAAAAAAAAAGAAATTAGAACTAAGCTACAGCAATGTAATGAAGGAAGGATAGAAAGATAAGAGAATTCTAAACTTGAAAACTTAGTATTTAAAAAAGAAGAAGTTTTGAAGGAGAAAAATAAGGGATTATAAAAGTCCTCAAATGAGAAAATTAGCTGAAATGGATTCTTCCATCCTCTTCTCCTTTCCCTCCTTTCCTTTCATTTTCCTTCTTTTAAACATTTTCAAAGACAGTCAACAGCTACAAATTAAGAACTTATTTTTTTTAGCAGTATACTGAATTTGAAGGATTTTGGAGATAATTCTTAATAAAAGAGAGAAACTAGTTCGGGAAATCTATGTGGGAAAAGTAAAGTTAATCACTGTGTCTGACTCTTTGTGACCCTATGGACAGTAGCCCGCCAGGCTCTTCTGTTCATGGAATTCTCCAGGCAAGAATGCTGGAGTGGGTTGTCATTTCCTTCTCCAGGGGATCTTCCCAACTTAGGGACTGAACCCGAGTCTCTTGCATTGCAGGCAGATTCTCTATTGTTTGAGCCACCCGCCCAGTGTGGGAAAAGGATTAGGTTAAAGCAGCATTCGAAAGATGCAATGTGATGACTCTTTGTAGAAAAGAGGAGAAATAGTGGGGAGGAGTATCATGATTTAATCACAGGCAGAGCCAATTAATAGGCCATCAGCAAAGTATGTAAATGCCCACAGTACCTTGCCCTACATGGGTTAAAAGTGCTAATCTCCAAGAGCTTGCTTGATCACTAAGAGCCAGTAGAAACCAGATTCAAATGGGGATGATTCCTTTGTGTGTACATCAAGAGGGTGCTGCCTGGGGTTTCCTCCTGCCCACGAGCTTCCTCAGACCCTGTTTCAGGTCTTTGTTTCTTAGGCTGTAGATAAAAGGATTGAGCATGGAGGACAGAACTGTGTAGACAATTGTTGCCATGTGGTCCCTGACAGTGTAGGTGGACACAGGCTGTAAATAGACATAGAAGATGCTTCCATAAAAGAGTGTTACCACAGTGAGGTGCGAACCACACGTGGAGAAGGCTTTGCGTTTTCCTGCAGCTGAGGGAATTTTAAGAACTGCAATGAGGATTTGTATATAAGAGAAAGTAATGCATAGGAAAGGGGTCACTAAAATAAAAGATCCTTCTATCAATATCACAATTTCGTTGACAAATGTGGGGGAGCAGGACAATTTTATCAGAGGGCTGAGGTCACAGAGAAAGTTATGGATAATATTGGAGTCACAGAAGGTGAGCTGATTCAGCAGAAGTGTGTGTAGGAGTGAGTGGAAGTGAGGCAGTGAGCAGGAGAAGGCCACCAGCAGGACACAGCGGCGGTGGCTCATGATGGTGACATAGTGGAAGGGGTCACAGATGGCCACATAGCGGTCAAAGGCCATGACTGCCAGAAGGCAGCTGTCAGTGTTGCCCAGAGCATAGATAAAATACATCTGGGACAGACACCCAGCATAGGAGATGGTCTTATGTGACAGGAAGTTCACCAGCATCCTGGGGACAATGGTTGTTGTGAAGCAAATGTCAGTGAAAGATAGGACACTCAAGAAGAAATACATGGGGGTGTGCAGTTGGGGGTCAGAGCGGATGGCCAGGATGATGAGCAGGTTCCCTGTTATGGTGACCAGGTACATGATGAGGAAGAGGATGAAGAGGGGCTTCTGGTCCTCAGGCCGGGAGGAGAGTCCCAGGAGGATGAACTCAGAGACACTGCTGGTTTGGTTGAGCCTTTCCATTGACTCGGGTCTATTAATAGTTATATACAAGAAGGTTCCAATTCCATATCCCAAATCATGAGAACCCAGCAGGTCGTTGTTCTCTCTATTTGGTCACCATTAGCCACTCGGCAGGGAAAACATGTTACCCTTATTGTTCTTGATGTGGTCCTTCCTTCCCAAATCCATTGGCCTGATAAGAGCCTTATAGTGCAAGCTGGAGGGACAGAAGAAGAGTTTTACTTTAAAAAATATTGAGGTGAACCTCTTTGATTCTAGTTCCTTAATTCCTATTCTGGAAAATTCCTATATCCTTCTTGGGAACATAGCAATAAAACAGAGAGATGTTTCTTTTGAGTTGTTCATTTTGTAGTTTGGGAGACAGATCATCAGCAGAGTAGGTAATATTATATCATGTAGGGATACATTTTTAAACAAAATACAAGAAGATGGAGGTGACTGGGGAGTAGAGGGTATTTTAGATATTGAAGTCACAGGACCCTCATTCCTTATCAAAGCAAATTCAGTTGGTATACTAGGTCTTGGGTGTAAATAACCATTTTTCAAAATAACCAACAGAGCTAATCTCAAAGGAATGTTGAATCCAGCGCAATAGTGATTTTTCCTCTTGTCTGCACACAGAATGAGAGGCTCTCCCTCCTTAGCTCATGGGATATGAGCGTCAGTCTATGCAGGTCTTCCCTCTTTTGTAAATCCATTTTCCTTTTTTTCCAACTCCTGTTGTAAATCACATTTGTATAGTATGGACATCCATTTTTGACTCTTTAATTTTTTCCTTAAAGTTCGTCTTTCATATGTTCATCCAAAAATATCCGTGAGAAACATGTCTATATACATGTTTTTTTGGTCATATCTGGTCGACCAGAAATGGACATTAAAATGGCCTCTGCTTCTTACTACTGCAAAAGTCCTATAAAGAGAGATCATGCATCTACAAAGTGCTCTAACAAAGTGCTTTAAATCAAGATTTCAGAGTCAGTGTATCCCCCTATATCTTGTGAATAGACATATCCCTTAGGGATTTTGATACATTTTGAGATGTTTGGGTATTTATACATTCTTGGCTACAGTAAAAATCTCAACATATATACTTTCATATCATATATGACATGAAACACACATATCATCAAAATGTTTAAAATAATTTCTTTAGAGGCAGTATATCCTTTCAGACATTTTGAGTGCACGTTGGTATAAAAGTACATTGATATATTATCATATTAATTAATAGAAAAAATAAGCACTTACATTTTAGTTTTAAGTTACCCCAAACATTTTTAAACCTCAGTTACTTCATGTGTGGTATTGAGCAAAAACATCCACATTCTCATGAGGGGTTAGTGAGCACATTTCAAATACCTCAAGACAAGCATTTTATGAACACTCAGAAGAAGCTGCTGATACTCATCAATCCCCACATCACCCTCCCTCATCTTCTATTTCTAGAAGGTCTCAAAATCAACTCATTCACATGTGTAAAATATCACATCCTGCACTGCCAAATTTTCATGCTAATTTTATGATTTTGTAAGATTTTACAGAAGAAAGGAAAAGACCCCGATGCTGGGACAGATTGAGGGCAGGATGAGAAGTGGCTGACAGAGGATGAGATGGTTGGATGGCATCACTGACTCAATGGACATGAGTTTGAGCAAACTCAGGGAGACAGTGATGGACAGGGAGGCCTGGAGTGCTATAGTCCACGGGATCACAAAGAGTCAGACATGACTTAGTGACTGAACAACAGCAATGGAAGAAATATTTGTTTTGTTTCAATGCATTGAGCTTTCAGTCAATCAGTAATTAAAGTTAATTATAATAAACCAATATTTGTTGAAAATTTATTATATGTCAAGCTTATGACATTCATCCCACTAAATTCCATAATAAGGAACTGGGAAGCATGTGTTATGAAATGGGAGAATGAGGCTTATAGAAGTGAAGCAATTTGCTCAAGGTCACTAAGGAATTGAATCACAATCAGGATTTGGACACAGTCTGATTTCTGACTCACTCTAAGCTCTTGCTTTCAAGCATTATGCTACCCCCTCCCTAATTTTGGTATATTTATCATCTGTCACAATCAATCACATGCATTATTTTCCTCATGTTGACAATTTCCTAACATGAAATACGTCTCTATCGCCCTTAATTGACAAGCTTTCTTCTCCCATGTTCTGAATCTATCCTTGTAGTTGCAACAGAGGTGATCTAGCTATCTTTGTTGCTGAGATGGTAGAATTTGAGTATTTGAATATTCACGATTAACTGATCAAAATCACGGGCTTTTATAACTGGGGTGTGTCTGGAGTGTGGAGTTGTGGCCATGCAGTGACAGTACCCTGAAGACAGAAAACTGGGTTTGATTTGTCCTGCATCACCTGCTCACAAGCTGGTTCTTGACATTTTAAGGATAACAAGGGAGACGCCATGTCTGCAAAGCAGTTTATTACACACAAATCAATATTCAAAGATGAGTCATTTGTGAAAGGGCTGCCTGGGGGAATGTGGAATACAAAAATTAGTGGCAATTTGGTGAATTATTTAAATTGGATGCTCCAGATCATAGATGTGAAGAACACCCAGGCTAGAAAAAGGAGGAAGGTTTTGGATCTGAGAATCTGGGAGAATAGTTCTAAAAGCACAGTGTGAGTGGATCAGAATAGGAATACAGCAGTTTTTTTTTTTTTTTCTCTTCTTTTCTGCTGAAGCACTTTGCTTTCACCAAAACTTATGTTATAGATAGCCTAGAAGTCCCACTGGAAGGACTGAAAACCAAATGCCACATGGAAGTTCTACTTGGACTTTATGACTTCTCAATCCATAAAATATTTGAAAGTATCCAAAGAGAAAAGAGTAAGGTACTAAGCTGGGTTAGAGTAGCCCAGTGGGTGGCCAGTTTCTTGAAGCTCACCTGCATGTCCAGATGCTTTTCTTTCATTCCCAACCTCTGCAGAAGCTGATCTGCACCATGTCTGTTCATCAGGTCATAGTTTGCTTCTCAGCCAAAGCTCAGCTTCCTCGTGTGTCTCCCATGAAATGGGAGATGCTCTGACTCAAGTAAGAGGACTCTCCTGATTGTGGAAGCCTAGCCAGCTTCTCATGAGTTTGGAGTCTGCTCTGCTAGCTTCTGGGGTGCTTGTTAGGTTGAAGAAGTTGTGGTGTGATGACTTCTCAGGGGATTTCATCCTGGGATCTCTGTAGGCAGAGAAAGCACAAAGGGAATCAGAGCTAGCCCAGCTGACTTCAGGGGGATAGGGGACCCCTGAGACTTCCTGTTTAGCTGTTGTGACTAATCTCAGAGCTAATGAACCTCAGTGCACCATCTCAAGTCAGGCTTCAACTGTAGTTTATCAAGGGTAGAAAAACATTCATGTGGGTGAACATTTTCATTTTATTGAACATAAGTGTGGACCAAGGTGTATTCTAGAACCAGACAGATCATACATAAATGAATATGCAGAGTTTTCCAACTTTAAGGGGGTCAATTGGTGGAGATCAATGGTGTGTATGTGCTTTCCAGTATCTGGGGAGGCATGTGGATTTGATTGTTTTTTTTTAAAATGTGGGATTAGGCTAATGTGAATTTATGTATGTTTAAAATCACAGAGCCAGGCAAGTGTTGTCATATTTAGCAAAGGGGCTTTGAAAAACATGTATGTATTTAAGAGTTTAGGCTCAAATCAGTGATTTGAAGTTGTTTTGAGGGAAATGAGATACTCATTAGAATGCTAGCCTACTCATTTAGGGGTTACTTTTAACAAGAGACTTAGCCTCTATGAGCCTCAGTTTCTTCATCTGAAAAAGCAGGATAGCAGTTCTTTCTGGCACTAAAACCAGAAATAAAATTTTCTTTTGAGCTTTATGTAGATAATATTGTATATTTTGTTAAAAATCATCCACAAATATAGGAAAAACAATACATTCTGCTACTGCCCTCAGGGTAAACCACTGTCTCACACAAAACATCTGCGTCTTCTTCCTTACCTTTGAGTTGAGTGTAGAAAGTTTAATCTACTTACCAAGAGTAAATACTACGGAGGCAGAAACCCCTGGGTTTGAGTCCTGCCTCCTGCACTTACTCTTCATGTGGGCTTCATCTTTCTCTTGTTTCCATTCATTCACCCAACAAATATTTAATTATTATTTTCCAGCTTTATTGAGATGATTTACATATAGCATTGTGTAAGTTAAAGGTATACAACACAGTTGTTTGAGATGTATTTATTAAGCACAGTAATTACCACAATAATGTTAGTTAACACATCCATAACCTCACATGAGTGAGTGAGTGAAGTCGCTCAGTCGTGTCCGACTCTTTGCGACCCCATGGACTGTAGCCCAGCAGGCTCCTCCCTCCATGGGATTCTCCAGGCAAGAGTACTGGAGTGGGTTGCCATTTCCTTCTCCAGGGGATCTTCCCGACTCAGAGATCGAACTCGGGTCTCCTGCATTCCAGGCAGACGCTTTAACCTCTGAGAATTGAAAGACTCTTATTTGTTTTGGTGAGAACATTTTTTCTTGCACAACCTGGTAAATTTTCTTGTTTTCCTTAAAAAAAAATTTTTTTATTGGAGTATATTTGATTTACAATATTTCATTAGTCAGATGTAAGCCAAATAAATCAGCTATGCATATACATATATCCACTCTGTTTTAGATTCTTTTTCCATATAGGCCATTACAGTGTGCTGAGTAGAGTTCTATGTACCATTGGTGGGAACTTTTGAATTTGTCCTCTCAGCAACTGTCTTTCTTTAAAAGAAATTGAAAAACTGAGGTATACTTGATGTGCAATGTGTTAAGTTCCGAGTGTACAACGTAGTGATTCTCATTTTTAAAGATTGTACCCCATTTATAGTTATTATAATGTAAACTATTGGGTATATTATCTGTGCTGAACAATACATGCTTGTATAAATAGGTCACTTATTTTACACATGGTGGTTTGTACCTCTTAAACCTCTATCCCTAGTTTGCCCCTTCTCTGCTCTGCCTCACTGTTAACATAGAGTTTGTTCTCTATATCTGCCTTTTTTTTTTCTATTTTCAATAGCTTCTTTTATTTCTACATTCTACATATAAGTGATATCATACAGTATTTGTCTTTCTGTTTTCTTTTTCTTAGGGGAAAATTGTTTTACTTAGTTTTCCTTTGTTTATTCAATGAAAGAGTCTTTCAATTCTATAGTGTTTTACAATTTTCAAAAGTTTCACATACATGATTGCATATAACCCCACAATTGTTCTTTTTAAAATTCCCTTCTCCTATATTCTCCTGCATGGATCACAGCCTTGTCATTGCCAAGGGTTTTGTGTGACTCAAAAAATTATTAAAGAGATGGGACTACCAGGCCACCTTACCTGTCTCCTGAGAAATTTGAAAGCAGGTCAAGAAGCAACAGGTAGAACCAGATATAGAACAGTAGACTGGTTCCAAACTAGGAAAGGAGTATGTCAAAGCTGTATACTGTCACCCTGCTTATTCAGTTTACATGCAGAGCCCATCATACGAAATGCCAGGCTGAATAAATCACAAGCTGGAATCAAGATTGGCGGGAGAAATGTCAACAATCTCAGCTATGGAGATAATACCACTCTAATGCGGAATGAAGCAGGGCAAAGACTAATAGAGTTTTGCCAAGAAAATGCACTGGTCATAGCAAACACCCTCTTCCAACAACACAAGAGAAGACTCTACACGTGGACATCACCAGATGGTCAACACCGAAATCAGATTGATTATATTCTATGCAGCCAAAGATGGAGAAGCTCTATACAGTCAACAAAAACAAGGCCGGGAGCTGACTGTGGCTCAGATCATGAACTCCTTATTGCCAAATTCAGACTCAAATTGAAGAAAGTAGGGAAAACCACTAGACCATTCAGGTATGACCTAAATCAAATCCCTTATGATTATACAGTGGAAGT
>SJYT01023492.1:125461-176813 GCA_006410635.1 Cephalophus harveyi | reverse complement strand
GAACTGAACTGAACTGAATGGCAGAAAGTGAAGAGGAGCTAAAGAGCCTCTTGATGAAAGTGAAAGAGGAGAATGAAAAAGCTGGCTTGAAACTCAACATTTAAAAAGCTAAGATCTTGGCATCTGGTCCCATCACTTCATGGCGAATAGGAGGGGGAAAAGTGGAAGCAGTGATGGACTTTATTTTCCTGGGCTCCAAAATCATTGAGGATGATGACTGCAGCCATGAAATTAAAAGATGCTTGCTCTTTGGAAGGAAAGTTACCTCAAACCTAGACAGTCTATTAAAAAGCAGAGATGTAACTTTGTTGTAACAGGTCTGTATAGTCAAAGCTATGGTTTTTCCAGTAGTCAGGTATGAATGTGAGAACTGGACCATAAAGAAGGCTGATTGCCGAAGAATTGATGCTTTCAAGTTGTGGTGCTGGAGAAGACTCTTGAGAGTCCCTTGGATAGCAAGGAGATCAAAGCAGTCAATCCTAAAGGAAATCAACACTGAATATTCATTGAAAGGATTGCTGAAGCTGAAGCTCCAAAACTGGCCACCTGATGCGAAGAGCTGACTCATTGGAAAAGACCCTAATTCTGGGAAAGATTGAAGGCAAAAGGAGAAGGGAGTGACAGACGATGAGATGGTTAGATAGCCTCACCGACTCAAGAGACATGAATTTGAACAAACTCCAGGAAAATAGTGGAGGCCAGAGGAGCCTGGCGTGCTGCAGTCCATGGGATCGAAAAGATCTGGACATGACTCAGTGACTGAACGACAGCAAAAAGGAGGTGATCACATTAGAATGACCTCTTGATTATCACTGAAAACACCTGATGCAGTAGAACAATCGGACATGTCCTTAATGTTCCAGAAATTTTGATACATAGAATGCTGTATCCTATCAAATTATGATTCAAGTGAAAGAGCCAAACAATGATGTTTTTCATATTTGCAAGCACCTAAAAAGTGCAGCCATGAAATTAGAAGACGCTTACTCCTTGGAAGAAAAGTTATGTCCAACCTAGATAGCATTTTCAAAAGCAGAGACATTACTTTGCCGACTAAGGTCCGTCTAGTCAAGGCTATGGTTTTTCCTGTGGTCATGTATGGATGTGAGAGTTGGACTGTGAAGAAGGCTGATCGCCGAAGAATTGATGCTTTTGAAGTGTGGTGTTGGAGAAGACTCTTGAGAGTCCCTTGGACTGCAAGAAGATCCAACCAGTCCATTCTGAAGGAGATCAACCCTGGGATTTCTTTGGAAGGAATGATGCTAAAGCTGAAACTCCAGTACTTTGGCCATCTCATGCGAAGAGTTGACTCATTGGAAAAGACTGTGATGCTGGGAGGGATTGGGGGCAGGAGGAGAAGGGGACGACCGAGGATGAGATGGCTGGATGGCATCACGGACTCGATGGATGTGAGTCTGAGTGAACTCCGAGAGATGGTGATGAACAGGGAGGCCTGGCGTGCTGCGATTCATGGGGTCGCAAAGAGTCGGACACGACTGAGCAACTGAACTGAACTGAAAAAGTTTCTATTCAGCTGGTATTTTACAGTCTTTCACCATTGTGTTGGTCATTTGATTTATTAATAAATTTCAATTCCATGAGCTATAAATATTTATTTATACAAATTCAGATGAATGTGTATAAAGAAGTACAATTTCTCTCCCTCTGTGTCCCTCCCTACCCTTACACTTCCATTCTTATTCCAGTGACTATATAGATATATAACATATTATTTTGAAAACCAAAATGAATTCATACTTTCATACTCAGGTCTACTTAAGATTTCTATTTAATGACATTTCAAGAAAATAACAGAGATCTGCATGGTATTTTCTGCCTGCTGCATATTGCTATATCCGATAATTAATCACAATTAGTTTCTCCAGTCCTTATTGATAAGATTTTAGGTTTTTCCCAAATTTTTATCTGTTATAAAATTGATTGACTAAAATAAATCATATGGAATCAATATACACTTATGATATTAATAATATACCTGCAAGTTGGACTCAAGAGTTGGAGTTTCTAGAATACAGTTTAAATCATATATTTTAAACATGTAGGTTTAAGGATAGACAGAAGTAAGAAATGTTTCAATATCCACACTATGCAATGGATAATTTTATGTTATCATTCATGATTCTCATTCTTTCTGGCCATTAGCATTTGGCAGTTGTGTGCTAAAAAATAAGAAACTGAAAAGATATAAAACCACAGAAATATAGTAAATCAGGAGAAAGATAAGAGAATAGTAAAAGTGAAAACTTAATGTGTAAGCCAAGAAAAAGTTTTGGAAGAGAAAATTAAGGTGTTATAAAAAATCCTGATATTGAGATAATTAAGTAAAATATACTCCATCTTCTCCTTTTCCTTTTCTCNAAAATGTCAGAATTTCCTTTCATTTTATTTATTTTTTAAGTAATTAGTTTTAGCAATTTACTGAAATTGAAGAATTTTGGAGGATAATTCTTGATAAAAGACAGAAATTAGTCCAGGAAGTATCTGTGAGAAAAGGCTTATCTCAAAGTAATATTTCTAAGATACAATGTGATGAATCTTCATAGAAAAGTGGAGAAAAGGTGAGGGGGTGTATCGTGATTTAAGCTGAGGCAGAGCCAATTGATGGGTCTTCATCAATGGATGTAACTGACCATAATTCCTATTCTCACATGGGTTAAAAATGCTAACCTCCAAGAGCTTGCTTGATCACCAAAAGCCAGTATAAACCAGATTCAAATGGGGACAATTCCCTTGTGTGTTCATCAAGGGGGTGCTGCCTGAGGTTTCCTCCTGCCCACCAGCTTCCTCAGACCCTGTTTCAGGTCTTTGTTTCTTAGGCTGTAGATAAAAGGATTGAGCATGGAAGACAGAACTGTGTAGACAATTGTTGCCACGTGGTCCCTGACAGTGTAGGTGGACACAGGCTGTAAATAGACATAGAAGATGCTTCCATAAAAGAGTGTTACCACAGTGAGGTGCGAACCACAGGTGGAGAAGGCTTTGCCTTTTCCTGCAGCTGAGGGAATTGTGAGAACCACAGTGAGGATTCGTATATAAGAGAAAGTAATGAATAGAAAGGGGGTCACCAAAAGAACAGGTCCTTCTGTCATTATCACAATTTCATTGATTAATGTGGGGGAGCAGGACAATTTCATCAGAGGGCTGATGTCACAGAGAAAATGATGGATAACGTTAGAGTCACAGAAGGTGAGCTGATTCAGCAGAAGTACATGTAGGAGTGAGTGGAGGTGAGGCAGTGAGCAGGAGAAGGCCACCAGCAGGACACAGCGGCGGTGGCTCATGATGGTGACATAGTGGAAGGGGTCACAGATGGCCACATAGCGGTCAAAGGCCATGACTGCCAGAAGGCAGCTGTCAATGTTGCCCAAGGCATATATAAAATACATCTGGGACAGACACCCAGCATAGGAGATGGTCTTATGTGACAGGAAGTTCACCAGCATCCTGGGGACAATGGTTGTCATGAAGCAAATGTCAGTGAAAGATAGGACACTCAAGAAGAAATACATGGGGGTGTGCAGTTGGGGGTCAGAGTGGACAGCAAGGATGATGAGCAGGTTCCTTGTTATGGTGACCAGGTACATGATGAAGAAGAGGATGAAGAGTGGCTTCTGGTCCTCAGGCCGGGAGGAGAGTCCCAGGAGGATGAACTCAGAGACACTGCTGGTTTGGTTGAGTCTTTCCATTGGCTTGGGTCTGGTTAAATACAAGACATTCTGTTGTTTCACATGCTACCATTCCATGGCCCAAATCATGATAAGTCTTTGTTTCCTCTGTTTGGTCATCATTACCAGCTATTCAGGCAAAGCTTGCCACTCTCATGGTTCTTGATGTGGACCTCCCTTCCCAAACCCATGGGCATCATATGCAGGATACTGGATGCTTGGGGCTGGTGCACTGGGATGACCCAGAGGGTTGGTACGGGGAGGGAGGTGGGAGGTAGGTTCAGGATGGGGAACATGTGTATACCCGTGGCAGATTCATGTTGATGTATGGCAAAACCAATACAATATTGTAAAGTAATTAGCCTCCAATAAAAAAAAAGTTAGAGGGACAGAATAAGAGCTTTCCCTTAAAAGTCATCAGAGGTGGACCTCTCTGATTCAAGTTCCTTAGATCCCAATCTGGGGAAAGCACTGTTTCCCCACTGGGAACATAGCAATTCAACTGAGAAATCTTGTCTTTTGTGCCATTCATGTTGTAATTTGGGTGACAAATCATCAACAAAAAGAATATGTAATATAATATTATGAAAAAACTCTACATCTGCAGAGTGTTTTAAAAAAGTGTTTTATGTCAACTTCTTAGAGCCAGCATACTCACCCCTGCCTTTTCTATAGACACAGTCCATAAAAATTTCAATCATTTTTAGATATTGGTTACTTATAGATGCTTGGTTACCATAAAAATGTCTACAGTGAACATACTGTATCAACAAAGTGTTTAAAGTCATTTTTTTTAGAGGCAGCACACTCTTTCACACATTTTGAACACACATTGGTATACTGTGCATGCATGCTCAGTCACTTCAGTAGTGTCTGACTCTTTGAGACACTGTAGACTATAGCCTGCCAGGCTCCTCTATCTGTAGGGTCCTGCAGGCAAGAATATTGGAGTGGGTTGCCATTTCCTTCTCTGTTGGCATAGTACGTTGATGCATTAATATATTACTTCATTGAAAAAATAGATACTTACACTTTAGTTGTAAGCTACTAAACAGTTTTTAAACCTCAGTTACTTCATATGTTATACTGGACACAAATATCTACATTCTCATGAAGGTTTAGTGAGAGAAGGCAGTTAAAACACTTGGAACAAAGACAAGCATATTGTAAACATCCACAAGAAGATGTTGATACTCATCAATCCCCGTGTCATCATTCCTTATATGCTATTTCCAGATGTTCTCATAATCAGTTAATTCACATGTATAAAATACCACACTCTTCATTATTGAATTGTCAGGCTAATTTCAGGATTTTCCAAGATTTTATAGAAGAACTTATACTTTGAGCTTTGAGTGAATTAGTAGAGTTAGTAATAATATCCAATTATTTATTGAAAAGTTATTACATGCCACATTTATGCTAAGCACCTCACTACATCCCCCCAAAAGAGGAATTGAGAGGCATGTGTTTTTATCAGGAGACTGAAACTTATGGAGGTGAAGTGGTTTGCCCAAGATCATGAAGGAAGTGAGTAGGGATCAGGATTTGAATCCTACTCTGATTTCAGACATGCTCTAAGCTCATGCTCCAAATGTTATGCTACCCTCCTCTAGTTTTGGTATACTTATTATCTGTCACAATTTGGCACATGCACTGTTTTCCTCATTTTGAAAATTTCCTACGTGAATTATCCTTCTACCCTTTTAAACTGATAAGTCTTTCTTCCTGCATGTTCTTATAGTCACAAGAGAGTTGACCTACCTTTCTGTGTTGAAGAGATGGTAGAATTTGAAAATTGGAATATCTTTGCTTGATGAAAGGGCCCAAATGAGGCAGAAATAATTAGCCATGCTTGACTGGGGTGTACCTGGTGTGTGGAGCTGTGACTATGCTGTGGACAGTATCCTGAAGACAAAAAGTATGGATTTGATTTATCTTGCATCATCTGCTCACAAGTTGATTCCTGATGTTTTATGAATAGTCAGGGAATATCATGTGCATAAGGAAGTTTATAACACACACATCAGTATTAAAAAATGAGTCACTTGTGAAAGGTCTGCCTGGAGAATGTGGAATATTAAAAATCAGTGGTGATCTGGTGAATTAATGAGATTGGAGCCTCCAGGTTGTAGATGTGAGGAACACCCAGGCTGATGACTAGAAAGAGAGGAAGATTTTGGATCTGAGAATCAGGAAGATTAGCTCTAAAAGGACAGGGTGTATGAATGATGCTGGGAATACAACTCTTTCTTTCCTCTTATTTCTACTGAAGGATTTTGCTTCCTCCAAAACATATGGTATAGGTGCCTAGAAGTCCAACTGGATGTATTTAAAACCAAGTGACATATGGAAATGTTACTTGGATCTTATGACTTCTCAATCTATGAAATATTTGAAAGTATCAGGGAGAAAAGAGTAAGGTACCAAGCTGGGTTGGAGTAGCCAAGTGAGTCGCCAGCTTCTGAAGCCCACCTCCATGTCCAGATGCCTTTCTTTCCTTCCCAGCCGCTCCAGAAATTAATGTGCACTACATCTGTTCATCAGGTCAGATCTGCTTCTCAGCCAAGTTCAGCTTCTGCATGTGTCTTCCACATGCAGACTGGGCTGATTGACGAGGAGAGAAGCAGGGATGGAGGAGGAGCCAACATACTACTCCAAAGTGATAACACGTTTCCCTTTCCTGACCTCAACCCCCATTTCTTCCCTAACACCTGGTCCCTAGCATGATGCTGTTCCTCCCGGCTCCAGATCTCAGAAGGCAGAGATGCTCTGACTCAAGTGGGAGGACTCTCCTGATTGTGGAAGCCCAGCCAGCTTCACATGAGTCTGAGATCTGCTCTGCTGGTCTCTGGGGCACTTATTAGGCACTTATTAGGCTGAGGGAGTCGTGATGTGAGGACCTCTCAGAGGAGTTTGTCCTTGAATCTCTGTAGGCAGAGAAGGCAAATGGGAATCACAGCCAGCACTGCTGACTCCAAGGGGACAGGGGACCCCTGAGGCTTCCTGTTAAGAAAGCTCAGAGTTTCTGAACCTCAGTACATCAAGACTATGCTTCAGTTTCCCCAACTATGGGCTATCATGAGTGGACAAATATTTATGTGGGTGAGTACTTTTATTTTGGGGGATACAGATATGGACCAAGGTGTAGTCTAGATCTGGCAGATCTTAAGTCAATATGGGAACATTGTACTTTTCAGGGGATTTAGTTGAGGGAGATCAATGGTGTGTATGTGCTTGCCAGTGTCTGGGGAGGCATGTGGATTCGATTTTTTCTGTGTGGGATTAGGTTAATTTTAATGTATTTTTAATGCACAGGGTCAGGCAAAATCTATTGCCATATTCAACAAAGGAGCTTTGGAAAAAATGTATGTATTTCAGAATTCATGTGGTATGCATACAAAATAGAATGTTACTCAGCCAGAAAAAATGAAATCTTGCCTCTGGCAACAACATGGATGGACCTAGAGCAATGTTTTGAGGTTAAGTTCTTTCTTTAAATTTTTTTAAATTGAGGTATGGCTGATATACAATATTATGTAAGTTCGGGTATCCAACATAGTGAATCGCAATTTTTAAAGGTTATACTCCATTTATAGTTATTATAAAATATTGAGTATATTTTCTGTGCTGAACAATATGTCCTTGTAGGTTATTTATTTACTACATAGTGCTTTGTACCTCTTAATTCTCTAACCTTATCTTGTCTCTTCCCACTCTCTTCGCCTACTGCCAATCTATAGTTTGGTGTATGTATCTATGAGTCTGTCTTTTTAAATTTTTCAGTAGTTTGTCTTCTAATAGTCTATATATAAGTGATATCATATAGTATTTGTCTCTGTTGTTTTTTTTTTAAGGGGAAATTGTTTCATTTAGTGTTTTGTTTTTATTCAATGTAAGATTCTTTAAATTCTATAGTGCTTTACAACTTTTAAAAGTTTCACTTATACAATTTCATATAATCCCACAGTAACCCTTTTTAACAAGTTCCCTACCCCTGTGTTTCCCCTCCCCTTCTCCTTCTCCCCGCTGGTAACTACTAGTTCTTTCTGTATAGCTGTGAGTCTGTAACCATTTGTTCCATGCAAAGTTATTATAATACTATTGACCTTATTTCCTAAGATGTACTTTGCTGCTGCTAAGTCGCTTCAGTTGTGTCCGACTGTGCGCGACCCCATAGACGGCAGCCCACCAGGCTCCTCCGTCCCTGGGATTCTCCAGGCAAGAATACTGGAGTGGGTTGCCATTTCCTTCTCCAAGAGGTACATTACATCTCCACAACTTATTTATTTATAACTGGAAGTTTGTATCTTTTAGTTCCCTTCAACTATACTGTCTCCCCTCCAAAGTCCATCTCCTCTTGCTACCACCTGTCTCTTCTCTGTACGTGTGAGACTTTACATTTTGTTTTGCTTGTTTTGTTTTGTTTTTTAGATTCCACATTGAAGTGAGATCATATGATATTTTTCTTTCTCTGTATGATTATTTCACTTAGCATCATACCCTCTATGTTCATCTATGTTGTTGCAAATGGCAAGATCTCATTTTTTTCTGGCTGAGTAATATTCTATTTTGTATGCATACCACATTGTTTTAAAATCTATTTATCTACTGATGGATACTTAATTAGCTTTCATACTTTCTCTATGGTAAACAATGCTTCAGTGAAGCATTTAGGGTGCACTTTTTTTTTTTTTCAATTAGTGTGTTTGTTTTCCTCAAGTAAATGCTCAGAAGTGAAATTGCTGGATCATGTGGCAGTTCTATTTTTAACTCTTTGAGTTCCTTCCAGTATAATTTTCCACCCAATTTAAATCTGTTGTAGTTAAAAGACCAATTAGATTACAACATGTAGGGTGGAGGACCGCAACATGTCTCTCTTGTACTCAGGTACCTGCTTTAACCAAGGTGTCATCCTGGTTACATAATCATAAAGGAGCAATTGCTCACTGACAGTCACAGTATGTCACTGATGTTCAAAGGCAGGTACCCTCTCTTAGTGCTACAGCAAATGTAACAGCAATATGTGTCTAAAGTGATAATCCTAACTTGCTATTGTCTAGGCAGGTCTTTAAGAAACTCATTGATATCTTCTCTCTAAATTGTATACAAAATGTCTCAGGAAATTATTATAGTTTGGTTTTGGCCCAATACTTCATCTCTTGGAAAAATGAACCTTGGAAACAGCCTGTATTGGCCCTGACTCAGCACTACACGTAAGAGAGGCAGTTAAAAAAACTACACTCTTGCTTTGAGGTAGTTTTGTAAGAAAGGAATATTGAATCCCTTTCCTGCCTTTATTTTTCATTAGGTGATCTCACTTCAGCTACCTTAGTTCTTCCACTTTTTCCGATTACTACCTGTCCTAAAACTAAGATCATGGCATCCAGTCCCATCACTTCATGGCAAATAAATGGGGGAAACAATGGAAACAGTGATAGACTTTAATTTTGGGGACTCCAAAATTACTGCAGATGGTGACTGCAGCCATGAAATTAAAAGATACTTGCTCCTTGAAAGAAAAACTATGACCAACCTAGACAGCATATTAAAAAGAAGATACTTACTTTGCCGACAAAGGTCCATTTAGTCAAAGCTATGGTTTTCCCAGTAGTCATGAATGGATGTGAGAGTTGGACTACAAAGAAACCTGAGCAGCAAAGAATTGATGATTTTGAACTGTGGTATTGGAGAAGACTCTTGAGAGTCCCTTGGACTGCAAGGAGTTCAAACCAGTCAATCCTAAAGGAGTAGACAGCATATTAAAAAGCAGAGATATTACTTTGCCAGCAAAGGTCCATTTAGTCAAAGCTATGATTTTCCCAGTAGTCATTTATGGATGTGAGATTTGGACTATAAAGTAAGCTGAGCACCAAAGAATTGATGCTTTTGAACTCTGGTATTGGAGAAGACTCTTGAGAGTCCCTTGGACAGCAAGGAGATCCAACCAGTCCATCCTAAAGGAAATCAGTCCTGAATATACATTGGAAGGTCTGATGCTGAAGCTGAAACTCCAATCCTGTGGCCAACTGATGTGAAGAACTGACTCATTGGAAAAGACCCTGATACTGGGAAAGACTGAAGGCAGGAGGAGAAGGGGACGACAGAAGTTGAGATGGTTGGATGGCATCACTGACTCAATGGACATGAGTTTGAGCAAGCTCCAGGAGTTGGTGATGGACAGGGAAGCCTGGCTTACTGCAGTCCATGGGGTTGCAAAGAGTTGGACATGACTGAGTGACTGAACAGAACTGAGCTTGTCCAAACCCAGACTGCACTTCTCTGGATAATCAGCTCTGGTTCAGCTCTACTGCCTTCTATAGACATGCAGAAAGATGAACTCTCCAGAGCTGCTTCTTTTGTCCATTTGTAGGAAGTGCAACACCAGTGGCTCAGATGGTAAAGAATCTGCCTGCAATGCAGGAAACCTGAGCTTGATCCCTGGGTTGAGGAGATCCCTGGAGAAGGGAATGGCTACCCACTCCAGTATTCTTGCCTGGAGAATCCCATGGAGAGAAGAACCAGGTGGGCTACAGCCCATGGGATCGCAAAGACTTGGACTTGACTGAGTGATTTCAAACCAGAAGACCAGAAAGAAGTAGAAAGACAAAGAATGATGGGATTATCTCTAAATAGAGGGACTGAGGCATTACCCATGGTCAGTCTTAATTTGGCCCAGCTAAAGGAAGTCATGCTCCAGAACATTTTTCCTTTCGAAGTAGGCACAGTCAAAATTTGTTGTTGTTCAGTTGCTAAGTCCTGTCTGCCTCTTGGAGACCCCATGGCCTGTAGCACATCAGGCTCCTCTGTTCTTTATTATCTCCTGTAGTTTGCTTAAATTCATGTCCATTGAGTCAGTGATGCTAACTACATCCTCTGCTGACTGCTTCTCCTCTTGCCCTCAATCTTTCCCAGCATCAGGGCCTTTTCCAATGAGTCAGCTCTTCACATCAGGTAGCCAAAGTATTGGAGCTTCAGCTTCAGCACCAGTCCTTCAATGAATATTCAGAATTAATTTCTTTTAGGATCGACTGGTTTGATCTCCTTGCTGTCCAAGGGACTCTCAAGAGTCTTCTCCAAAAGCATCAGTTCTTTGGTGTTCAGCCTTCTTTATGGTCCAGCTCTCACATCCATATGTGACTGCTGGAAAAACGATAGCTTTGACTATACAGACCTTTGTAGACAAACTGGTTGGAATTTTTTAAAATTTTATTGTTTATTATTATTATTTTTTTTACTTTACAATATTGTATTGGTTTTGCCATACATCAAGATGAATTTGCCATGGGTGTACACGTATTCTTAACCCTGAAGCCCCCTCCCACTTCCCTCCCCATACCATCCCTCTGGGTCATCCCAGTGCACCCAAGCATCCAGTATCATGCATCGAACCTGGACTGGTGATTCGTTTCTTATATGATATTATACATGTTTCAATGCCATTCTCCCAAATCATCCCACCCTTTCCATCTCCCACAGAGTCCAAAAGCCTGTTCTATACATCTGTGTCTCTTTTGCTGTCTCACATACAGTTATCGTTACCATCTTTCTAAATTCCATATATATGTGTCAGGATACTGTATTGGTGTTTTTCTTTATGGCTTACTTTATTCTGTATAATTGGCTGCAGTTTCATCCTCCTCATTAGAACATATTCAAATGTATTCTTTTTAATGCCTGAGTAATACTCCATTGTGTATATGTATCACAGCTTTCTTATCCATTCATCTGCTGATGGACATCTAGGTTGCTTCCATGTCCTGGCTATTATAAACAGTGCTGCAATGAACATTGGAGTACACGTGTCTCTTTCAGTTCTTGTTTCCTCAGTGTGTATGCTCAGCAGTGGGATTGCTGGGTCATAAGGCAGTTCTATTTCCAGTTTTTTAAGGAATCTCCACACTGTTCTCCATAGTGGCTGTACTAGTTTGCATTCCCACCAACAGTGTAAGAGGGTTCCCTTTTCTCCACACCCTCTCCAGCATTTATTGCTTGTAGACTTTTGGATCACAGCCATTCTGACTGGCATGAAATGGTACCTCATTGTGGTTTTGATTTGCATTTCTCTGATAATGAGTGATGTTGAGCATCTTTTCATGTGTTTGTTAGCCATCCGGATGTCTTCTCTGGAGAAATGTCTGTTTAGTTTTTGGCCCATTTTTTGATTGGGTCGTTTATTTCTCTGGAATTGAGCTGCATGAGTTGCTTGTATATTTTTGAGATTAGTTGTTTGTCAGTTGCTTCGTTTGCTATTATTTTCTCCCATTCAGAAGCCTGTCTTTTTACCTTGGTTATAGTTTCCTTTGTTGTGCAGAAGCTTTTAATTTTAATTAGATCCCATTTGTTTATTTTTGCTTTTATTTCGAGTATTCTGGGAGGTGGATCATAGAGGATCCTGCTGTGATTTATGTCGGAAAGTGTTTTGCCTATATTCTCTTCTAGGAGTTTTATAGTTTCTGGTCTTACATTTAGATCTTTAATCCATTTTGAGTTTATTTTTGTGAGTGGTGTTAGAGAGTGATCTAGTTTCATTCTTCTACAAGTGGTTGATCAGTTTTTCCAGCACCACTTGTTAAAGAGATTGTCTTTACTCCATTGTATATTCTTGCCTCCTTTGTCGAAGATAAGGTGTCCATAGGTGTGTGGATTTATCTCTGGGCTTTCTATTTTGTTCCATTGATCTATATTTCTGTCTTTGTGCCAGTACCATACTGTCTTGATGACTGTGGCTTTGTAGTAGAGCTTGAAGCCAGGCAGGTTGATTCCTCCAGTTCCATTCTTCTTTCTCAAGATTGCTTTGGCTATTTGAGGTTTTTTTGTATTTCCATACAAATCTTGAAATTATTTGTTCTAGTTCTGTGAAAAATACCGCTGGTAGCTTGATAGGGATTGCATTGAATCTATAGATTGCTTTGCGTAGTATACTCATTTTCACTATATTGATTCTTCCGATCCATGAACACGGTATATTTCTCCATCTATTAGTGTCCTCTTTGATTTCTTTCATCAGTGTTTTATAGTTTTCCATATATAGGTCTTTAGTTTCTTTAGGTAGATATATTCCTAAGTATTTTATTCTTTTCGTTGCAATGGTGAATGGAATTGTTTCCTTAATTTCTTTTTCTACTTTCTCATTATTAGTGTATAGGAATGCAAGGGATTTCTGTCTGTTGATTTTATATCCTGCAACTTTACTATATTCATTGATTAGCTCTAGTAATTTTCTGGTGGAGTCTTTAGGATTTTCTGTGTAGAGGATCATGTCATCTGCAAACAGTGAGAGTTTTACTTCTTCTTTTCCAATTTGAATTCCTTTTATTTCTTTTTCTGCCCTGATTGCTGTGGCCAAAACTTCCAGAACTATGTTGAATAGTAGCGGTGAAAGTGGGCACCCTTGTCTTGCTCCTGACTTTAGGGGAAATGCTTTCAGTTTTTCACCATTGAGGATAATGTTTGCTGTGGGTTTGTCAAATATAGCTTTTATTATGTTGAGGTATGTTCCTTGTATTCCTACTTTCTGGAGAGTTTGTATCATAAATGGATGTTGAATTTTGACAAAGGCCTTCTCTGCATATATTGAGATAATCATATGGCTTTTATTTTTCCGTTTGTTAATGTGGTGAATTACATTGATTGATTTGTGGATATTGAAGAATCCTTGCATCCCTGGGATAAAGCCCACTTGGTCATGGTGTATGATCTTTTTAATGTGTTGTTGGATTCTGATTGCTAGAATTTTGTTAAGGATTTTTGCATCTATGTTCATCAGTGGTATTGGCCTGTAGTTTTCTTTTTTGGTGACATCTTTGTCAGGTTTTGGTATTAGGGTGATGGTGGCCTCATAGAATGGGTTTGGAAGTTTACCTTCCTCTGAAATTTTCTGGAAGAGTCTCAGTAGGATAGGTGTTAGCTCTTCTCGAAATTGTTGGTAGAATTCAGCTGTGAAGCCGTCTGGACCTGGGCTTTTGTTTGCTGGAAGATTTCTGATTACAGTTTCAATTTCCGTGCTTTGATGGGTCTGTTAAGGTTTTCTATTTCTTCTTGGTTCAGTTTTGGAAAGTTGTACTTTTCTAAGAATTTGTCCATTTCTTCCACGTTGTCCATTTTATTGGCATATAATTGCTGATAGTAGTCTCTTATGATCCTTTGTATTTCTGAGTTGTCTGTTGTGATCTCTCCATTTTCATTTCTAATTTTATTGATTTGATTTTTCTCTCTTTGTTTCTTGATGAGTCTGGCTAATGGTTTGGCAATTTTATTTATCCTTTCAAAGAACCAGCTTTTTGCTTTCTTGATTTTTGCTATGGTCTCTTTCGTTTCTTTTGCATTTATTTCTGCCCTAATTTTTAAGATTTCTTTCCTTCTACGAACTCTGGGGTTCTCCATTTCTTCCTTTTCTAGTTGCTTTAGGTGTACAGTTAGGTTATTTATTTGACTTTTTTCTTGTTTCTTGAGGTATGCCTGTATTGATATGAACTTTCCTCTTCAGACTGCTTTGATAGTGTCCCACAGGTTTTGGGTTGTTGTGTTTTCATTTTCATTCGTTTCTATGCATATTTTGATTTCTTTTTTGATTTCTTCTGTGATTTATTGGTTATTCAGAAGCGTGTTGTTCAGCCTCCATATGTTGGAATTTTTAATAGTTTTTCTCTTGTAATTGAGATCTAATCTTAATGTATTATGGTCAGAAAAGATACTTGGAATGATTTCGATTTTTTTGAATTTATCAAGGTTAGATTTATGGCCCAGGATGTGATCTATCCTGGAGAAGCTTCCATGAGCACTTGAGAAAAAAGGTGAAATTCATTGTTTTGGGGTGAAATGTCCTATAGATATCAGTTAGGTCTAATTGGTCTATTGTATCATTTAAAGTTTGCGTTTCTTTGTTAATTTTCTGTTTGGTTGATCTGTCCATAGATGTGAGTGGGGTATTAAAGTCTCCCACTATTACTGTGTTATTGTTAATTTCCCCTTTCATACTTGTTAGCATTTGTCTTACATATTGCGGTGCTCCTATGTTGGGTGTATATATATTTATAATTGTTATATCTTCTTCTTGGATTGATCCTTTGATCATTATGTAGTGGCCTTCTTTGTCTCTTTTCACAGTCTTCACTTTAAAGTCTATTTTATCGGATATGAGTATAGCTACTCCTGCTTTCTTTTGGTCTCTATTTGCGTGGAATATCTTTTTCCAGCCCTTCACTTTCAGTCTGTATGTGTCCCTTGTTTTGAGGTGGGTCTTTTGTAGGCAGCATATATAGGGGTCTTGTTTTTGTATCCATTCAGCCAGTATTTGCCTTTTGGTTGGGGCATTCAACCCATTTACGTTTAAGGTAATTATTGATAAGTATGATCCTGTTGCCATTTACTTTATTGTTTTGGGTTCGGGTTTATATGCCCTTTTTATGTTTCCTGTCTAAAGAATATCCTTTAGCATTTGTTGGAGAGCTGGTTTGGTGGTGCTGAATTCTCTCAGTTTTTGCTTATCTGTAAAGCTTTTGATTTCTCCTTCATATTTGAATGAGATCCTTGCTGGGTACAGTAATCTGGGCTGTAGGTTATTTTCTTTCATCACTTTAAGTATGTCTTGCCATTCCCTCCTCGCCTGAAGAGTTTCTATTGAAAGATCTGCAGTTATCCTTATGGGAATCCCCTTGTGTGTTATTTGTTGTTTTTCCCTTGCTGCTTTTAATATTTGTTCTTTGTGTTTGGTCTTTGTTAATTTGATTAATATATGTCTTGGGGTGTTTCGCCTTGGGTTTATCCTGTTTGGAACTCTCTGGGTTTCTTGGACTTGGGTGATTATTTCCTTCCCCATTTTAGGGAAGTTTTCAACTATTATCTCCTCAAGTATTTTCTCATGGTCTTTCTTTTTACCTTCTTCTGGGACTCCTATGATTCGAATGTTGGAGCATTTCATATTGTCCTGGAGGTCTCTCAGATTGTCCTCATTTCTTTTAATTCGTTTTTCTTTTTCCCTCTCTGATTCATTTATTTCTACCATTCTATCTTCTATTTCACTAATCCTATCTTCTGCCTCCGTTTTTCTACTATGTGTTGCCTCCAGAGTGTTTCTGATCTCATTTATTGCATTATTCATTATATATTGACTTTTTTATTTCTTCTGCTGCTGCTGCTGCGTCACTTCAGTCGTGTCCGACTCCGTGTGATCCCACAGACGGCAGCCCACCAGGCTCCGCCGTCCCTGGGATTCTCCAGGCAAGAACACTGGAGTGGGTTGCCATTTCCTTCTCCAATGCATGAAAGTGGAAAGTGAAAAGTGAAAGTGAAGTCGCTCAGTCGTCTCCTACTCTTAGCGACCCCATGGACTGCAGCCCACCAGGCTCCTCCATCCGTGGGATTTTCCAGGCAAGAGTACTGGAGTGGGGTGCCATTGTCCTTGCTAAACCTTTCTTGCATCTTCTCAATCCTTGTCTCCAGGCTATTTATCTGTGATTCCTTTTGATTTCAAGATTTTGGATCATTTTCACTATCATTATTTGGAATTCTTTATCAGGTAGATTCCTTATCTCTTCCTCTTTTGTTTGGTTTGGAGGGCATTTATCCTGTTCCTTTACCTGCTGGGTATTCCTCTGTTTCTTCATCTTGTTTATATTGCTGCTTTTGGGGTGGCCTTTCTGTATTCTGGGAATTTGTGGAGTTCTCTTTATTGTGGAGTGTCCTCGCTGTGAGTGGGGTTGTACAGGTGGCTTGTCAAGGTTTCTTGTTTAGGGAAGCTTGTGTCGGTGTTCTGGTGGGTGGAGCTGGATTTCTTCTCTCTGGAGTGCAATGAAATGTTTAGTAATGAATTATGAGATGTCAGTGGTTTTGGAGTAACTTTGGGCAGCCTGTATATTGAAGCTCAGGGCTGTGTTCCTGTGTTGCTGGAGAATTTGCATGGTATGTCTTGCTCTGGAACTTGTTGGCCCTTGGGTGGTGCTTGGTTTCACTGTAGGTATGGAGGTGTTTGGTGAGCTTCTATCGATTAATGTTCCCTGGAGTCAGGAGTTCTCTGATGTTCTCAGGATTTGGACTTAAGCCTCCTGCTTCTGGTTTTCAGTCTTATTTTTACAGTAGTCTCAAGACTTCTCTTTCTATACAGCACCATTGATAAAGCATCTAGGTTAAAGATGAAAAGTTTCTCCACAGTAAGGGACACCCAGAGAGGTTCACAGAGTTACATGGAGAAGAGATGAGGGAGGGGGGAGTTAGAGATGACACGAATGAGACGAGGTGGAATCAAAAGAGGAGAGAGCAAGTTAGCCAGTAATCATTTCCTTATGTGTGCTCCCCAGTCTGGACCGCTCAGAGATGTTCACGGAGTTATACAGAGAAGAGAAGAGGGAGGAAGGAGACAGAGGTGGCCAGGAGGATAAAAGGGGGAAATGAGAAGGAGAGAGACAGATTCAGTCATTAATCAATTCCCTAAGTGTTCTCCACCGTCTGGAACACACAGAGATTCACAGAGTTGGGTAGAGAAGAGAAGGGGGAAGGAGGAGACAGAGGCGACCTGGTGGAGAAAAAGGTGAGTCCAAAGGAGGAGAGAGCAGTCAAGCCACTAATCTCGCTCCCAAGTAAAAATGGGTACTGAAGATTGGGTTTTTAATGGTACAAAATTGATAACAAATACCAAAAAGTAAAGATTAAAAATCTAGAGTAGCAGTTGGATTTTCAAAAATACAATATTAAAGAAAAAAAGAAGAAGAAAAAAAACCAAAGTCACAAAAATTATTTATATATATATATATATATATGGATATGAAGTTTGCTTTAAAAATAGGGTCTTTTTTTTTGAAAAGTAATGGTAGGTTATAAAAATGAAAATTAAAGGAGTAATAGAGGACTTAAAAATTTAAAAAAAATTTAAAAAAGAAGCAAAAGAAAAAGAATGATGTAAAAATAGTAAAGATATATCTAGGACTTTCTCTGGCGTTGTTGTGGGCAGTGTGGGGTCAGTTCATTTTCGAATAGTTCCCTGGTCCAGCTTATATTTCCTCTTACTATGTAGTCGGTACTAACGACAGGGTTTTAATCTATTGCACCTATCACTTCCAAGGTGGTTCCCTGTGTTTTAGCTTCTTCTTTAGCTGGTCTCTTCAGTGTCTAATTTCTGCCCTGACACAAGGGGGGCAGTGGTGGACACTTTTTTTAGGCTCACTTGTTCAGTCGCTCTGTGGGGAGTGAGGGACGCTGCAAACAAATAACATTGGCGTGTGCTCACAGTGCCTCAGCCACACTGGGCCTGCCCCTGCTTGCGGGGCACACAGCTCAGGCTCTAGGTTGCTCCACCGGGAACCGTCCCAGGCTGGCCCTGGGCTGCATGCACCTCCCAAGTCTAAGCCGCTCAGACTCAGGCACTCAGGTAGTCCTCAGAGGCGCAGACTCGGGTAGGCCTGCGTTTTGTGCCCTTCCCAGGTCCGAGTAGCTCAGGTGTTTGGCGAGCGCTGTTGCTCTGACTTATCGCCTCTCCCGTCCCTGCTGCTTGGTTTTCTGGGTGTACAACTGGTGCACCTTCTCAGGAGGATGATGACTGTCCAAAACCCCAAGAAGTCTTAGTTAGCAAAGAAGCCTGCTTGCAGTTTGGTAGATAATGTCTCTCTGGGGCTGCGATTGCCCCCTTCCGGCCCTTCCGGCTCTGGCTGCCTGTCACTGGAGGGGATGGTCTGCAGCCAGCTAATTCTGTTCTGTCCTTTGTTCTGTGGGGGTTCCTGGCGGTGTCTTATGTTAGAGCTTTTCCTGTGGTAGCTATCCCACAGTCTGGTTTGCTAACCTAAGTTAGTTCGCTCTGATTAACCTCGGGGCATTCATGCCCGATCCTTAAAAAACAGTGCAGCCTGTGCCTCCCTGCCCAGGCCCCGCTTGCTAGTGGCAGGTGCAGACGTCTGCACTGCTTCTCCACTGGGGGGTTACCGTTGGGCTCGTAATCTGTGGGTTTAATTATTTATTTATTTTTCCTCCCTGTTATGTTGCCCTCTGCACTTCCAAGGCTAGCCACAGACTCAGCAGCGAGAGTCTTTCCTGGTGTTTGGAAACTTCTCTTTTTAAGACTCCCTTCCCAGGACGGAGCTCTGTCCCTACCTCTTTTGTCTCTTTTTTTGCCTTTTATATTTTTTCCTACCTCTTTTCGAAGACAATGGGCTGCTTTTCTGGGTGCCTGATGTCCTCTGCTGGCATTCAGAAGTTGTTTTGTGGCATTTACTCAGCATTTAAATGTTCTTTTGATGAATTTGTAGGGGAGAAAGTGGTCTCCCTATCCTATTTCTCCGCCATCTTAGGACCATCCCTGAATTTTTTTTTAAATTTATTTATTTTAATCGGAGGCTAATTACTTTACAATATTGTATTGGTTTTGCCATACATAAACATGAATCTGCCATGGGTGTACACGTGTTCCCCATCCTGAACCCCCCTCCCACCTCCCTCCCCGTACCATCCCTCTGTGTCATCCCAGTGCACCAGCCCCAAGCATCCTGTATCCTGCATCAAACCTGGACTGGTGATTCGTTTCTTATATGATATTATACATGTTTCAATGCCATTCTCCCAAATCATCCCACCCTCTCCCTCTCCCACAGAGTCCAAAAGACTGTTTTATACATCTGTGTCTCTTTTGCTGTCTCGCATACAGGGTTATCGTTACCATCTTTCTAAATTCCATATATATGCATTAGTATACTGTATTGGTGTTTTTCTTTCTGGCTTACTTCACTCTGTATAATAGGCTCCAGTTTCATCCACCTCATTAGAACTGATTCAAATGTATTCTTTCTAATGGTTGAGTAATACTCCATTGTGTATATGGTTGGAATTTAAATAGAATTCTCAGCAGCACTGTCTCCTTTGGTATGGACATGTAAAGAGTACCCTTGCTGCTAAGCTGCTAAGTCACTTCAGTCGTGTCTGACTCTGTGCGACCCCATAGACGGCAGCCCACCAGGCTCCCCCATCCCTGGAATTCTCCAGGCAAGAACACTGGAGTGGGTTGCCATTTCCTTCTCCAATGCATGAAAGTGAAAAGTGAAAGTGAAGTTGCTCAGTCGTCCGACCCTCAGCGACCCCATGGACTACAGCCTTCCAGGCTCCTCCATCCATGGGATTTTCCAGGCAAGAGTACTGGAGTGGGATGTCATTGCCTTCTCCGAATAGTACCCTTAACTTAAATCAATTGGATTCCCAAGACAAAGAGTAAACTGGTGAAAGTGTTAGTTGCTCAGTTGTGTCCGACTGTTTGTGACCCTATGGAACTGTAGCCCACCAGGCTCCTCTGTCCATGAAATTCTCCGGACAAGAATACTGGAGTGGGTTGCAATACCCTTCTCTAGAGATCTTCCCAGGATTGAACCTGGGTCTCCTGCATTGCAGGTAGATTCTTTACCATCTGAGCCACCACATGAGACAAAGAGAAAATTGGTGAGTTGAAGGTAAATTTTGTGAGGTGAAGGGTAACATTACCCTTGACCCTCTCATTTCCTTGTATTCAGATGAAGCACACATTTGGCTGGTATTAATCTTTACTGTGCACCAGTGATGAATCATCCCCAAAGCCTTTGCTTATTATCTCCAGGTTCCCAGCTTTTTTTTTTTTTTAATTGAGGCATAATTTTTATTTAGTAAAATGACAAATCTTATCTGTGCAGCTTTTTACTGATGACTTGGTCATCTATTTCTTGTTGACCATTTAATTTGTGTTAAGTTTTTCCTAATATACTATGAATATTTTTGAGTTTTTAATAAACATAAAGTACTTTTATGTTTATAAGAATTTCCATACTGCCTTCCAAAGTGATTGTGTAATTTTATATTACCAGTCACTGCCTCTAGGTCATGAGGTTATGGTAATTTTTAAATTTTTACTTAAAAATTTTTTGTATTATGTTTCTATACTAAAAACGACTTGGAGTTTCTAGAAGAAATATTAAATTATATATTTTAAACATATAGTTGTAGGAAGAGATGGAGGAAAAAATGGTTTCAACATTCCTATTGTGGAATGGATAATTTCTTGGTTCTTGTTCTTTCTGGTCATTAGCAATTTTTAATTGTTTGGAAAAAATGAGGAAATTGAAAAGAAAGAAAGACATAGCAATATAATAAAGGAGGAATGGAAAAACAAGAGAAGAGAAAAAGTGAAAACTTAAGTTTTAAACAAAAAAATTTTGAAAGAGAAAAATGAGGAATTATGAAAATCTTCAAATTGAAAATCAGCTAAAATGTACTTTCTCCTTCTCCTCCTCCTTCCTCTCCTTTCTTCCTTTCCCTTTTCAAATGTTTACAAAGGCATCCAAGAGCTACAAATTAGGAAATTATTTTTAGCGATATACTGAAATGTGAAGGATGTTGGTGGATAAGTCTTGAAAAGAGTGCAATTTGTTCAGGAAGTATCTGTGGGAAAAGGATTAGTTTAAAGCATCTCATTTGGAAGATTCAGTGTGATGACTTTTCATAGGAGAGAGGAGAAATAGAGAGGGAAAGTATCTTGATTAAGCAGAGGCAGAGCCAACTGAAGGATCATCATCACTGGATGTAATTACCCATAATGCCTCATCTCACATGGGTTAAAAAAGCTAGCCTCCAAGAACTTGCATATTTACCAAGAATCAGCAGAAACCAGATTCAAGTGGAGCAGAATCCACATGTGTGTTTCTCAAGAGGGTGCTGCCTATGGTTTCCTTCTAACCAACAGCTTTCTCAGGCCCTGCTTCAGGTCTTTGTTTCTCAGGCTGTAGATAAAGGGATTGAGGGTGGAAGTTAAAATTGTGTAGACAATTGTTGCCATGTGGTCCCTGATGGTATAGGTGGACACAGGCTGTAAATAGACATAGAAGATGCTTCCATAAAAGAGTGTTACCACAGTGAGATGAGACCCACACGTGGAGAAGGCTTTCCGTTTCCCAGCAGCTGAGGGAATTTTGAGAACCACAAGGAGGATTCGTATATAAGAAAAAGCAATGCATAGAAAGGGAGTCACCAAAAAAACTGATCCTTCTATCATCATAACAATTTCATTGACAAATGTGGAGGAGCAGGATAATTTCACCAGAGGGCTGAAGTCACAGAGGAAGTGGTGGATAATATTAGAGTCACAGAAGGTGAGCTGATTCAGCAGAAGTGTATGTAGGAGTGAGTGGAGGTGAGGCAATGAGCAGGAGAAGGCCACCAGCAGGACACAGCGGTGATGGCTCATGATGGTGACATAATGGAAGGGGTCACAGATGGCCACATAGCGGTCAAAGGCCATGACTACTAGAAGCCAACTGTCAGTGTTGCCCAAGGCATATATAAAATACATCTGGGTAAGGCACCCAGCATAGGAGATGGTCTTATGTGACAGAAAGTTCACCAGCATCCTGGGGACAATGGTTGTTGTGAAGCAGATGTCAGTGAAAGACAGGAAACTCAAAAAGAAATACATGGGGGTTTGGAGCTGGGAGTCAGAGTGGATGGCCAGGATGATGAGCAGGTTCCCTGTTACGGTGACCAGATATATGATGAGGAAGAGGATGAAGAGTGGCTTCTGGTCCTCAGGCCGGGAGGAGAGTCCCAGGAGGATGAATTCAGAGACTCTGCTGGTTTGGTTGAGTCTTTCCATTGACTTGCGTCTAGTTATATACAAGAAGGTTTGTTATTTGTCATGTTCCAATTCCATAGCCCAAATCATGATAACCCAGCAAGTCTTTGTTTCCTCTGTTTGGTCACTGTTAGTACCTGTCCCGGGAAATCTTGTCCAGCTTATGGTCGTTGATGTGGTCTTCCCTTCCCAAATTCATGGGCATCATAAGGGCCTTGTATTGCAAGCTGGAGAGACAGAAGAGTTTTCCTTTAGAAATTCCCAGAGGTGGTCCTCTCTGATTCAAGTTCCTTAGTTCCTATTCTGGGAAAAGTCCTATTTCCTTACTGGGAACATAGCAATAAAACTGAGAAATCTTTGCCTTTGTGTAGTTTATGTTGTACTTTGGGAAACAGATCATCAACAAACACATACATAACATAGTGTCAGGTATGGATAAATTTTGATAAGCAAATAGAGCAACATAAGAGAATGGAGCTGACTGGGGAGTGGAGGTGGAGGTATTTTAGATAGGGAAGTCAGAGAGCCCTCATTTTTATTAAAGAAATTCTGTTGCATAATTCTAAAGGTTTTTTTTTTTTTTTTGCACTGTTTTGGATAGAATAAGAACATTTGTGAAAATAATCAACAGGGCAAATCTAGGAAGAATGGTAAATATAGTTCAACAGTATTTTTTCCTCCTCTTGGCAGAGAATGAGAGGTTCATCCTTCTTAGTTCATGGGATGTTGTATATAATTTTTCCTTTCTTTAATTCCCCTGTCCTAAATCTCATGTGTACAGGATGGGCATCCTTTGTTGATTATTCAATTCATGTTTAAAAAATTCCTCTTTCATATGTTCATTCAAAAAATATATGAGAAACATGTTTATATACATTTTTTTCAATCATATCCAGTTGTCCAACAGTGGATATTGAAAAAGCCTGTTTCTTGGTACTGTAAAAAACTAGGTAATGAGAGATCTTACACTAGCAAAGTGCTTTAAATAAAATTTTTTACAGTCAGCACGTCCACCCATGCCTTGTGAATAGACATATTCCATAGGGATTTTTAAGCATTTTGAGACATTGGTTATATATTTTTGGTTACTGTAAAAATCTCTACAATACACACTTACATTATCCCTCACTGTCAAATTGTCAGGCTAATTTCAGGTTTTTACAAGATTTTATGGAAGAAATGTTTGTTTAGGCATTTAGCTTTGAGTGAATCAATAATTATTACTTAAAGCTAAATGCATAACAAATATTTCTTCCATAAAATCTTGTAAAAACCTGAATATGTCCCGAGGGCTCAGTGGGTAATGAATCCTCCTGCAATGAAGGAGACACAGGAGATGCAGGTGTGATCTGTATTTGGAAGATCTCCTGGAGAAGTAAATGGCAACCCCCTCCAGCACTCTTGCCTGAAAAATTCCATGGACAGAGCAACTTGGGGGGCTACAGTCCAAAGTGTGTAGAGTCAACACGGCTGAGTAACTAAGAGAGCAAATGAAGTCAATATTGTTATTCATCAATATTTATTGAAAGTTTTTTCAATATCATGCTTATGCTAAACATCTCACTAAACCCCACAACTAAGAATTGGGAGACGTGTGTTGTCATCAGGTGCCTGAGTTTTATGGAGATGAAGCAGTTTGCCCAAGATCGCTAAAGGCAATAAATAGCCATCAGGATTTGAACCCCACTCTGATTGCACACTCACTCTAAGCGTATGCTCCCAAGCATTGTGCTAAATCTCTTTTAGTTTTGGTATATTAATTTTCTATTGCAATCAGGCAAGGTTCTGTTTTCTCATTTTGATAATTTCCTACATGATTACCCTTTTATTCCCCTTAACTGACAATGCTTCTTCTCCTATACTCACTTGCAAGACAGGTGAGTTATCTTTCTATGTTGTAGAGATGGTAGAATTTGAAAATAGGAATATCCATGATTAACTGGCCATAATCAGGCAGAAATAATTGGCCATGCATGACTGGGATATGTCTAGTATGTGGAGCTGTGGCCCTGTGGTGGACACTGCCCTGGGTTGAAGACAAAAAGTAGGGGCTTGTTTTGTCCTGCATCACCTGCTCACAAGCTGGTTCTTGATGTTTTGTGAATAACAAGGGAGATACCTTGTTTTTGTCTGTAAAGCAGTTTATCACACACAAATCAATGTTAAAAAAAAATGAGTCATTTGTGAAAGGGCTGCTTGGGGAATGTTCAATACAACAATTAGTGGAGATTTGGTTGGATGGCATCACCGACTCAATAGACATGCTGCTGCTGCTGCTGCTTCAGTCGTGTCCGACTCTGTGCAACCCCAGAGATGGCAGCCCACCAGGCTCCCCTGTCCCTGGGATTCTCCAGGCAAGAACACTAGAGTGGGTTGCCATTGCCTTCTCTGCAATAGACATGAGTTTGGGTGAACTCCGGGAGTTGGTGATGGACAGTGAGGCCTGGTGTGCTGCAGTCCATGAGGTTGCAAATAGTCAGACACGACTGAGCAACTGAACTGAACTAACTGAACTGGTGAATGAATGGGGTTGAGTACTCCAGGTTGTAGATCTGAGGAACACTCAGGCTAATGACTAGAAAAAAGGAGGAAGGATTTGGATCTGAGAACCAGAAAGAACATTCTAAAAGCACAGGGTGAGTGAATGAGGCTGGGGATTCCATAATTTTGTCTACTTATGGGCTCTGCTTCCATTAAAACACGTGGTATAGGGGACTTCTCTGGTGGTCCAGTGACTAAGACTCCATGCTGCCAACACAGGGGGCTTGGGTTCGATCACTGGTCAGGGAACTAGATCCCACATGACAAAATTAAGAATTCATATCCTACAACTAGGAGTCCGCATGCTGCAACTAAGACCCAGTGCAGCCAACATTTTTTAAAATGTGGTATAGATAGCCTAGAAGTCCAACTGGATGGATTTAAAACCAAATAGCATATGGAAATTTTACTTGGACCTTATGACTTCTCAATCCATGAGTTATTTCAAAGTATCTTGGAGGAAAGAGTAAGGTACGAAACTGGATTGGAGTAGCCAAATGGGTGGCCAGTTTCCTGAAACTCACCTCCATGTCCAGATGCTTTTTTTCCCTTCCCAGGCCCTCCAGGAGCTTATCTGCACCACATCTGTTCATCAGGTCAAGTCTGCTTCTCAGCCAAAGCTCAGCTTCCTCATGTGTCTCCCACAAGCTTCTGGGCTGATAGACGAGAGAAGCCGGGATGGAGGAGGAGCTGATATACTACTCCGAAGGGATAACACGTTTCCCTTCCCTGACCTCAACACCCACTTATTTCCCAACACCTGGTCCTGGGCTCACTGCTGCTCTCCCAGCTCCAGGTCTCAGAAGGCAGAGATGCTCTGACTCAAGTGGGAGGGCTCTCCTGATTAGGGAACCCCAGCCAGCTTCTCATGAGTCTGAGGTCTGCTCTACTGGCCTCTGGGGCACTTGTTAGGCTGAGGGAGTTGAGGTGTGATGACCTCTCAGGGGAATTTGTCCCCAGAGAGGGAGTAGAGAGCAGACAGAGAAAGCAGAATGGGAATCACTGTCAGCACGACTGACTCCAAGAGGACACGGGAACCCCTGAGGCTTCCAGTTTAGATGTTAGGACTAATCTCAGAGCTTCCAAACCTCACTGTGACATCTCAAAGGCATGCTTCATTTTCCTTTACTATGGATTATCAAGGGTGGACAAATAATTATGTGGGTGAATACTTTTATTTTTGGAGACTCAGATGTGGACCAAGGTGTATTCTAGGTTTTGGGAGGTCATAAGTCAATGTGAAAAGGCTGCAGTTTTCAGGGGATTCCATGGGGGTAGATCAATGGTGTTTACATGCTTTCCACTGTCTGTCTGCATGTGGAGTAAGTGTTTTACTAGGTGAGATTAGGTTAACATTAATGTATATTTAAAGGGCAGGTTACAGCAAAAGTTACTGTCACATTTAGCAAAGGAGCTTTGGAAAAAATGTATGTAATTCATAGTTTAGACTAAGAGCAGTGTTTTGAGGTTAAGTGTTGGGGAAAGGAGATATTTACTAGAATGTTGGCCTTGTCACTTAGTAGTTGCTTTTAATAAGCTTCTTAGCCTCTATGAGCTTCAGGGTTCTTCATCTGAAAAATTAGTGTAACAATTCTGGCACCAAAACAAGAAATGAAATTTCCTTTTGAGTTCTATACTGAGAATATTGTATATTATGGTGAATAACTGGAGACGGCAATGGCACCCCACTCCAGTACTCTTGCCTGAAAAATCCTATGGGCAGAGGAGCCGGGTAGGCTGCAGTCCATGGGGTTGCTAAGAGTCGGATACGACTGAGTGACTTCACTTTCACTTTTCACTTTCATGCATTGGAGAAGGAAATGGCAACCCACTCCAGTGTTCTTGCCTGGAGAATCCCAGGGACGGGGGAGCCTGGTGGGCTGCCATCTATGAGGTCGCACAGAGTCGGACACGACTGAAGTGACTTAGCATAGCATGGTGAATAATATCTACAACAATATCATAGGAAATAAAACACATTCTGCTACCACCCTCAGAGTACCACTGCCTTACACAGAACATGTATTTATTGAAGAATGATCGCTCCAGTAATGTTAGTTAACACATCCATACATTTACATGGTTACAACTTATTGACTTGTTTTGGTGAGAACTTTTATATCTGCTCACTCAGAAATTAAAAAGAATTTTTTTTTTCAAATTGAGGTATAGTTGATGTACAATATTATATAAGTTTGAGTATCCAACACAGTGATTCATAATTTTTAAAGTCATATTCCATTTATAGTTACTATAAAATATTGGGTATACTCCATGTGCTGAACAATATGTCCTTGTAGGTTACTTATTTTATGCATAGTGATTGGTAACTCTTAACTCTCTACCCCATCTTGCCTCTTCCCTCCCCTCTTCCCTACTGCTAACCTATAGTTTGTTCCACGGATCCATGAATCTGTGTCTTTTTTTTAGTATGTTTTTCAGTAGTCTACATATAAGTATTATCAGATAGTACTCGTCTTTCTCTGTTTTATTTTTTTAAGGGGAAATTGTTTTATTTAGATCCTTGTTTTTATTCAGTGAAAGATTCTTTAAATTACATAGTACCTTTACAGTTTTGAAGTTTCACTTACATGATTGCATATAATTCCATAATATCCCTTAAAAAAATCCCTAAACCTCTATTGCCCCTCCCCTCTTCCCTCTCACCACTGGTGGCCACTAGTTTGTTCTCTGTGTCTGTGAATCAGTCATCATCTGTCCTCACACAGAGTTATTACATTATTATTGACCAGACTTCTTATTATGTATGGTGCATCTCTGCAGCTTATTGATTTATAGCTGGAAGCTTGTATCTCTTAATCCCTTTCCACTTTCCCCCTCCCCTCCAAATCCCCTCTGGCTATCACCCATTTGTTCTCTGTATTTATGAGTCTGTTTTCATTTTGTTTTGTTTTTTAGATTCCATATTAAAGTGATATCATATGGTATTTTTCCTTCTCTGTGTGACTTATTTTGCTTAGTATAATATCTTCAAGTTCATCCATCTTATTGCAAATGGCAAGATTTCATTTTTTATGGCTGAGTAATATTCCATTTTATATGCATGTTACTGAAAGGTATGTGGGGTTTGGCTGCTCGCCTCTCAAAAGTCAACAGACAGACCAGGTTGGTGGAAAGGAAAGCTGGCTTTATTTCAGGTGCCGGCAACTGCGGGAGAGGGTGGCCGGCCAACATCTGTCCAAAGGCTGACTTCCACCCTGCCCCCAACAAGCAGGGGGTGAGAGCTTTTACATGTGGAATGGCGGCGGGGTGGGAGTGGGGGCGAGCTATGTATAGAAACAACATAGTCATTTTCAAACGGGTCATCATTGATCTGACCAGCATCATCTTGGTTGTTTTAGGTACAGGTAATAATCTTCAGTTTCAGGGTCCATATGTTCCCATTTCTTTTCAGCCAGTTCTCAGCATTGTGGCCCCTTAGGTCCTGGGTGCAGTCTGGTCATCAAGCAGTTAACTTTTCCACCTGGTGTTCTAGTATCTATAAGACAGCTCACAGGATATGGCTCAGAATATTATCTACAGCCCTTGAGAAAGAACTAAAGGTCCTTGACTTTAGTTCATGCGTAATGACCACTTAATGGCCATGTTATTATTATTTGGTCTCCTTTGACTGCTTTCCTTTGTTTCTGCAATTCCTCTCTGATTAAACTTATTCTTTGTTGAACTTCACCGCAGACAAAAGGCAGGCAGAGGACATGGTGGTCCTTGGGGTGGGCATCACCCAACAGTAGCATCCTGCTCTGTTTCATACACACCACATCTTTGTTTAATCTGTTCATCTACTGATGAGCACTTAGTTAGCTTTTATACCTTCTTTATTGTAAATAATGCTTCAATGAACATCGGGGTGCTTTTTTTGGATTAGTGTTTTTGTTTTATTCAGGTAAATACCCAAAAGTAAAATTGCTGGATCATTTAGCAGTTCCATTTTTAACTTTTAAAATTCCTTCCAGAATACTTTTCCATCCACATTCAAAACTGGTGTAGTTGAAAGACCAAATTAGATTCCAATGTGTCAGGCAGAGGACAGTAATGTGTCTCTCTCATAATCAAGTACTTGCTTTAACCAGGGTGTTATTCTGGCTACAGAAACATAAAGTAGCAGTTACTATCTGACAGTCACAGTATGTCACAGAGGTTCAAAGAGGTTTGCAACAGCAAACGTAATAATATGTGACTAAAGTGATAAGCCCAAATTACTACAGTTTAGGCAGGTCTTTAAGGAACTCATTGACATCGCCTTTCTAAATTGTACATAAATTGTATATAAAATGTCTCAATGGACATGAATTTGAGCAAACTCCAGGAAATAATGAAGAACAGAGAAGCCTGGCATGCTGCAGGCCATGGGGGTCTCAGAGTCGGACATGATTTAGCGACCGAACAACAAAATAAAAGGTCTCAGAAAATTGTTTTAATGCAGGTTTGGCCCAATTCTTCCTCTCATGGAAAAATGGATTCTGGAACATCTCTTGTATTGGCCATGACTCAGCACTACACATGAGATAAACAGTTGAGAACACTAAATTCTTGCTTTGAGGTAGTTTCTTAAGAAAGGAATATTGAATCCCATTCCTGCCTTTATTTTTCATTAGGTGATCTCTCTTCAACTGCCTCAGTTCTTCCACTTTTTCTGATTACTACCTGTCCTAACCCAAACTGGGCTTCTCTGGATAGTCAGCTCTGGTTCAACTCTACCGCCCTCTACAGGCATGCAGCAAGATGAGACTCTCCAGAGCTGCTTCTTTGATCCATTTCTGCTGAAGAATTGATGCTTTTCAACTGTGGTGCTGGAGAAGACTCTTGAGAGTCCCTTGGATAGCAAGGCGATCAAACCAGTCCATCCTAAAGGAAATCAACCCTGACTATTCATTGGAAGGACTGATACTGAAGCTGAAGCTCCAATACTTTGGCCACCTGATGCAAAGACCTGACTCACTGGAAAAAACTGATGTTGGGAAAGATGGAGGGCAGGAGGAGAAGGGGGCAATAGAGGAAGAGAAGATTGGATGGAATCACCTACTCAATGGACATGAGTTTGAGCAAAGACCAGAAGACAGTGAAGGACAGGGAAGCCTGACATGCTGCACGTCATGGGGTGGCAGAGTCGAACATGACTTAGCGACTGAACAACAACAATTACCAAACAAGTCACTGTATAATCTGTCTGCTACTTGGAGTTTGCACTATTTTTATTATGATGGGGTGGAAAAGTTTTCTGCTTTGAAGGTCAGACTCCTGTCTTTTTATGGATGCACACTATTTTTTGAAACACAAATGTCTCCCATTCTCCACCTACTACAGCCCTTATGCATTAAAACAATAATGCAATTAATCACAACTGATTTATTTCCTATTGATAAGATTTTATGTTTTGGCCTATTTTTATATCAAAAAGTAAGATTCACTCAAATAAAATCTCTATACTCAACATATGGTTATGGCAATATTTCTGTGAGATTCTTAAGACTTGAAGTTTCTAGAATAAGTATTAAATTATATATTTTAAAACATATTTTACAATATTGTATTGGTGTAATTAACATCTAATTAAAATAAATAAACTTATGTTAAAAAAATAAATAAATAAAATCCTTAAAGATGTTGCTGTTAAAAAAAAAATTCTTTAGTGATAGATTGAGGGAGGAAAGTTTTCAGCATTCCCCCTGTGGAAAGGATAATTTCTTGATTCTTATTCTTTCTGGTCATTAGCAATTTTTAGTTGTTTGGTTAAAAATGATAAAATTGAAAAGAAATAAAGTCATAGCAATATAATAAGGGAGGAATAGAAAAACTAAAAGGAGAAAAAGTGAAAAAACTTAAGTTTTAAACAAGAAAACATTTTGAACAAGAAAAATGAGGAATTATAAAAATGTTCAAAGCGAAAGTTAGCTAAAATGTACTCTTTCTCCTCCTCTCCTTCCGTCTCCCCTTTCAAATGTTTGCAAAGGCATCCAACAGCTACAAATTAAGTAATTATTTTTAGCAATATACTGAAATGTGAAGGATTTTGGAGGATAAGTCTTGAAAAGAGAAATTGGTTCAGGAAATATCTGTGGGAAAAAGATTGGTTTAAAGCATCTCATCTGGAAGATGCAATGTGATGAATCTTCATAGGAAAGAGGAGAAACAGTGAGGAAGAACATCATGATTTAAGCAGAAGCAAAGTCAAATAATGGGTCTTCATAAATGGATGTAATTGACCACAATGCCTATTCTCACATGGGTTAAAAATGTTAACCTCCAAGAGCTTGCTTGTTCACCAAGACCCAGTAGAAACCAGATTCAAATGGGGAAGATTCCCTTGTGTGTTCATCAAGGGGGTGCTGCCTGAAGTTTCCTCTTGCCCACCAGCTTCCTCAGGCCCTGTTTCAGGTCTTTGTTTCTTAGGCTGTAGATAAAAGGATTGAGCATGGAGGACAGAACTGTGTAGACAATTGTTGCCACGTGGTCCCTGACAGTGTAGGTGGACACAGGCTGTAAATAGACATAGAAGATGCTTCCATAAAAGAGTGTTACCACAGTGAGGTGCGAACCACACGTGGAGAAGGCTTTGCGTTTCCCTGCAGCTGAGGGAATTTTGAGAACTGTGATGAGGATTCGTATGTAAGAAAAAGCAATGCATAGAAAAGGAGTCACCAAAAAGGCAGATGCTTCTGTCATCAACACAATTTCATTGACAAATGTGGAGGAGCAGGATAATTTCATCAGAGGGCTGAGGTCGCAGAGAAAATGATGGATAATATTGGAGTCACAGAAAGTGAGCTGATTCAGCAGAAGTGTGTGTAGGAGTGAGTGGAGGTGAGGCAGTGAGCAGGAGAAGGCCACCAGCAGGACACAGCGGCGGTGGCTCATGATGGTGACATAGTGGAAGGGGTCACAGATGGCCACATAGCGGTCAAAGGCCATGACTACTAGAAGCCAACTGTCAGTGTTGCCCAAGGCATATATAAAGTACATTTGGGTCAGACACCCAGCATAGGAGATGGTCTTATGTGACAGAAAGTTCACCAGCATCCTGGGGACAATGGTTGTTGTGAAGCAAATGTCAGTGAAAGAGAGGAAACTCAAAAAGAAATACATGGGGGTTTGGAGCTGGGAGTCAGAGTGGATGGCCAGGATGATGAGCAGGTTCCCTGTTATGGTGACCAGATATATGATGAGGAAGAGGATGAAGAGTGGCTTCTGGTCCTCAGGCCGGGAGGAGAGTCCCAGGAGGATGAATTCAGAGACACTGCTGGTTTGGTTGAGTCTTTTCATTGACTTGGGTCTAAGTTATATGCAAGCTGTTTTGTTATTTCACATGTTCCAATTCCATTGTCCAAATCAGGAGAACCCAACAAATCTTTATTTCCTCTTTTTGATTACCATTAGCAACTATACTTTCCCAAAGAATCTATCTGCAATGCAGGGGACCTGGGTCAATCACTGGGTTGGGAAGATTCCCTGGAGAACGGAATGGCTACCCACTCCAGTATTCTTGCCTGATGAATTCCATGGACAGAGAAGCCAGGCAGGCTACAGTCCATAGTGCCACTAACACTTTCACTTTCACAGCAGGTGTGCAGGGAAAGCTTGTCATCCTCATGGTCCATGATGTGGTCTTAGCTTCCCAAATCCGTGGGTATCATAAGGACCTTATATTGCAAGCTGTAGGGACAGAAGAAGAGTTTTCCCATAGAATCCATCAGAGTGGTCTTTGATTCAAGTTGCTTAGCTCCTATTCTGGGAAAAACTCTATTTCCCTAATGGGAACATAGCAAAAAAAAAAATAATATTTTCTTTGTGTAGTTTGTGTTGTATTTTGGGAGATAGATCATGAACAAACAGAATATGTAACATTATACCAGGTGAGGAGAAGTTTTGTTAACAAAATAGGGTATTATAAGACAATGGAGATGGCTGGAGAGTGTGGATGGTAAAACACAGAAGTCATAGAACCATCATTCTTTCTAAAGCACATTCAGTTGTTATCCTATTGGATTTAACTTTCCATGTCTGGGAAACTGGTAAGGGTTTGCTGGAAGAACCAACAGGGCAAGTCTAAGAAGAATGGTGAAGCTAGGTCAACATTGTTCTATTTTCCTTGTTTGGGCACAGAATGGGAAGCTAATCCTCCTTACCTCATGGCATGATATCATTTTGCAAGATTTTATGGAAGGAATATTTGTTCATGCATCTAGTGATTTGAGTGTATCAGTAGTTAAAGCAAAAAATAACAACCAGTGTTTACAAATACAAACACATATTTCCTATGAAACCTATGGTAAGCATTTGACTAAATCCCATGCATATAAGGAATTGTGAAACATGCATTGTTTCAGGAAACTAAGGTTTACAGAGGTGAAGCAGTTTGCTCATGGTTACTAAGGAGTTGAATAGCAATCAGGTATCAAACACCAAGCTTATACTCTCTTAAGCATTACGTACCTCTCCTCTAGTTTTGGTATATTTCTTGTCTATCAATCAGGCACAAACACTGTTTTCCTCATTTTGACAGTTTCCTACATGAATTACCCTTCTATGTCCCTTCACTGACAATGTTTCTTCTCCCATGATCAGAATCCATCCTTGGAGTTGCAAAAGAGGTAGCCTATCTTTCTGTGAAGTAGAGATGGAGGAAGTTGAAATCTTGAGTCTCCATGATAAACTGGCCAAAATCAGGTGGAAAAATTTGACTATGTGTGACCACTGTGTGTCTAGTGAGTGGAGTTGGGGTCCTGGAGTGGACAGTGCCCTGGACTAAAGTTGAACTGTAGGAGTTTGATTTGTCCTCCATCACCTGTTCACAAACTCATTCTTGATGTTTAATGAATAGCAACTGAGATACTATGTCTGTAAAGCAGTGTATCACACACTGATCAATATTCAAAGATGAGGTATTTATGGAAGGATTGCCTGGGGAATGTGGAATACAAAAATTAGTGGAGAGTTAGTGAATTAATGGGATTCGGTGCTTCAGGTCACAGATGTGAAGAACACACGGGTTGATGACTAGAAAAAAGGAGGAATTTTTGGATCTGAGAATCAGGAAGAATAGTTCTAAAAGGACAGGGTGAGTGGATCAGGCTGTGAATATGATGGGTTTTCTTTTCTTTCTTTTCTACTGGTGGGGTTTTACTTCCAATAAAACAAATGGTATAAATGGGTTAGAGATCAAACTGGTTGAACTAAAGACCAAATGCCACATGGAAGTTCTACTTGGACCTGATGATGTCTCAATCTGTGAGATATTTGAAAGTACCTGGGAGAAAAAAAGTAAGGTACCAAAGTGGGTTGGAGTAGCCAAGTGGGTGGCCAGCTTCTGAAGCTCACCTTTATGTCCAGATGCTTTTCCTTCTTCCTCAGCCTCTCTAGAAGCTGATGTGCACCATGTCTGTTCATCAAGTCATGTCTGCTTCTCAGTCAAAGCTCAGCTTCCTCATGTGTCTCCCATGAAATTCAGAGCTAATTGACAAGGAGACAAGCAGGGATGGAGGAGGAGCTGATATACTACTCCAAAGGGGTAACACGCTTTCCTTCCCTGACCTCAACCCCCACCCTTCATTCTTAACGCCTGGTCCCTAGCTCACTGCTGCTCTCCCAGCTCCAGATCTCAGAAAGCAGAGATGCTCTGACTCAAGTGGGAGGGCTCCCTTGATTGTGACAGCACAGCCAGCTTCTCACGAGTCTGAGGTCTGCTCTGTGGCCTCTGAGATGCTTATTAGGCTAAGGATGTTGTGGTGTAATGACCTCTCTAGGGGGTTTGTCTCCAAGGAGACAGGGGACCCCTGAGGCTTTCTGTTTAGATGTTGGGACTGATCTTTGATCTTCTTAATCTCTCTGTGACATCTCAAGGGCATGCTTCTGTTTCCTCAACTATGAGTTATGAGGGATGGACAGATATTTATGTAGGTGAAAACTTTAATTTGGGGGGATTCAGATGTCGACCAAGGCGTATTCTAGATCTGGGGAAGACAAGTCAAAATGAAAAGGTTGCAATTTTTAGGATATTCAGTGAGGGGTGGTTCAGTGGTGCAAATGTGCTTTCCAGTGTCTGGGGAGGCACATGGATTAGACATTTTTGTATGTGGGATTAGGCTAATGTAAGTTTATATATGCTTAAATCACAGGGTCAGGCGATGGTTATTGTCATATAGCAAAGGAACTTTGGATCAAATAGCGTATGTGTTTTCAGAGTTTAGTCTCAGAGCATTGGGGTTCAGCAATGAGGAAAATAGATACTTATTAGAATGCTGGTCTTGCGTTTTAGTAGTTGATTTTGAGAAGTTACTTAGCCTCTATGAATCTCAAGTCCTTCCTCTGCTAAATGAAGATATAACTCTTCTTGGCACTGAAATCAGAGAGAAAATTTCCTTTTGGATTTTATACAGAGAATACTTGTGTATTTTGGTGAATATCATTCACAGCAAGGATATAGGGAAAAAAGTACATTCTGCTACTGCCCTCAGGATAAGCCAGTGCCTCATACAACACATGTGTGTCTTTTCCCTTACCTGTGAGTTTAATTTAAAAATTTTATCTACATATTAAGAGTAAATGCTATAGAGACAAAAAGTCCTGGGTTTAGGTCCTGCATCTTCTAATTACTATTTAGATTGCTGTCTTTCTTTTTATTAATTTAATCTCTTGACAAATACTATTTATTTACAGTTTATTAAGAAATAATGTACATAGAACATTGTTTAATGTGTACAACACAGTGATCTGACAGATGTATTTATTGCAAAATTATGACCACAATATAGTTAGTTAACATATCCATAGTTTTGATTTTTGTAGTGACAACTTTTAAAATCTACTGTCATAACAATTTTCAAATGTACAGCACAGTCTTGTTAAAATAAACCTAGTCACCTTGTTGTATCTTTACTTGAACTATATAGATGATAGCAGATTGTTTCCTAAAGTGACTGTACCAATTTATATTGCTACTAACAGCGTAATTTTATATTGCTTCATATTTTCTTAAACTTTTCACATATTTATCCTCAGAATTCTAGTTTTTGTTATCTGTTGGTGTGCAATGGCTTCCCATTGTGATTTAATTTGAATTTCTCTGATTATTAATGTAACACATCATATTTTCATATGATTATTGGTCATTTAGATTTTCTTCTCTTTTGTGACATGTTTATTGAATTTTTTTTCCTAGACCCTCATCTCCCTCAGCCCCCAGCTTTGCCTGTTTTTCTTACTGATTTCCAGGGATCTTTATGTACTCTTAATCTGGATGTTTTCATTGGTTTTATGAATTTCAAATACCTTTTACCATTTTGTTATTTGTCTTTTTCTCCTATGATGTCTTTGATATTAACACAGTCTAATTTACAATTTTCTTTTATGGTTAGTGCTTACTTTCTGTTTCTTATTAAAGAAATATTTTTCTATCTTAAGGAAAAAAAAGATATTCTCCTATATTACTTTCTAAACATTTTTAGTTTTTGGTTTTCATATGTAAGTTTGTAATTCATCAGGAGTAAATTTTTGCATATGGTATGTGGTAAGAATCCAGTTTCATTTTTTCATGTGAACTCCGGGAGATGGTGATGGACAGGGAAGCCTGGCGTGCTGCGATTCATGGGGTCGCGAAGAGTCGGACATGACTGAGCCACTGAACTGAACTGAACTGAACTGAAGCTGCATTCAAGAAAAAATGCGCCTCATTCGTGCCAAGTGTATACCAACAGGGGCAGGGTGTGTGTGTTTCTGGGTTTTCTGTTTTATAGCAGCTGTCTTGTTTGTCTAGTCTTTCATCAATATCCACATAACCTTCATTACAATAGGTCTATGGTGGGTCTTGATATCTACTAGACTAGTGATTCTCAAAGTATTTTTATTAATCAGTATGTGGCATCACCTGAGGGCTTGTTAGAAATGAAAATTCTTGGACCTCACTCAGACTGACTTGAGGGACATAGCCATAGCTCCATGGCCATGCCCAGTCTTGGAGAAAAATGTAAAGATCAGTATTTTCTCTTCCAAACCCAAAGTGTTGATAGCAAAAACCCTATGCTGTATATAAATGTGATTGTTTCATGTATGAAGTGTTTCCTCCTTATCTAGTTCATCAAAATGAGAATTAGTACATTCAGTGGAGGGTCCCATTGGTGATCCAACCTCTTTTATACCAGCTCTTTCCTATCATGATGCGATATTATTGCTATTTAAGCAAAACAAAGCTCAATGATGAGGAACAATAGAACAATAGACTTTACACTACCCTTAACAATTGGTGTTTATTTATAAAAAAAATATGTCCCCGTTTAAAAATTCTGATGTTAAAAATATGTGCAGACTTGAAAGTACACATTATTTCCTTCTAGTCTTTTGTATAATAGTGTGTGTGTTATATGTGTGTGTGTATGTGTGTGTGTGTAGGGTGTATGTTTTCTTACTGGGTATATAATCTCAACAGATACACAAAAATATACCCTCACACACACACAGACACACACAGACAGATATACTTTTTTTTTACCCTAACTGGTTTACTCATAGACATTTTCATTTATATTTGTAATGGCTTTTCAGGTCAGTCCTTGAGATATACCTCCTTATGTATACCTATTACAGATTATTTCTCTCTATGGAAAAATTGAACCACTATTTATCTATTTCTCTATTGATGGGCATTTCAGTTCAGTTCAGTTCAGTCGCTCAGTCGTGTCCGACTCTTTGCGACCCCATGAATCGCAGCACGCCAGGCCTCCCTGTTCATCACCATCTCTCGGAGTTCACTCAGATTATTTTTAATTTTTCTAATTTTTTCTATTATGAAAAATGCTGCAATCAGTGAGTATCTGTATACATGTAGATTATACACTTGATATAGCATTACTGAAGGCATGAGTCCAGAAATACAAATAATGGGACATAGGGAGTGGTCGGGAATTTTCAATCATGCAGCTTCCCACATAAAGACTAGGTTAGTCTCTTCTATGGGGTACTCCTTAAAGGCAGATTCACAGGCCCACGTGAGACCTATTGAATAATAGCTCCAGGAAGAACATAGAAGAATAATAAATGATAAAATATTCAGATATAAAATAAAGTATAAAATCACTGAATAATAATAGAGAATAAAAGAAGAAACAGAAGTGAGCAGTATAAAGTCCTTGTCTAGATGACTCTACTTCTCAGAGCACTCAGTATGTCTCTGAATGGTTCCAGAAGTTCCTAGTTATATCTGCCTTTAATGTTCACATGTGGGTTTTTATATTCTCCTTAGGATAATTAATTCTAAGTACATAGAATTAATGTATGTACTTTCTCTGGGAAGCAGACAGATCTGGATGATTATGATGGTGGCAATAGGGGAATCTCTAAGGGGAACTAAAGCTAAGAGAGGGAACAAGACCAGTGCCTTGAGGCATATTTGAGGCACCAGATGACCAGGGTGGAGACCCAGAAGCAACTCAGCCTCATGCATACTGGCCTGATAAACAGGGTAGTTGTGTGCTGAACTACTAGGTCACCTGGCTAAGCAGGGCTAACAGCTGGGCTTTTGTTCACCACAGAGCCTAGAACATTGTGCTGTCAAAAATATGGAAGAAGGAAGAGGCACAATCCCTGGATAGCTGTTGCGCTAGACACACTCCTCGCTTGGTGGAAATTTCAGTTTCTTAAGAGTCTCAATCCTGTCTCTCTCTCTGCTTCTCCTTTTCTGAATCACTGCAACAACTTTCAAAAAGCTAGTTTATTACAGAAATTACATTGAGAGCCAAATTATATTAAGGGAATCAAAAGTTATTGAACAGATATATGTTAAATTCTAGGAAATTTTGTGGGAAAGAAAGGTTTCAACAGCATTTGGAGCAATGAAAAGGATGTGGTTTCCTGGAGAAGAGGAAGACAGGAAGAGAGATGCTGATACATGGAAACTGGAAGCCAAGACTTTGGTAGACCTGCAGCCTATTCCTGAATCATCATAAAGTCTCCATGGTTAATAGTTGTATGTGTAAAGAAATGGACACAACCCAACATCCGTGACACATGTGAGTCATTTCTGCTGACCGACAAGAGTTTATTATGTGTATCAGGAATTAGCAGAAACAGCATCTAGAGCCTCAGAGAAACCCATGAACATATCCCCAAAAGACTAGGATTTCCTCCTTCTAGCTAGGATTTCCTCCTGCCCATCAGCTTCCCCAGGCCCCTCTTCAAGTCTTTGTTTCTCAGACTGTAAATGAAAGGGTTGAGCATGGAGGACAAGACCGTGTAGAAAAGTGTAGCCACTCGGTCCTGAACAGTGTAGCTGGACAAGGGCTGTAAATAGACATAAAAGATGCTTCCATAAAACAGAATCACCACAGTCAAGTGGGAGCCACAGGTGGAGAAGGCTTTGCGTTTCCCTGCAGCTGAGGGGACCCTGAGAACTGCTACGAGGATTCGTACATAGGAGAAAACAATGCATAGGAAGGGGATCACCCAAAACACCAGCCCTTCTGTCTTTATTGTGAGATCATTGACAAATATGGAGGAGCAGGACAATTTCAGCAGAGGGTTGATGTCGCAGAAAAAGTGGTGGACAACATTGGAGTCACAGAAGGTGAGCTGATTCAGCAAAAGTATGTGTAGGAGTGAGTGGAGGTGAGGCAGTGAGCAGGAGAAGGCCACCAGCAGGACACAGCGGTGGTGGCTCATGATGGTGACATAGTGGAAGGGGTCACAGATGGCCACATAGCGGTCATAGGCCATGGCTGCCAGAAGGCAATTGTCAGTGTTGCCCAAGGCATATATGAAATACATCTGGGTCAGACATCCAGCATAGGAGATGGTCTTCTTCTCTGACAGGAAGTTCACTAGCATCCTGGGGACAATGGTTGTTGTATACCAAATGTCAATGAAAGACAGGACATTCAAGAAGACATACATGGGGGTGTGCAGTTGGGGGTCAGAGCGGATGGCCAGGATGATGAGCAGGTTCCCTGTTATGGTGACCAGGTACATGATGAGGAAGAGGATGAAGAGTGGCTTCTGGTCCTCAGGCCGGGAGGAGAGTCCCAGGAGGATGAACTCAGAGACACTGCTGGTTTGGTTGAGTCTTTCCATTGAGTTGGGTCTAGTTATGTACAAGAAGGTTTGTTATTTATCATGCTCCAGTTCCACAGCCCAAACCACAAGCACCCAGCAAGTCTTTGTTTCCTCTGTTTGGTCGCTATTGGCAGCTGTGCTGGCAAAGCTTGTTACCCTCGTGGTCTTTGATGTGGTCCTCCGTTCCCAAATCCATGTTATCATAAGCATCCTATGTTGAAACCAGGAGGAGCAGAAGAAGAGTTTTCATTTAGAAACCTCTAATTCAAGTTTCTTAGTTCCTAGTCTGGGAAATCTAGGAAGTTCCTATTGCTGGGAAAACAGCAACAAAGCAGAAATCTTTGCCTTTATGTAATTCATGTAGCTTGGCTGATAGGTCAGATTATTACAAACAGTATATGTAATATAATATCAAATAGCAATATATTTGTTAAAAAATAGGGTATTAATAGTGTAAGAGATCATTGGGGGTGGGGAGTATTTTAGATACTGAAGTCATAGGACCCCCATTCTTTATCAAAGCAAATTCTGTTGTTATAAAATTAAACTTTATCTTTGCATGTCTTCAATAGAAATAAGCATTTGCCAAAATAATCAGCAGGGAATATCTGAGAGGAATGTTGAGCCCAGTTCAACAGTGTTTCTTTCCTTGTCTGGACACAGAATGAGAGGTTCACCCTCCTTAGCTCATGGCACGCCATCATCAGTCTGTGCAAGTCTCCCCTCTTTCGTAAATCGTTTTTCCTTTCATTAATCCCCTGTCCTAAACCACATTTGTACAGAAGGGCATCCATTGTTAACTCTTCAATTCATGTTTTAAAATTTCTTCTCTCACATATTTATTCAAAGATACCTATGAGAAACATGTAAGTATGTGTTTTGCATTCATACCCAGTTACCTAATAATGGACATCAAAATTGCCTCTCTTTCTTGCTACTACAAAATACTCTATAATGATAGATCTTACATCAGCAAATGTTCTTTAAAGAAATTTTTTAGAGCCAGCATATTCATCCATACTTTGTGAATTACATATTACATTGGAAGTTTCAAACATTTTGAGACATTGGTTATTTATAAATTCTTGGTTACCACAAAAATATGTTTTCTTACTGGGTATATAATCTCAACAGATACACAAAAATATACCCTCACACACACACAGACACACACAGACAGATATACTTTTTTTTTACCCTAACTGGTTTACTCATAGACATTTTCATTTATATTTGTAATGGCTTTTCAGGTCAGTCCTTGAGATATACCTCCTTATGTATACCTATTACAGATTATTTCTCTCTATGGAAAAATTGAACCACTATTTATCTATTTCTCTATTGATGGGCATTTCAGTTCAGTTCAGTTCAGTCGCTCAGTCGTGTCCGACTCTTTGCGACCCCATGAATCGCAGCACGCCAGGCCTCCCTGTTCATCACCATCTCTCGGAGTTCACTCAGATTATTTTTAATTTTTCTAATTTTTTCTATTATGAAAAATGCTGCAATCAGTGAGTATCTGTATACATGTAGATTATACACTTGATATAGCATTACTGAAGGCATGAGTCCAGAAATACAAATAATGGGACATAGGGAGTGGTTGGGAATTTTCAATCATGCAGCTTCCCACATAAAGACTAGGTTAGTCTCTTCTATGGGGTACTCCTTAAAGGCAGATTCACAGGCCCACGTGAGACCTATTGAATAATAGCTCCAGGAAGAACATAGAAGAATAATAAATGATAAAATATTCAGATATAAAATAAAGTATAAAATCACTGAATAATAATAGAGAATAAAAGAAGAAACAGAAGTGAGCAGTATAAAGTCCTTGTCTAGATGACTCTACTTCTCAGAGCACTCAGTATGTCTCTGAATGGTTCCAGAAGTTCCTAGTTATATCTGCCTTTAATGTTCACATGTGGGTTTTTATATTCTCCTTAGGATAATTAATTCTAAGTACATAGAATTAATGTATGTACTTTCTCTGGGAAGCAGACAGATCTGGATGATTATGATGGTGGCAATAGGGGAATCTCTAAGGGGAACTAAAGCTAAGAGAGGGAACAAGACCAGTGCCTTGAGGCATATTTGAGGCACCAGATGACCAGGGTGGAGACCCAGAAGCAACTCAGCCTCATGCATACTGGCCTGATAATCAGGGTAGTTGTGTGCTGAACTACTAGGTCACCTGGCTAAGCAGGGCTAACAGCTGGGCTTTTGTTCACCACAGAGCCTAGAACATTGTGCTGTCAAAAATATGGAAGAAGGAAGAGGCACAATCCCTGGATAGCTGTTGCGCTAGACACACTCCTCGCTTGGTGGAAATTTCAGTTTCTTAAGAGTCTCAATCCTGTCTCTCTCTCTGCTTCTCCTTTTCTGAATCACTGCAACAACTTTCAAAAAGCTAGTTTATTACAGAAATTACATTGAGAGCCAAATTATATTAAGGGAATCAAAAGTTATTGAACAGATATATGTTAAATTCTAGGAAATTTTGTGGGAAACAAAGGTTTCAACAGCATTTGGAGCAATGAAAAGGATGTGGTTTCCTGGAGAAGAGGAAGACAGGAAGAGAGATGCTGATACATGGAAACTGGAAGCCAAGACTTTGGTAGACCTGCAGCCTATTCCTGAATCATCATAAAGTCTCCATGGTTAATAGTTGTATGTGTAAAGAAATGGACACAACCCAACATCCGTGACACATGTGAGTCATTTCTGCTGACCGACAAGAGTTTATTATGTGTATCAGGAATTAGCAGAAACAGCATCTAGAGCCTCAGAGAAACCCATGAACATATCCCCAAAAGACTAGGATTTCCTCCTTCTAGCTAGGATTTCCTCCTGCCCATCAGCTTCCCCAGGCCCCTCTTCAAGTCTTTGTTTCTCAGACTGTAAATGAAAGGGTTGAGCATGGAGGACAAGACCGTGTAGAAAAGTGTAGCCACTCGGTCCTGAACAGTGTAGCTGGACAAGGGCTGTAAATAGACATAAAAGATGCTTCCATAAAACAGAATCACCACAGTCAAGTGGGAGCCACAGGTGGAGAAGGCTTTGTGTTTCCCTGCAGCTGAGGGGACCCTGAGAACTGCTACGAGGATTCGTACATAGGAGAAAACAATGCATAGGAAGGGGATCACCCAAAACACCAGCCCTTCTGTCTTTATTGTGAGATTATTGACAAATATGGAGGAGCAGGACAATTTCAGCAGAGGGTTGATGTCGCAGAAAAAGTGGTGGACAACATTGGAGTCACAGAAGGTGAGCTGATTCAGCAAAAGTATGTGTAGGAGTGAGTGGAGGTGAGGCAGTGAGCAGGAGAAGGCCACCAGCAGGACACAGCGGTGGTGGCTCATGATGGTGACATAGTGGAAGGGGTCACAGATGGCCACATAGCGGTCATAGGCCATGGCTGCCAGAAGGCAATTGTCAGTGTTGCCCAAGGCATATATGAAATACATCTGGGTCAGACATCCAGCATAGGAGATGGTCTTCTTCTCTGACAGGAAGTTCACTAGCATCCTGGGGACAATGGTTGTTGTATACCAAATGTCAATGAAAGACAGGACATTCAAGAAGACATACATGGGGGTGTGCAGTTGGGGGTCAGAGCGGATGGCCAGGATGATGAGCAGGTTCCCTGTTATGGTGACCAGGTACATGATGAGGAAGAGGATGAAGAGTGGCTTCTGGTCCTCAGGCCGGGAGGAGAGTCCCAGGAGGATGAACTCAGAGACACTGCTGGTTTGGTTGAGTCTTTCCATTGAGTTGGGTCTAGTTATGTACAAGAAGGTTTGTTATTTATCATGCTCCAGTTCCACAGCCCAAACCACAAGCACCCAGCAAGTCTTTGTTTCCTCTGTTTGGTCGCTATTGGCAGCTGTGCCGGCAAAGCTTGTTACCCTCGTGGTCTTTGATGTGGTCCTCCATTCCCAAATCCATGTTATCATAAGCATCCTATGTTGAAACCAGGAGGAGCAGAAGAAGAGTTTTCATTTAGAAACCTCTAATTCAAGTTTCTTAGTTCCTAGTCTGGGAAATCTAGGAAGTTCCTATTGCTGGGAAAACAGCAACAAAGCAGAAATCTTTGCCTTTATGTAATTCATGTAGCTTGGCTGATAGGTCAGATTATTACAAACAGTATATGTAATATAATATCAAATAGCAATATATTTGTTAAAAAATAGGGTATTAATAGTGTAAGAGATCATTGGGGGTGGGGAGTATTTTAGATACTGAAGTCATAGGACCCCCATTCTTTATCAAAGCAAATTCTGTTGTTATAAAATTAAACTTTATCTTTGCATGTCTTCAATAGAAATAAGCATTTGCCAAAATAATCAGCAGGGAATATCTGAGAGGAATGTTGAGCCCAGTTCAACAGTGTTTCTTTCCTTGTCTGGACACAGAATGAGAGGTTCACCCTCCTTAGCTCATGGCACGCCATCATCAGTCTGTGCAAGTCTCCCCTCTTTCGTAAATCGTTTTTCCTTTCATTAATCCCCTGTCCTAAACCACATTTGTACAGAAGGGCATCCATTGTTAACTCTTCAATTCATGTTTTAAAATTTCTTCTCTCACATATTTATTCAAAGATACCTATGAGAAACATGTAAGTATGTGTTTTGCATTCATACCCAGTTACCTAATAATGGACATCAAAATTGCCTCTCTTTCTTGCTACTACAAAATACTCTATAATGATAGATCTTACATCAGCAAATGTTCTTTAAAGAAATTTTTTAGAGCCAGCATATTCATCCATACTTTGTGAATTACATATTACATTGGAAGTTTCAAACATTTTGAGACATTGGTTATTTATAAATTCTTGGTTACCACAAAAATCCCTACAATGAATATACTTATATCATTAAAGTGTTTAAACTAATTTTGAGAGGCAGTGCATTCTTTAATACATTTTAAATGGACATATTGCACTGGAACTTTAAGGCTTTTTAAAGCCTTATGTGTGTGTGTGTGCTCAGTCACTCAGTCATGTCCAACTCATTGAGGCCCCATGGACTACAGCCTGCCAGGCTCCTCTACCTATGGAATTTTCCAGGCAAGAATACTGGAGTGAGGTGCCATTCCCTTCCCTGGGAGATCTTCCTAGGGATTAAATCCATGTCTCTTACATCTCCTGCACTGACAGGCAGATCCTTTACCACTAGCAAAACCTGGGAAGCCCTTAAAGTCTTATGTATTAATTTATTTAACATTGTTAAATTAATATGTTGCTTCATTTAAAATTAACCGCTCATATTCTAAGTTATCAAACATATTTAAACTTCAAATACTTCATGTGTAATATTGGACTCAAATATTCACATACTCATGAAGATTTAGTGAAATAATGTATGAAAACACTTAGAAGAGAGACAAGCATATTGTCAGCATGCAGGAGAAGCTCTTGATCCTCATCAGTCCCTGTGTCACCTTCCTTTATCTTCTATTTCTTGATGTTCTCAAAATCAATTAATTTATGTACATAAAGTATCACATCCCTCACTGCCAAATTGTCTGGCAAATTTCAGGAGTTTGCAAGTTTTTAATGGAAGGAATATTTGTTTATGCATTGAATAATTGGATGACTTGGTAATTAAAGTTAATAATAATGGCCAATATTTGTAAGTATTATGTATCAAGTTTATATTAAGCATCCTACTAAATCCTAAGGAAGTATGAAGCATTTTAAGAGACTAAGGCTTACAGCGTTGAAGTGGTCTGCTGAAGTTCACTAAGGACATTAAGGCTCCCCTGATAGCTCAGTTGGTAAAGAAGCCACCTGCAATGTGGGATACCTGGGTTCAATCTCTGGGTTGGGAAGATCCCCTGGAGAGGGGAAAGTCTACCCTCTCCAGTATTCTGGCCTGGAGAATTCCATGGACTGTATAGTCCATGGGGTTGCAAAGAGTTGGACACGACTGAGCTACTTTCATTTGCACTTTCAAGGGTGTGAAGAGCAATCAGAATTTGAACTCCAAGCTGGCTCACTGTAAGTTTATGCTCTCCAGTATTATGCCACCCCTCCTCTAGGTTTGGTATGTTAATTGTCTATCACAATCAACATAGGCACTATTTTATTGTTTTGACAATTTCCTACACAGTTTGCCCTTCTATCCTCCTTATCTGACACACTTTCTTCTCCCATATTCAGAATTTATCCTTATATTTGCTAGAGAGGTGGCCTATCTTTCTGTGTTGTAGAGATGGTGGAATTTGAAAATTTGAATATTCACTGGCTAAATCGGGTGGAAAAATTGGCCATGCATGACTAGGGCGTGTCTGGTGCTGGTGTTGGAGTCCTACAAAGGACAGTACCCTGGGCTGACATGTTTGAGGGGTTTGATTCATCCTGCATCACCTGTTCACAAGCTGGTTCCTGATGTTTTATGAATAACAAGGGAGATAGCATGTCTATAAAGCAGTACATCACACACAGATCAATATTCAAAAGTGAGTCATTTGTGAAAGGGCTGTGGAAATGTGCAATACAAAAGTTAGTGGAGATTTGGTGAATTAATTGGATTGGTTGCTCTAGGTCAGAGAAGTGAGGAGTACTCAGGTTGAAGACAAGAAAAGAGGAGGAAAGTTTTTGACTCGAATATTCTAAAAGCAGAGGGTGAGTGGATCAGGTCGAGACTACAATCATTTTTTTTTTTTTTTTCTCTTTCTAATGCTGGGGTTTTGTTTCCATAAAAACAAATGGTATATATGGCCTAGAAGTCCAACTGGATGGACTTAAAACCAAATTCCAAAAGGGAGTTTTACCTCCCTGGACATATGACTTCTCAATCCATGAAATATTTGAAAGTATCAGGGAGAAAATAGTAAGATACCAAACTGGGCTGGAGTAGCCAAGTGAGTGGCCAGCTTCTGAAGCTCACCTCCACATCCCGATGCTTTTCTTCCCTTCTCAGCTGCTCCAGAAGATGATGTGCACCACGTCTGTTAATCAGGTCAAGTCTGCTTCTCAGCCAAAGTTCAGCTTCCTCATATGTCTCCCATGAACTTCTGGACTGATTGACAAGGAGATAAGCAGAGATGGAGGAAGATCTGATATATTACTCCAAAGGGGTAACATGTTTCCTTCCCTGATCTCAACTCCCACTTCTTTCCTAACATTTGGTCCCTAGCTCGCTATTGGTTCTGCCAGCTCCAGATCTCAGAAGGCAGAGATGCTCTGACTCAAGAGGGAGGACTCTCCTGATTGAGGAAGCCCAGCCAGCTTCTCATGAGTCTGAGGTCTGCTCTGCTGGCCTCTAGGGTGCTTGTTAGGCTGAGGGAGTTGAGGCGTGATGACCTCTCTGGAGAGTTTGTCCTGGGATCTCTGTAGGCAGAGAAAGCAGAATGGTAATCACAGCCAGCACTGCTGACTCCAAGGGGACAGGGGACCCTTGAGATTTTCTGTTTAGGTGTTGGGACTAATCTCAGAGCTTCTGAACCTCAATGCACTATCTCATGGGCCTGTTTCAGTTTCCCCAACTGATATGCTTTATCAAGGATGGACAAATACTCATTGGGGTGAATATTTATTTATTTATTATAATTGGAGGCTAATTACTTTACAATATTGTATTGGTTTTGCCATACATCAACATTCAAATGTGGACCAAGGTGTGTTCTAGATCCTGGCAATTCATAAGTTAATACAGTGGAAGGTTAAAGATCTACCACTGCATTTCGGGGAATGCAGTGGTAGATCTATGTGCTTTTAGTGTCTGTGTTTTCCATTATCTGGGTTGGCATGTGGACTAGACATTTTTCCATGTAGTATGCAGTTAACATTTATGTGTGTTTATTTATTTATTTATTTTTTAAATTTTATTTTTACTTTATTTTACTTTACAATACCGTATTGATTTTGCCGTACATTCACGTGAATCCACCATGGGTGTATACGAGCTCCCAATCCTGAATCCCCCTCCCACCTCCCACCCCATCCTCTCTCTGGATCATCCCCGTGTACCAGCCCCAAGTATCCTGTATCCTGTATCGAACATAGGCTGGTGCTTCATTCTTACATGATAGTATACACGTTTCAATGCCATTCTCCCAAATCATCCCACCCTCTCCCTCTCCCACAGAGTCCAAAAGTCCGTTCTATACATCTGTGTCTCTTTTGCTGTCTCGCATACAGGGTCATCATTGCCATCTTTCTAAATTCCATATATATGTGTCACTTTACTCCATTGTATATTCTTGCCTCCTTTGTCAAAGATAAGATGTCCGTAGGTGTGTGGGTTTATCTCTGGGCTTTCTATTTTGTTCCATTGACGTTTTTGTGTGTTTAAACCCCAGAGCCATGCAAAGGATATTGTCATATGTAGCAAATGGATGTTGGATAAAAATACATGTGTTTTCAGAGTTTAGTCTCAGAGCAGTGTTTGAAGTTTAGTGTTGAGGAAAAGAGATATTTATTAGAATACTGCCCTGTTCTGTTAGTTGTTACATTTAAGAAGTTACTTAGCCTTTAGAAGCCTCAGGTTCTTCCTTTACTAAATGAGGGTAAAACTGCTTCTTGGCATGAAAATTGAATGAAGAGAAAATTAACTTTTGAATTTTATACAGAAAATATTGTGTATTTTGGTAAACATTATCTATAGTAAAATTATAGGAAAGAAGGTACATTCGGCTACCACCCTCAAAATAAGCCACTGCCTCATGCAATACCCATGGGTCCTTTTCCTTTGGGGTGAATTTATTTTTAAACTTTTGTCTACATATCAAGAATAAATAATGTAGAGACAGAGAGTCTTGGCTTTGGGTTTTGTCTCCTCCACTTACTATTCATGTCTCTGTCTTTCTATTCATTCATCCTCTTGACAAGTGTTATTTATTTATTCCATGTTTATTGAGATATAATGGACATATGACACTGTTTAAGGTATCCAACACAGTGATTTGATAGATGTTTTTATTACAGAATGATTACCACGAAAATGATAGTTAACATGCACAAGAGTTGGGTTTTTGTTCACTACAGAGCCCAGAACATTCTGCCATCAAAAATATGGAAGAAGGAAGAGGCACAATCTCTGTATAACTGTTGCACTAGACACACTCATTGCTTGGTGGAAGTTTCAGTTTTTTGTCTCTGTATTGTCACTGTCTCTTTAATTACTGCAACGATTTTCAAAAAGCTAGTTCATTACAGAAATTACATTGAAACCCAAATTATATTAAGAGAATCAAAAGTTATCGAACAGATGTATGTTCTAGGAAATTTTGTGGAAAACAAAGGTTTCAACAGCATTTGGAGCAATGAAAGGATGTGGTTTCCTGGAGAAGAGGAAGGCAGCAAGAGAGTTGCAGATATATGAAAACTGGAAGCCAAGATTTTGGTAGACCTGGAGCCTATTCCTGAATCATCATAAAGTCTCCACGGTTAGTAGTTGCATGTGTAAAGAAGTGGGTGCAACCCAACATCCATGACACATGTGAGTCATATCTACTGACCTACAAGAGTTTATTATGTGTATCAAGAACCAACAGAAACAGGATGTAGAGCCTCAGAGAAACCCATGAACATATCCCCGAAAGGCTAGGATTTCCTCCTTCTAGCTAAGATTTCCTCCTACCCATCAGCTTCCCAAGGCCCCTCTTCATGTCTTTGTTTCTCAGACTGTAAATGAAAGGGTTGAGCATGGAGGACAGGACCGTGTAGACAAGTGTAGCCACTCGGTCCCAAACATTGTAGCTGGACAAGGGCTGTAAATAGACATAAAAGATGCTTCCATAAAACAGAATCACCACAGTCAAGTGGGAGCCACAGGTGGAGAAGGCTTTGCGTTTCCCTGCAGCTGAGGGGACCCTGAGAACTGCTACGAGGATTCGCACATAGGAGAAAACAATGCATAGGAAGGGGGTCACCCAAAACACCAGCCCTTCTGTTTTTATTGTGAGATCATTGACAAATATGGAGGAGCAGGACAATTTCAGCAGAGGGTTGATGTCGCAGAAAAAGTGGTGGACAACATTGGAGTCACAGAAGGTGAGCAGATTCAGCAAAAGTATGTGTAGGAGTGAGTGGAGGTGAGGCAGTGAGCAGGAGAAGGCCACCAGCAGGACACAGCGGTGGTGGCTCATGATGGTGACATAGTGGAAGGGGTCACAGATGGCCACACAGCGGTCATAGGCCATGACTATTAGAAGCAAACTGTCAGTGTTGCCCAAGGCATATGTGAAATACATCTGGGTCAGACATCCAGCATAGGAGATGGTCTTCTTCTCTGACAGGAAATTCACCAGCATCCTGGGGACAATGGTTGTTGAGAAGGAGATGTCAGTGAAAGACAGGACACTCAAGAAGAAATACATGGGGGTGTGCAGTTGGGGGTCAGAGCGGATGGCCAGGATGATGAGCAGGTTCCCTGTTATGGTGACCAGGTACATGATGAGGAAGAGGATGAAGAGTGGCTTCTGGTCCTCAGGCCGGGAGGAGAGTCCCAGGAGAATGAACTCAGAGACCCTACTGGTTTGATTGAGTCTTTCCATTGACTTTGGTCTAGTTATGTACAAGAAGGTTTGTTATTTATCATGCTTCAATTCCACAGCCCAAATTACAAGCACCCAGCAAGTCTTTGTTTCCTCTGTTTGGTCGCTATTGGCAGCTGTGCTGGGAAAGCTTGTTACCCTCTTCGTCCCTTGATGTGGTCCTCTCTTCCCAAATCCATGTCATCATAAGAACCTTATGATGAAACCTGAAGGAACAGAAGGGTTTTCCTTTAGAAACCATCACAGCTGGACCCCTTTTGATTCAAGTTCCTTAGTTCCTAGTCTCCAAAATCTGTGTCCCTGCTGGGAATACAGCAATAGGACAGAAATTCTTGCGTCTGTGTAATCATGTAGCTTGGGTGATAAGTCAGATGATCACAAACCGTATATGTAATACAATATCAGGTAGCGATAAATACACATTCAGTTCAGTTCAGTCGCTCAGTCGTGTCCGACTCTTTGCGACCCCATGAATCGCAGCTCGCCAGGCCTCCCTGTTCATCACCATCTCTCGGAGTTCACTCAGACTCACATCCATCGAGTCAGTGATGCCATCCAGCCATCTCATCCTCTGTCGTCCCCTTCTCCTCCTGCCCCCAATCCCTCCCAGCATCAGACTCTTTTCCAATGAGTCAACTCTTCGCATGAGGTGGCCAAAGTACTGGAGTTTCAGCTTTAGCATCATTCCTTCCAAAGAAATCCCAGGGTTGATCTCCTTCAGAAAGGACTGGTTGGATCTCCTTGCAGTCCAAAGGACTCTCAAGAGTCTTCTCCAACACCACAGTTCAAAAGCATCAATTCTTCGGCGCTCAGCCTTCTTCACAGTCCAACTCTCACATCCATACATGACCACAGGAAAAACCATAGCCTTGACTAGATGGACCTTAGTCGGCAAAGTAATGTCTCTGCTTTTGAAAATGCTATCTAGGTTGGACATAACTTTTCTTCCAAGGAGTAAGTGTCTTCTAATTTCATGGCTGCAGTCACCATC
>SJYT01023492.1:58758-116279 GCA_006410635.1 Cephalophus harveyi | reverse complement strand
GTGAGTCTGAGTGAACTCTGGGAGATGGTGGTGAACAGAGAGGCCTGACGTGCTGCGATTCATGGGGTCGCAAAGAGTTGGACACGACTGAGTGACTGAACTGATCTGAACTGTCTACATATTAAGAGTAAATAATGTAGAGATAGAAACTCTTGGCTTTGGGTCTTGTCTCCTCCACTTACTATTCATTGTCTGTCTTTCTTTCAATTCATTCATCCTCTTGACAAGTATTATTTATTTTTTCCACCTTTATTGAGATATAATGGACACATAACACTGTTTAAGGTGTCCAACACAGTGATTTTATAAATGTTTTTTTTACAAAATGATTACCACAATAATGATAGTTAACATACACAGTTGTGATTTTTGTAGTGACAACTTTTAAAATCTATTGTCATAACAACTTCAAATATATAACACAGTCTTGTTAACCTGAGTCACCATGCTGTATGTTTATCTATACTACAAAGATGATAACAAATTGTTTCCCAAATTGACTGCACCAATTTATATTTCTACTTGCCTGGCAGATTATATGGTAAAGAATCTGCCTGCAGTGCACGAGACCAAAGTTCAATCTCTGGGTCAGGGAGATCCCCTGGAGAAGGGAATGGCAACCCACTCCAGTATTCTTGCCTGGAAAATTTCATGGGCAAAGTAGACTGATTGGTTACAGTCCATGGGATTGTGAAGAGTTGGAATGACTGAGCGACTAACACACACACACATTCATACTAGAGCACAATTTCATATTTCTAAATATTTTTTAAACCCTTAATAGTATCCTCAGAATTCTAATTTTTGTAATCTATTGGTGTGCAATGGCTTCCCATTGTGATCCCAATTTGAATTTCTCTGATTATTAATGAAATGCAGCATCGTTTCATGATTATTGGTCATTTAGATTTCCTTCTTTTTTGTGAAATGTTTATTCAGTTCTTTTTCATGGATGCCCATCCCCCTCAACTCCTGGCTCTACCTGCTTTTCTTGCTGATATCTTAGGATATTTATATGCTCTTAATCTGAGTGTTTTGTTGGTTTTGTGAGTTTCAAATATAATTTACCATTCTGTTATTTGTCTTTTTCTTCTATGATATCCTTTGGTTTTAACACAGTTTGCTATTTTCTTTTATGGTTAGTGCTTTCTTTCTGTTTCTTATTGAAGAAATATTTTTCTATCTTAAGAAGACAAAGATAGTCTCCTATATTATATTCTCAAAGCTAATAGCTTTTGGTTTTCACATGTAAGTTTGTAATTCATCAGGGGTTAAGTTTTGCATATGGTGTGTGGTAGAAATCCAGTTTTATTTTTCCATGTGAATGTCCAACACTCTTAGCTCCATTCATGAAAAGATGATCTTCAGTGCCTCCTTCATAAGTCAAGTATATACCAATATGTGGGTGTATTTCTGGGTTCTCGATCATATGCCAGTTGTCTTGTTGTCTGGCCCTTCACCAGTATCCACAGAGCCTTAATTACCATAGGTATATAGTGAGCCTTGATGTCTTGCAGACTAGTGATTCTCACGGTACTGTTTCTTAGTATGTCACATCACCTAAGGACTTGTTAGAAATGAAAATTCTTGGACTTCACTCAAACTGACTCAAGGGACATAGTCATAGGTCCATGGTCATGGTTAGTCTTGAAGAAAAGTGTTAAGATCAAGATTTTCTCTTCCAAAGCCAAAGAGTTGATGCTGATAACTCTATGTTGTGTGAGTTGTGATTGCTGCATGCACCAAGTGTTTCATCTTTAGTTCCTCCCAGTATGAGAATCAGGACACTGAGTGGAGGGTCCCTTTACAGATCTGACTTCCTTTATATCTCCTCTTTTCTCTGCTGGCATGACATTATTGCTGTTTAAGCAAAATACAGCAATAAATACTACAAAGATACAGTCATCAAGACAGTATGGTCCTGGCACAAAGACAGAAATATAGATCAATGGAACAAACTAGGAAGCCCAGAGATAAATCCACTCACCCGTGGACACCTTATCTTTGACAAAGGAGGCAAGAATATACAATGGAGGAAAGACAATCTCTTTAACAAGTGGTGCTGGGAAAACTGATCAACCACTTGTAAAAGAATGAAACTAGAACACTTTCTAACAGCATACAGAAAAATAAACTCAAAATGGATTAAACAAGACAAAAATGATGAAGATGAACAGAAGAGCAGCAGATTTTGTTACAACTGTCTTAGTGATCAATGTTTTAATTAGACAAAAAGTACATGTCCCTTCAACAAATTCCAACAATACAAATATGCATGAACTAAAAAGCAAACATTATTTCCTTCTTTCTTAGTCCTTTGTTCTTTCCTAGATTTAAATATTTTATTAAAAAATTTAATACAGGTTATTAATTTACTTTTTATCCAGAAATTGGGAAACAATATATTCAAACATTAAATCCAACAACATACCTCATACACAATTTGATGATGTTGAGTTAACTATTTTTAATGGGATGATTTTTTCTTAATACATTAATAGCATATATTAATAATCTCACCAGTAACACAAACATATCCACTTATATATACTCAAGTGTATATACAAATTCATATATATTTACCTTAGCAAGCTTTCTCTTAAACATTTTGCTTTGTATTCTTAAGAGCTTTTCAGGTCAGTAATAGATGTACATCTCATTATTTGTAACTATTACATATTCTTTCCATGGAAAAAAGGCACCATTCTTTATCTAATTTCCAATTGATGGACATCTGGTTGTTTCTAATTTTTCTAATTTTTACTTTCATAAACAATGCTGGAAGCAGCGAGTGTCTCTTTACATGTAGCTTTATACAGTTCATAGAGTATTACTAGAGGCATGGGTTTAAGAAATTCAAACAATGGGACATAAGGAGTGATCAGAAATTTTCAGTTATGAAGCTTCTCACAAAGAGACCAGTTTAGAGTTTTCCTTGGTGGTTCCAGTGGTTGAGAATCCATCTGCCAAGGCAGGGAACATGGATTTGAGTCCTGGTCCAAGAAGATTCCACATGCTGCAGAGCAACTGAGACCTGTGTGCACCTCGAGCCCATGCTCTGCAACAAGAGAAGCCACCGCAGTGAGAAGCCCCTGCACAGAGGAAGAGTAGTCCTATTCACAGCAACTGGAGAAAGCCCATGCAGCAACAAAGACCCAGCACAACAAAAAGTAAACAAATAAAATAAATATAGTTTTTTTAAAAAGTCCTGGTTAGTTTTCTCTAGGAGTTGCTTATTAAAGTGCAGATTCACAAGCCCCACATGTGACCTACTGAATAATAACCCTGGGAAGAAGGTAGGAGAATAGTATTAATAAATGATAAAATACTGTTATGAAATAAAGCCTAACATCACAGAGTAAATAATGGAGAATAAAGGATGAAACAAAAATGAAGAGAATAAAGTCCTTGCCTAGATGACTCTCTACTTCCCAGAGCAGCCTAATATATCTCTGCATGGTCCTGGGAGCTCTTAGTTATATCTGCCTTCAGTGTTCACATATGAGTTTTAAGTCTCTGCTCAAAAGCTACTGAGACTAATTTTAAGTACATACAACTCTTTCCCTGGGAAGCAGACAGATGTGGATGGTTATGATGGTGGCAATAGGGGAATCTCTAAGGGGAACTGAAGCTAAGAGAGGGGCCAAGACCAGTGCCTTGAGGCACAGATACCAGATGACTAGAGAGCCAGAGGGAACTCAGCCTCATGCACCCTGGCCTGATTATCAGGGCAGGTGTATGCTGAACTAATAGATCACTTAACTAAGCAGAGCTAAGAGTTGAACTTTTGTTCACTACAGAGCCCAGAACATCCTGTTGTCAAAAATATGGAAGAAGGAAGAGGCACAATCCCTGTGTAACAGTTGGACCAGACACATTCCTCACTTGATGGAAGTCTCAGTTTTATAAGATCTCAATCTTGTCACTCTCTGTCTAACTGCTTCTTTTTACTAAATCACTGATTTTCAAAAAATTAGTTCATCACAGAAATTTCACTAAAAGCAGAAGGATATTAAGGGAATCAAAAATCATTGAATAGATGTAAATCAGTTACAGGAAATTTGGGGTAAAGACAAAGGTCTCAACAGCAATTAAAGCAAATAAAGATGTGGTTTCCTGAAGAAGAGGAAGGTAGGAAGAGAGATGTAGATATATGAAAACTGGAAGTCAAGATTCTGGTAGACCTGGATCCTAATACTGAATCACCATAAAGTCTCCATGGTTGATAGTTGTATGTGTAAACAAGTGGGCACATTTCAACATCTATGCCACGTGTTAGTCATACCTGCTGACTTACAAGAGTTTGTTGTGTGTATCAGAAACCAGCAGCAAAACCTATGAACATGTCCAGAAAGATTCTGGCTAGGATTTCCTCCTGCCCATCAGCTTCCCCAGGCCCCTCTTCATGTCTTTGTTTCTCAAGCTATAGATGAAAGTGTTGAGCATGGAGGACAGGACTGTGTAGACTATTGTAGCCACTCGGTCCCGAACAGTGTAGCTGGACAAGGGCTGTAAATAGGCATAAAAGATGCTTCCATAAAACAGAATCACCACAGTAAAGTCGGAGCCACAGGTCAAGGCTTTGCGTTTCCCTGCAGCTGAGGGGATCCGGAGAACTGCTACGAGGGTTCGCACATATGAGAAAACAATGCATAGGAAGGGGGTCACCAAAACACCAGCCCTTCTTTCTTTATTGTGAGATCATTGACAAATATGGAGGAGCAGAACAATTTCAGCAGAGGGTTGATGTCACAGAGGAAGTGGTGGATAACACTGGAGTCACAGAATTTGAGCTGATTCAGCAGAAGTGTGTGTAGGAGTGAGTGGAGGGGAGGCAATGAGCAAGAGATGGCCACCAGCAGGACACAGCGGTGGTGGCTCATGACATAGTGCAAGGGGTCACAGATGGCCACATAATGGTGAAAGGCCATGACTGCCAGAAGGCAGCTGTCAATGTCATCAAAGGCATATATAAAATACATCTGGGTCAGACATCCAGCATAGGAGATGGTCTTCTCTGACCGGAAGTCAACTACCATCTTGGGGACAATGCTTGTTGTGAATCAAATGTCAGTGAATGACAGGACACTCAAGAAAAAATACATGGGAGTATGAAGTTGGGGGTCAGAGCTGATGGCCAGGATGGTGAGCAGGTTCCCTGTTACAGTGACCAGGTACATAGTGAGGAAGAGGATGAAGAGTGGCTTCTGGTCCTAAGGCTAGGAGGAGAGTCCCAGGAGGATGAACTCAGAGACACTGCTGGTTTGGTTGAGTCTTTCCATGATCATGGAGCCAACTAAAACGGAGAAGATTCCTACAATGTAACACACACCTCCATGACTGAAAGCATCAACAAGCCAACAAGCCTGTGCTTCTTCCTACCTTCACTTTCTACCTATAGGGTTGTGACTAGCTGCCACATAGGCAACCTGTCACTTTTGCGGTCCTTGAACTTGCCCTTCCTTCTCAACTCTAAGACTTCACATGCTTCTTGTATTGATAGCAAGAACTTTTGAGGAAGAGCATAGCTGAATCTTCATTAGTTTACTTTTTTAAAATATAAATTTATTTATTTTAATTGGAGGTTAATTACTTTACAATATTGTATTGGTTTTGCCATACATAAACATGAATCCACCACAGGTATACACGTGTTCCCCATCCTGAACGCCCCTCCCTCCTTAAATCTAGAAACAACTGATTACTGAAGACGTATTCTGCAAAAATATTCTGGGAGTGGGGAAACAATTGTGAACATGACATAGACCTTTTTGTGGGCCTGGCATTCTATTGGAAGGTCTATCTGTCTGCATATCCATATATCCATTTATCTTTCTATCTATCTATGATCTATCTATCTGTCATCAGCTAGTTCTGCATTTTATAAAGAGAAATAAAGCCACGTAAGGGTATAGAGATAGACAGAAATAAGATGGAGAATTTATTATTTCAGATAAGGTGATTTGATTTTTCTCTATCTATAAAATCAAAATTTCAGTGGCACATTAAAATTTATCTTTGGATTTCCTTTCCAAAAAGGGGGCTTGATAAAAATAATCAACAGGGAAACCAAAGGAATAATAGACCTAAGCCAGCAAAGTTTTACTGTTGGGTTTATTTTACCCTCAGAGGCACTTATTTAGAAGCTAATGCTTCTTAGTGAACATCAAATTATACTACCAGTCCATAAAAATCTTTGTTCTTATATTCTTTATTCTTGTACTTTGTTACTTAATTTTCCCTCAAGCTCCTTAAACTTAATCATGTTCCCACATCTTGGGCCTCCAACTGTTAAGCAAGCATGTCCTATAATGCCATCAACCACTTGTTTCTTGATCTGTGTTTATAGCTTGAAAGGGCTTTCCTAGTGGCTCAGAGTGTAAAGAATATGTCTGCAATGCTGGAGATGAAGGAGACTTGGATTTGATCCCTGGGTTGGGGAGATCCCTCAGTGGAAAAAAATGGCAACCCATTCCAGTATTCTTGCCTGGGAAATGCTACAGACAGAGGAGCCTGGTGAACTACAGTCCATGGGATTGCAAAGATTCAGACACAACTGAAGCAACAGAACATACATGCAGGCATCTCCTTGAAAAACATACACTTTTGCTTTATGTGTCTGCTTTTATTCCATTTACTTTAATAATGCTGTGGCATGTACCTCGTTCTGTTTTTCTCTCTTTACACACATTTATTTTGGAGAACTATCTATGTTCTGGTTCTTTAATTAAGACTCTTTTCATTGCAGATATGCAGCACACTTGATTTAACACATTTCTCTAGATGTTCTCTAGGTCTATGCTACCGTGAACAATATTGATTCAAATACCCTCATGTACACAAAGTGTTTCAAATTTTTCATCCAGAAAGTGAGAAAGGGCTCACTGGATAGGTGTTTTTTTCTCCCCCCTTTGTTTTACTTATTTATTTTTTTACTTTACAATATTTTATTGGTTTTGCCATACTTCAACATGAATCCTCCATGCGTATACATGTGTTCCCAATCCTGAACCCCCCTCCCACCTCCCTCCCCATGCTTGAGGCTGGTGCACTGGATAGGTATTTTTTTAATAGTAGCTCCAGGAATTATCCATCCATCCATTCATTCATGCAACAATTAAGGGCTTACTTTCCAGCTGGTTATTATCAGGCAAGTTATTAAATATCTTGAAACTTCAGTTTTCTCATCTGTAAATAGAGCATACTAATATTTACCCTGTGGATCTCCCAGGTGGTGTTAGTGGTAAAGAATCTGCCTGCCGATCCAGGAAGCTCAGGAAATGTGGTTTTGATCCCTGTGTCAGGAAGATTCTCTGGAGAAGGAAATGGCAACCCACTCAAGTATTTTTGCCAGGAGAATCCCGTGAACAGGGGAGCCTGGCTGGCTACAGTCCATGGAGTTGCAAAGAGTTGGATACAACTGAACCTCTGAGCACACAGAACAGTAGTTACTCTATACGATTTGTATGAGGTTTTCACAATAGCTTGTGCTTAAAGCACTTAGAATGGTGCCAGGGACACAGGAAACATTTGATGCCACTGTCTTCTCCCCAGTGTCATCATTGCCAGCGACTTTTTCCTCAACCAAGCATTTGTTCATGTTCTCAAAATCAATGAATCCGATAATTAAAATGACCCTAGCTCTCATACTTTAATGCTTGAATGGTCAAATAAACTTGGTTATAAGTTTACAACTCCTTTTTAGATGGTACTTTCGTCCATGCTTTGAATAATCTGAGAGTGAGCTGTAATTAAGCACTTCCTTCATATAGGATGTACTTTAATTCTCATGACAACCTTGTCAGGCTAAACTATTATTCTTCTCATTTTGTTTCCAGTGAGGAAACAGATAGAGAGGCAAAGTAATAGGCCATACATCAAGTATATAGGAGATACAGGAATCAAACTCTAAATTAACTCTGTCTCAAAACTTAACCACTATGCCATTTTTTTCATATTTTCATAAAACTAAATTGAAAGGGCCTACATGGGAGGTCATTGTTAACATGGTTCATTATGTTGACCTTGCAAACAAAGAATAAGATCACAGTAATTCTTGAGGCTGACCAAATTGCCCAAAGGACATTCTGTTTTCCCACTGGCGGCTCCCTTCTCAAGGCTATGAGACCACCGGATTCCAAACCTCTGGCTAAGTGACTGCAGGACTCAGCTAGCTACAGGCTAAAAATTAACCATCCCTTCAGAGAATTTTTCATTGGCGGGGTATAAGAAAGACCCCATCATAAAGGGAGGACGCTGGTTCTCCTCAAGGGCTAGTCACCCTCTCATTTCCCTCTAATCAATTTCCATTTTCTTGCCTGACTGCCTGGCTCGCTTTCTGTTTCTCCACACTCATCTTACATATACAAGTATATATCTGAAACAATCATGCTGAAGATCTGTTTTTCCTGGTTTATTTATTTTCTATTTTGACATATACACATTTTTTTTTTCTTTAAATGTTTTTCTTCCCACATTAAAAACATACCTTTGCTGTTACAATGGGAAATCTATGTTTTCTGTGTTGGACAGATAGTAGAATTTGATAATTCTAATAGGCAAGATTCATTGGCAACAATAAGGGAGAATTTGGTCTTTGAGTCTGGAACATTAAATGTGTATGTGATTGAGAGTTTAGTAGAAAGTGCACTGAGCTTGGGAGCAGAATGTGGGGGGCTTGTGCTGACTTTCATTACTTAATCACTGAGCAATCTTAGGTATTCTAAAAAGATAATAAAATAGCATTTATAAGTGTGGTTTATAAAACATACATCCTCAAAAAACGTAGTTCATGAAGGGAATGCGAACATGGGGATCATGGGGATTGTGAGATGAAGAAGATTCAAAATGGTGAAGTAAGATTGGGTCTCCTGTGCTCATCTACACTGAGTACTTTAAAAAAATGGAATGAAATTTTGAAAATGTGTGGCGGAATCATGTTGATGTATGGCAAAACCAATACAATATTGTAAAGTAATTAACCTCCAATTAAAATAAATAAATTAAAAAAAACAATGCAATATTGTAATTAGCTTCCAATTAAAATAAATAAATTTATATTTTAAAAAAAGAAAAAAAATTCTTAAAAAAAAAAAAGAAAATGAGAATTTGAGGAAATCATTCTAAAAGCCTGGGATGTGTCTGTGAGGGGAAACTTTTTTCTTTTCTACTGAGTTCCCCCTATCCACTCACTGGGGACCTGATTCCTCAAGAACCATGGGATAAAAACATACCCTGGCCCTGTAGTCAAATAGGGTGGTCATTACATACAAAGCTAGTCTTACATGTTAGGCTGAACTCTGTTTTATACAGTGTCCATGTGATTGTTTGAAATGGAATCAAATTCAAAACTGAATATTGAGGCTGAAATAGGCACCTGATTGAGATGACTGTTTAGGTGGGTAGTCAGTCTCCTGATCACTTTTCATATCCAGATATCTTCTCATCTTGCCCAGTTTTTTTTCAATCTGTTCTTCTTCCTATACCAAATTGGTTAAGTTCACATATCAGAAAGATGATCTTTTTGAACTTTAGCCAGTTATATGCAACAAGAGTTGAGAGGAAACACAAAGAGCAGGTTGCTCTAGGTTCTAAATGGGTCAAGCATTTTCTTGATACTGCCTCACATCCCTGTTTCTTTCTCAACCTCTGTCTCAGTACTTTTTTAAATATAAATTTATTTATTTTAATTGGAGGTTAATTACTTTACAATATTGTATTGGTTTTGCCATACATCAACATGAATCTGCCACAGGTATACACGTGTTCCCCATCCTGAACCCCCCTCCCTCCTCCCTCCCCACACCATCCCTCTGGGAGAATGGCATTGAAACATGTATAATATCATATATGAAATGAATCGCCAGTCCAGGTTCGATGCATGATACTGGATGTCTCAGTACTTTTCAATTTTTCTCTGTTTCTCATCGTAGAAGGCAGAACTGCCCACACTCACTGTGGCAGGAACTCTCTTGGTTGGCGAAATCTGTCTGCTAGCTTCTCAGGGGTTTGAGCTCAGCTCTCCTGACCTTCTCTGGGTCCTTGCTAATGAGGGAGCTATGATGTAGTTATTGAAACCTGCCCCCCTGTGAGTTTGCTCTGTGACTTCTCCAGGTACAGAAATCACAGTGTGGCAGCAAAATTGAGTGCAACGGCCCTCAAGGGGGCAGGGGACTCCTGAGGAGCCCTTCTGAAGACAGAGGCTATTTTCAGAGCCTTTTAAGCTTAGCATGAAATCTCCAGGACATGCTTTAAGTAAAGTGTTAGTCACTCTACCACCTGATTCCTTACTCTCTGAGCCACCAAGGAAGCCCATAGTTTCCTCAACTGTGGGTAATCAGAGGTCATATAATATTGTGTATGTGTGTGTTTGGTGGATAGGAAATGAATTATCTGGGAAGGAGAATTTGAGATGGAGATTAGCATGCAGAATGTTTATTTGGGAGTGCTTTTGGGTGGGGCTTTCCAGGTGACATAATAGGAAAGAATCCAACTGCCAGTGCAGGAGATGTGAGTTCAATTCTTGGGTTGCGAAGATCCCTTGGAGGAGGAAATGGCAACCCACTTCAGTATTCTTGCCTGAAAAAATCTTATAGACAGAGGAGCTGGTGGGTTACTGACTATGGAGTTGCAAATCATTGAACACAGCTGAGCGACTGGGCATGCACACTCTTGTTTTAGATTTTTTATCTTCTTGTGGCCACACCACATGGCATGCAGAATCCTAGTTCCCTGACCAGCGATGGAACTGGCATCCCTGCAATGGAAGCAAAACGTCATTCAGTGGACTACCAGGGAAGTCTCCTGGGGTTGCTTTTGGGATCAATATCTGTGGTTGAGTAGAGGGAGAAGTTGGGTTGTGATGAAGTCCCACTGAAGATCCCAGCTGACCCCACTGGGAACTGTGGAGCTTTGATGTTAAGGAGTATGGTTCTTTATACCCCCATGCTGCTGACTGGATGTAGGCTGTACTGGAAGGTAGCATTTTCTTTGGTGAAGATGTTTCTTTTAGCCAAGATCGTCTCTAAAGGAAGCTTAAAGTTGAGGACTCTCTTACAAAGTGACCATTGATGAGCAACAGCACAGTCAGTGTTCATTTTTGACTTGCCCTTACACGGCAAGCTGACCCACTTGTAAACGTTATTCAGGCTTTCTTCTCCTGTGTCAACTGGTTATAAGTACTCTCTGCAGCCATGGTTTTCTGATTCCTCTCTTAGATCATAGGCCCGAAAAATGACACTGATGTGAAGTGTTCCCCTTATTTTCATAGTGTTTATCTCCCACCTTCAGGATTGCATGTGTCTTGCTAAAGCTCCAAAGTGTTAGCAAATTCCTGGTTTTCTGGCCTATTACCATGGTGTCAGTGATGTAGTGGGACAATGCTATCTTCTGCATAATATCCAGATTGCCTACATCTTTTCAAAGTATATAGTATATGTAATATATGTGTTGCTGTTGTTCAGTCACTAAGTCATGTCTGACTCTTTGCAACCCCATGGAGTGCAGCATGCCAGGTTTCCCTGTTCTTCACCATCTGCCGGAATTTGCTCTAATTTATGTCCATTGAGTCGATGATGCCATCCAACCATCTAATTTTCTATTGCTCCCTTCTCCCCCCCCCCCCAGTCTTACTCAGCATAAGGTCTTTTCCAAAGAATCAGCTCTTCACATCAGGTAGCCAAAGTATTGGAGTTCAGCTTCAGTACCACTTCTTCCAATGAATATTCAGGGTCAATCCTTTAGGATTGACTAGTTTGATCTCCTTGAAGTCCAAGGGACTCTCAAGAGTCTTCTCCAACACCACAGTTCAAAGGCATCAATTCAAAGGCCCTCAAACTTGTTTATGGTCCAACTCTTACATCCATACATGACTACTGGAAAAACCATAGCTTTGACTATACAGACTTTTGTCAGCAAAGTGATGTCTCTGCTTTTTAATACACTCTCTAAGCTTGTGATAGCTGTTCTTCCAAGGAGCAAGCGTCTGTTAACTTCGTGGCTGCAGTCATTGTCTGCATTGATATTGGAGCCCAAGAAAATGAAATCTGACACTGTTTCCACATTTTCCTCATCTATTTGCTGTAAAGTGATGGGACCAGATGCCATGAACTTCGTTTTTTGAATGTTGAGTTTTAAGCCAGTTTTTTTACTCTCCTCTGTCTCCTTTAACAGAGGGCTCTTTTTCTTCACTTTCTGCTGTTAAAGTGGTATCATCTGCATATCTGAGGTTATTGATATTTCTCCTGGCAATCTTGATTCCAACTTATGATTCATCCAGCCCGGCATTTCTCATGATGTACTCTGCATATAAATTAAATAAGCTGGATGACAATATACAGCCCTTACTTACTCCTTTCCCAATTTTGAACCTGTCCATTGTTCCATGTCTAGTTCTAACTGTTGCTTCTTGTCCTGCATATAGCTTCCTCAGGAGGCAGGTGAAGTGGTCTGGTATTCCCATCTATTTCCATCTCTTGAAATATTTTCCACAGTTTTTCACAATCCACAATTTCAAAGCATTAGCATAGTCAATGAAGCAGAAGTAGATGTTTCTTTGGAATTCCCTTGCTTTTCCTATGATCCTGCATACATTGGCAGTTTGATCTCTGATTCCTCTTCCTTTTTAAAATCTAGCTTGTACACCTGTAAGTCTCTTGCTGGCATGTGAAATGAGTGCAGTTGTACAGTTTTTTGAACATTCTTTGGCGTTGCCTTTTTATGGAATAGAAATGAAAACTGATCTTTTCCAGTCCTGTGGCCACTGCTGAGTTTTCCAAATTTGCTGGCATAATGAGTGCAGCACTTTAACAGCATCATCTTTTAGGATTTGAAATAGCTCAGCTGGAATTCCATCACCTCTACTAGCTTTGTTCATAGGAATGCTTTCTAAGGCCCACTTCACTTCACAATCCAGGATGTCTGGTTTTAGGTGAGTGAACACACCATCATGGTTATCTGGGTCATTAAGAGCTTTTTGGTACAGTTCTTCCGTATTCTGCCACCTTTTCCTATTCTCTTCTTCATCTGTTAGGCCCTTGCCATTTTTGTCTTTTGTTGTGCCTATCTTTGCATTGAATTTTTCCTTCGGTATCTCCAATTTTCTTAGAGAGAACTCTAGTCTTTCCCATTCTATTGTTTTCCTCTACTTCTTTACATTGTTCACTTAAGGCTTTCTTACCTCTTTCCTATTCTCTGGAATTCTGCACTCAGCTGGGTATATCTTTCCCTTTCTCCTTTGCCTTTTACTTTTCTTCTTTCTAAGCTATTTTAAAATATAAATTTATTTATTTTAATTGGAGGTTAATTACTTTATAATATTGTATTGGTTTTGCCATACATCAACATGAATCCGCCACAGGTATACACGTGTTCCCCATCCTGAACCCTCCTCCCTCCTCCCTCCCCGTATCATCCCTCTGGGTTATCTCAGCGCACCAGCCCCAAGCATCCAGTATCATACATCGAAACTGGACTGGAGATTTTTTTCATATATGATATTATACATGTTTCAATGCCATTCTCCCAAATCATCCCACCCTCAGTTGCTTTTGGGATCAATATCTGTGGTTGAGTAGAGGGAGAAGTTGGGTTGTGATGAAGTCCCACTGAAGATCCCAGCTGACCCCACTGGGAACTGTGGAGCTTTGATGTTAAGGAGTATGGTTCTTTATACCCCCATGCTGCTGACTGGATGTAGGCTGTACTGGAAGGTAGCATTTTCTTTGGTGAAGATGTTTCTTTTAGCCAAGATCGTCTCTAAAGGAAGCTTAAAGTTGAGGACTCTCTTACAAAGTGACCATTGATGAGCAACAGCACAGTCAGTGTTCATTTTTGACTTGCCCTTACACGGCAAGCTGACCCACTTGTAAACGTTATTCAGGCTTTCTTCTCCTGTGTCAACTGGTTATAAGTACTCTCTGCAGCCATGGTTTTCTGATTCCTCTCTTAGATCATAGGCCCGAAAAATGACACTGATGTGAAGTGTTCCCCTTATTTTCATAGTGTTTATCTCCCACCTTCAGGATTGCATGTGTCTTGCTAAAGCTCCAAAGTGTTAGCAAATTCCTGGTTTTCTGGCCTATTACCATGGTGTCAGTGATGTAGTGGGACAATGCTATCTTCTGCATAATATCCAGATTGCCTACATCTTTTCAAAGTATATAGTATATGTAATATATGTGTTGCTGTTGTTCAGTCACTAAGTCATGTCTGACTCTTTGCAACCCCATGGAGTGCAGCATGCCAGGTTTCCCTGTTCTTCACCATCTGCCGGAATTTGCTCTAATTTATGTCCATTGAGTCGATGATGCCATCCAACCATCTAATTTTCTATTGCTCCCTTCTCCCCCCCCCCCCAGTCTTACTCAGCATAAGGTCTTTTCCAAAGAATCAGCTCTTCACATCAGGTAGCCAAAGTATTGGAGTTCAGCTTCAGTACCACTTCTTCCAATGAATATTCAGGGTCAATCCTTTAGGATTGACTAGTTTGATCTCCTTGAAGTCCAAGGGACTCTCAAGAGTCTTCTCCAACACCACAGTTCAAAGGCATCAATTCAAAGGCCCTCAAACTTGTTTATGGTCCAACTCTTACATCCATACATGACTACTGGAAAAACCATAGCTTTGACTATACAGACTTTTGTCAGCAAAGTGATGTCTCTGCTTTTTAATACACTCTCTAAGCTTGTGATAGCTGTTCTTCCAAGGAGCAAGCGTCTGTTAACTTCGTGGCTGCAGTCATTGTCTGCATTGATATTGGAGCCCAAGAAAATGAAATCTGACACTGTTTCCACATTTTCCTCATCTATTTGCTGTAAAGTGATGGGACCAGATGCCATGAACTTCGTTTTTTGAATGTTGAGTTTTAAGCCAGTTTTTTTACTCTCCTCTTTCTCCTTTAACAGAGGGCTCTTTTTCTTCACTTTCTGCTGTTAAAGTGGTATCATCTGCATATCTGAGGTTATTGATATTTCTCCTGGCAATCTTGATTCCAACTTATGATTCATCCAGCCCGGCATTTCTCATGATGTACTCTGCATATAAATTAAATAAGCTGGATGACAATATACAGCCCTTACTTACTCCTTTCCCAATTTTGAACCTGTCCATTGTTCCATGTCTAGTTCTAACTGTTGCTTCTTGTCCTGCATATAGCTTCCTCAGGAGGCAGGTGAAGTGGTCTGGTATTCCCATCTATTTCCATCTCTTGAAATATTTTCCACAGTTTTTCACAATCCACAATTTCAAAGCATTAGCATAGTCAATGAAGCAGAAGTAGATGTTTCTTTGGAATTCCCTTGCTTTTCCTATGATCCTGCATACATTGGCAGTTTGATCTCTGATTCCTCTTCCTTTTTAAAATCTAGCTTGTACACCTGTAAGTCTCTTGCTGGCATGTGAAATGAGTGCAGTTGTACAGTTTTTTGAACATTCTTTGGCGTTGCCTTTTTATGGAATAGAAATGAAAACTGATCTTTTCCAGTCCTGTGGCCACTGCTGAGTTTTCCAAATTTGCTGGCATAATGAGTGCAGCACTTTAACAGCATCATCTTTTAGGATTTGAAATAGCTCAGCTGGAATTCCATCACCTCTACTAGCTTTGTTCATAGGAATGCTTTCTAAGGCCCACTTCACTTCACAATCCAGGATGTCTGGTTTTAGGTGAGTGAACATACCATCATGGTTATCTGGGTCATTAAGAGCTTTTTGGTACAGTTCTTCCGTATTCTGCCACCTTTTCTTATTCTCTTCTTCATCTGTTAGGCCCTTGCCATTTTTGTCTTTTGTTGTGCCTATCTTTGCATTGAATTTTTCCTTCGGTATCTCCAATTTTCTTAGAGAGAACTCTAGTCTTTCCCATTCTATTGTTTTCCTCTACTTCTTTACATTGTTCACTTAAGGCTTTCTTACCTCTTTCCTATTCTCTGGAATTCTGCACTCAGCTGGGTATATCTTTCCCTTTCTCCTTTGCCTTTTACTTTTCTTCTTTCTAAGCTATTTTAAAATATAAATTTATTTATTTTAATTGGAGGTTAATTACTTTATAATATTGTATTGGTTTTGCCATACATCAACATGAATCCGCCACAGGTATACACGTGTTCCCCATCCTGAACCCTCCTCCCTCCTCCCTCCCCGTATCATCCCTCTGGGTTATCTCAGCGCACCAGCCCCAAGCATCCAGTATCATACATCGAAACTGGACTGGAGATTTTTTTCATATATGATATTATACATGTTTCAATGCCATTCTCCCAAATCGTCTTACCCTCTCCCTCTCCCACAGATCCAAAAGACTGTTCTATACATCTGTGTCTGTTTTGCTGTCTTGCATACAGGGTTATTTTTAAGTCCTCCTCAGATGGCTGCTTTGCATTCTTCCATTTCTTTTCCTTGGGGATAGTTTTGATCATCACCTCCTGTACAATGCTATGAACCTCCATCCGTAGTTCTTCAGGCACTCTGTCTGAGCTAGTCCCTTGAATTTACACATCACTTCCACTGTATAATCATAAGGGATTTGATTTAGGTCATACCTGGATGGCTTAGTGGTTTCCCCTACTTTCTACAATTTGAACCTGAATTTTCCAATAAGGAGCTGATGATTTGAGTCACAGTCAGCTCCAGGTCTTGTTTTTACTGACTATATAAAGCTTCTCCACCTTTGGATGCAAAGAATATAATCAATTTGATTTCAGTATTGACCAGCTGAGCGTCGAAGAATTGATGCTTTTGAACTGTGGTGTTGGAGAAGACTCTTGAGAGTCCCTTGGACTGCAAGGAGATCCAACCAGTCCATTCTGAAGGAGATCAACCCTGGGATTTCTTTGGAGGGAATGATGCTAAAGCTGAAACTCCAGTACTTTGGCCACCTCATGCAAAGAGTTGACTCATTGGAAAAGACTCTGATGCTGGGAGGGATTGTGGGCAGGAGGAGAAGGGGACGACAGAAGATGAGATGGCTGGATGACATCACTGACTCGATGGATGTGAGTCTGAGTGAACTCTGAGAGATGGTAATGAATAGGGAGGCCTGGTGTGATGTGATTCATGGGGTCGCAAAGAGTCGGACACGACTGAGCGACTGAACTGAACTGAACTGATTGACCATCTGGTGGTGTTTACATATAGAGTCATCTCTTGTCTTGTTGGGAGAGTGTGTTTGCTATGATCAGTGCATTCTCTTGGCAAAACTCTGTTAGCCTTTGCCCTGCTTTGTTGTGTACTATATAGATGATAACAAAGTTTCCCAAATTGACTGTACCAATTTACATTTCTACTAACAGCATAATTTTATATTGCTTCATCTTTTCTTAAGCCCTTAATATTTATTCCCAGAACTTTAATTTTTGTTATCTGTTGGTGTGTGGAGGCCTCCCATTGTGATTTAATTTCAATATCTCTGATTATTAACATAACACAACATATTTTCATATGACTATTGGTCATTTAGATTTTCTTCTCTTTTGTGAAATGTTTATTGAATTCTTTTTCAGAGAGCCTCATTTCTTTCAACCCCTAGCTTTGCCTGTTTTTCTTACTGATTTCTAGGTATCTTTATAATCTGAGTGTTTTGTTGGTTTTATGAATTTCAAATATCTTTTACTCTTCTGTTACTTGTCTTTTTCTCCTATGATGTCTTTTGATATTAACATAGTCTAATTTACAATTTTCTTTTATGGCTAGTGCGTTCTTTCTGTTTTTATTAAGGAAATTCTTTACTATCTTAAGGAAAAAGAGATATTCTTCTATATTACTTCCTAAAATCTGTTAGTTTTTGTTTTTCCAATGTAAGTTTGTAATTAATCAGGAACTAATTTTTGCATATGATGTGTGGTAACAATCCAGTTTCATTTTTCCATGTAAATTTTCAACTGAGTTAGCTGCATTCAAGAAAAGATGTCCCTCATTCATAAGTTAAGTGTGTGAAAATGGGGGGCTGAGTGTGTGTGTTTCTGGGCACTCTATTTATGACAGCTGTCTTGTTTGTCTAGTCTTTCACCAATATCCAGATAGCCTTAATTACAATAAATTTATAGTAGGTTTTTATATCTAGTAGACTAGTGATTCTGAAAGTATTGGTTCTTAATTAGTGTGTGGCATCACCTCAGGACTTGTTAGAAATGAAAACTCTTGGACCTTGCTCAGATTGACTCAAGGGACATGGCCTTTAATTACAATAAATTTATAGTAGGTTTTTATATCTAGTAGACTAGTGATTCTGAAAGTATTGTTTCTTAATTAGTGTGTGGCATCACCTCAGGACTTGTTAGAAATGAAAACTCTTGGACCTTGCTCAGATTGACTCAAGGGACATGGCCACAGCTCCATGGCCAAGTCCAGTATTAGAGAAAAGTGTAAAGATCAGGATTTTCTCTTCCAAACCCAAAGTGTTAATAGCAATAACCCTACGTTATATAGATGTGGGTTGCTTCATCCACTGACTGTTTCCTCTTTATCTAGCTTTTCTCCAAAGTGAGAATCAGGGCATTCAATGGGAGGGTCTCACTGGCGATATGATTTCCTTTATACCACCTCTTTACTATAAATACATGATATTATTCCTGATTAAACAAAACAAAACTCAATGATGGTCAGCAGAGCAAAAGATTTTATTACACTTTTTTTTTTAGCAATTGTTTTATTTATACAAAAAAAAAGTCCCTGTCTAACAAATTCTGATGTTACAAATATGCACAAAATATTTTGTGCAAGATATTTCTAGTTTGTTGTATAAGAATATATGTGTGTGTGTGTGTGTGTGTGTGTGTGTGTGTGTGTCTCCAGTTGCGTGGCAATGGAGCGGCTGTGAAGAGATACCCCACATCCAAGGTCAGAGAAACCCCAGTAAGATGGTAGGCACTGGAGTGGCTGTGAGGAGATACCCCACGCCCAAGGGCAAAGGATAAGCCCCAGCACGATGGTAGGAGGGGTGAATTCACATTTACACTCAAACCCCATTCCCACCAGAGACACTCAGAGGGCTCAAAAAAGCCTTGTGTGTACCAGGATCCAGGGACACCATAAAGAATGAGACAGAACTGTGTTTGAGCTTCTCCTGTGGAGGTATGGGTCAGCAGTGGACTGCTCTATGCCACAGGAACAGGAGCTCTGGGTACAGCAGACTTAGGAATGGCATAAGCCCTCTTGGAGGAGTTTGTGATTAACCCCACCACAGAGCCGCCAGAACTTAAACAGGACTGGGAAATAGACTCTTGGAGGGCACAAGGACCCAGGAGAAAGGAGCAGTGACCCCACAAGAGACTGACCCAGACTTGCCTGTGAGCATCAGAGAGTCTCCAGCGGAGGCATGGCGGAGGCGTGGGTCGGTGATGACCTGCTGCAGGGTTGGGGATACTGAGTATAGTAGTACATACATGGGATCTTTTTGAAGAATGTCACCATTATCTTCATTACCTCCACCATAGTTTAGTGAGTGAAGTGAAGTCATTCAGTTGTGTCTGACTCTTTGTGGTCCTGTGGACTGTAGCCTACCAGGCTCCTCCATCCATGGGATTCTCCAGGCAGGAATACTGGAGTGAGTTGCCATTTCCTTCTCCAGGGTATCTTCCCGACCCAGGGATTGAACCCAGGTCTCCTGCATTGCAAGCAGATGCTTTAACCTCTGAGCCACCAGGGAAGCCATAGTTTGGCCCCAGATAAATAGCAGGGAGGGAATGCAGCTCCACCCGTCAACAGAAAATTGGATTTAAAGAATTACTGAGCATGGCCCAACATGGTTTACAGAACTAAAGAGCTGGAGCAGCGAGCGGTGGGTGCACAACACTGGAGAAGCCAGCGGCCAAGAGGACATACCCCACGTCCAAGGTCAGGAATGGTGGCCACAAGGAGATAAGTCATGTCCAAGGTAAGGAGCAGTGGGTTGCGCTTTCCTGGAGCAGCCATAAAGAGACCCAAAATCCAAGATAAGAGAAACCCCACTAAGATGGCAGGTGCTGAGAGAGGGCATTAAGGGCAGACAGACTGAAACCACAGTCACAGAAAACTAAGCAATCTAATCACACGGACCACAGCCTTGTATAACTCAGTGAAACTAAGCCATGCCATGTAGGGCTACCCAAGACGGACAGGTCATGGTGGAGAGTTCTGGCAAAATGTGGTCCACAGGAGATGGGAATGGCAAACCACTTCAGTATTCTTGCCTTGAGAACCCCATGAACAATATGAACAGTATGAAGGAAGCAATACTGAAATCAGATTGATTATATTCTTTGCATCCAAAGATGAAAAAGCTCTATACAAGTCAACAAAAACAAGACCGGGAGCTGACTGTGGCTCAGATCATGAACTCCTTATTGCCAAATTCAGACTTAAGTTGAAGAAAGTAGGGAAAACCACTAGACCATTCAGGTATGACCTAAATCAAACCCTTTATGATTATACAGTGGAAGTGAGAAATAGATTCAAGGGACTAGATCTGATAGATGAATTTTCCACAGTTTATTGTGATCCACACAGTCAAAGGCTTTGGCATAGTCAATAAAGCAGAAATAGATGTTTTTCTGGAACTCTCTTGCTTTTTCCATGATCCAGCGGATGTTGGCAATTTGATCTCTCGTTCCTCTGCCTTTTCTAAAACCAGCTTGAACATCAGGGAGTTCACGAAATCAAATCCTTTATGATTATGCAGTGGAAGTGACAAATAGATTCAAGGGATTAGATCTGATAGACAGAGTGCCTGAAGAACTGTGGACAGAGGTTCGTGACATTATACAGAAGGCAGGGATCAAGTCCATCCCCAAGAAAAAGAAATGCAAAAAGGCAAAATGGTTGTCTGAGGAGGCCTTACAAATAGCTGTGATAAGGCAAAGGAGAAAAGCAAAGATATACCCATTTGAATGCAGAGTTCCAAAGAATAGCAAGGAGAGATAAGAAAGCCTACCTCGGAGATCACTGCGAAGAAATAGAGGAAAACAATAGAATGGGAAAGACTAGAAATCCCTTTAAGAAAATTAGAGTTACCAAGGGAACATTTCATGCAAAAATGGGCTCAATAAAGGACAGAAATGGTATGGACTTAACAGAAGCAGAAGATATTAAGAAGAGGTGGCAAGAATACACAGAAGAACTATACAGAAAAAGATCTTAACGACCCAGATAATCATGATGGTGTGATCACTCACCTAGAGCCAGACACCCTGGAGTGCGAAGTCGAGTGGGCCTTAGAAAGTATCACCATGAACAAATCTAGTGGAGGTGATGGAATTCCAGTTGAGCTATTTCAAATCCTAAAAGATGATGCTGTGAAAGTGCTGCACTCAATATGCCAGCAAATTTGGAAAACTCGGTAGTGGCCACAGGACTGGAAAAGGTCTGTTTTCATTCCAATCCCAAAGAAAGGGAATGCCAAAGAATGCTCAAACTACCGCACGATTGCACTCATCTCACACACTAGTAAGGTAATGCTCAAATTTCTCCAAGCCACGCTTCAACAGTATATGAACTATGAACTTCCAGATGTTCAAGATGGATTTAGAAAAGTCAGAGGAGCCAGAGATCAAACTGCCAGTATCCGTTGGATCACCGAAAAAGCAAGAGAGTTGCAGAAAAACATCTACTTCTGCTCTATTAACTATGCCAAAGCCTTTGACTGTGTGGATCACAACACACTGTGGAAAATTCTTCAAGAGATGGGAATACCAGACCACCTGACCTGCCTCTTGAGAAATCTGTATTCAGGTCAGGAAGCAACAGTTGGAACTGGACATGGAACAACACACTAGTTCCAAATTGGGAAAGGTGTATGTCAAGGTTGTATGTTGTCACCCTGCTTATTGAACTTATATGAAGAGTACATCATGAGAAATGCTGGTCTGGCTGAAGCACAAGCTGGAGTCAAGATTGCCAGGAGAAATATCAATAATCTCAGACATGCAGATAACACCACCCTTATGGCAGAAAGTGAAGAAGTAAAGAGCTCTTAATGAAAGTGAAAGAGGAGAGTGAAAAAATTGGCTTAAAGCTCAACATTCAGAAAACTAAGATCATGGCATCCAGTCCCATCACTTCATGGCAAATAGATGGGGAAACAGTGGAAACAGTGGCAGGCTTTATCTTTTGGGGATCTAAAATCACTGCGGATGGTGACTGCAGCCATGAAACTGAAAGACGCTTGCTGCTTGGAAGAAAAGTTATGATCAACCTAGACAGCATATTAAAAAGCAGAGACATTACTTTACCAACAAAGGTCTGTCTAGTCAAGGCTATGGTTTTTCCAGTAGTGATGTATGGATGTGAGAGTTGGACTATAAAGAAAGCTAAGCACCGATGAATCAATGCTTTTTTTTTTTAAGTGGTTCTTTATTCATAAACTTGAAGCAAGTTTACAAATTTTACTGTACGTTGCCAAATAAATCTGCAAGGAAAAATAAAGTCCCAAAATACCCCCAGAACCAAAAATCAAAGCATGCCAAATGTGCAGCTGTCAATCTGCCAGCTATGGCATTGAAACATATATACTATCATGTAAGAAACAAAGCACCAGTCTATCCTGTTCGATACAGGATACAGGATGCTTGGGGCTGGTGCACGGGGATGATCCAGAGAGTTGATATGGGGTGGGAGGTGGGAGGGGGGGTTCAGGATTGGGAGCTCGTAAACACCCGTGGCAGATTCATGTCAATGTATGGCAAAACCAATACAGTATTGTAAAGTAAAATAAAATAAAAATAAAATTTAAAAAAAATAAATAAAATAAAAGAATTCAATAATAAGTTCAAGATTTAGCCTTAGGTTTAAGGAACTTTAATGCTTTCAACAATTCTGCCTTGTCACTTGTTATCTGAGCAACTGGCAATCAGAAACTTATGCAAATTAACCAAATGAATAAGAATACCAGAAAATCTTTTTCTACTCTCCTCTTAATCAAAATAGAAAACAAGAGAAAGAAATGAAACACAATAATGCAGAAGTGCCAAGTCTTTCAGATGTGGTTTACCAAGTTAAAAACTGAGTCTTAAAGCATAAGAAACAGTTTTGAACTTTGATTTGTGCAGGAAAAATGTGCTTCTGGATTTCTTTTTAATAGTGCTTAATAACTAGAGTTTACTTTTAAATCAAATTTGGGTATATTAAAAAATCTATTACCAACCTAATAAGACTGATTCAGGTAAGGCAATATAATGGAGAGTACACTGATTTGAGTCTAGAATTAATATATGTAGAATTCCTATTAGTCTTTTATGTAAAGGCCATTATTATGACTATGGAAAAAATTTAGGTCTCCAAATTAGATGCTTTTTGTACTTAACTGTGCAGTTTTTGTTCAAGAAGTCTTTGTGCAAATCACTATATAAGTTTATTAGTTTACAACTGATTGCAACATCCCATTAATAAAATGGAAATGTAGAATGACTTAGTATTTTAAATAATTCAAACTCTATACTTCAAGCTCTTCTTCATAAGAAATATTGAACCAACAAGAAGCAGATTAAGATCAGCAAGACTCTGATGCTCCAGTGAATTTATACTTTTGAACTGTGGTGTTGGAGAAGACTCTTGAGAGTCCCAGGGAGTGCAAGGAGATCAAACCAGTCAATCCTAAAGGAAATCAGTCCTGAATATTCATTAGAAGGACTGATGCTGAAGCTGAAACTCCAATACTTTGGCCACCTGATGCGAAGAACTGAGTCATTTGAAAAGACCCTGATGCTGGGAAAGATTGAAGGCAGGAGAAGAAGGGAATGATAGAGGATGAGGTGGTTGGATGGCATCACCAACTCGATGGACATGAATTTGAGTAAACTCCGGGAGTTGGTGATGGACAGGGAGGCCTAATGTGCTGCAGTCCATGGGTTTGCAAAGAGTCGGACACAACTGAGTGACTGAACTGAACTGAACTGATACCACAGCCATTACTAATGAATGTAACTCATCTGGCTCCCTGGTTGGATACACAACAAGCCAGTAGTAAAGACAAAATTTTAATTCTGGATTTTCCAAGCTCTGTGATTCTTTATTTTAAGACTCCCTTAGTGAAAGAAACTCTTGCCTGGAAAATTCCATTGACAGAGGAGCCTTATAGGCTACAATCCATGGGGTTGCAAAGAGTCAGACACTACTGAGTGGCTTCACTTCTTCTTCTGGTGAACATGAATCTGAGTGAACTCCGGGAGTTGGTGATGGACAGGGAGGCCTGGCATGCTGCGATTCATGGGGTTGCAAAGAGTTGGGCACGACTGAGAGACTGAACTGAACTGAATTGAGGAGCTTTCAAAAAACCCCTAAAACTCTTGGAAATTCTTAAGTGCTGAGAGATGTAAAGAAATCTTTTGTTATGTTACTGAGGTGACTTTAGGAAAACCCCTATGGATGGTGGCAAGCTACCCAGAGAACCAACCAGGTAATTAGAGGGTAAATAATTTTAGTTCCATCCTTCTGGGGTCTGTGCAGGAAAAAGGATCTGGCAATTGAATGAATTGTCAATGGCCAGGGAGTTAATGAACTGTACCTGTGTAATGAAGTCTTCATAAAACCCCAAAGGTCAGGGTTCTCAGGGCTTCCAGGTTGGTGAACTCATGGAGATTGGGGTAGAGTGATGCCCTCAGAGGGTGCATGGTGGCTCCAAACATTTTCCCCATAACTTGCCCTATGCATCTCTTCCACCTGGCTGTTCCTGAGTTACTTCCTTAGTTTAGTAAACTGGTTATCTAGTAAGTAAAATGTCTGAGTTCTGTCAGCTACTGAAGCAAATCAATCAAACCCAAGGAGGGGCTTTTCAGATTCTCTGATTTATAGCCTGTAGGTCAGAAGTATGAGTAACCACTTGGACATAAGACTGGCATCTGAAACCTCAAGTGGCTCCAGTATACATGAGGTTGGTCAGAAGCACAGATCTGACCAGGAACCTTGGCTTGCGACTGGTGTCTGAAGTCAGGAGTTGGGGGTAGACTCATAGAACTGACATCTGTGGGACCTAATGCCATCTCTAGCAGACAGTCAGAATTGAGTTAAATTGTAGAACACCCAGCTGAAGTCCCAGGATTGCTTGGTATTGGTGGTGAAGGTGGGTGGGTGTGTGGGGTGGATCCTACCCTCTAGTGGAATTGGGTCCAGGAACTCAAAATAGCCTTAAACCACTTATTGCTGTTCCTCAGTTCAGATTTTCTGTTTCAGCAGATATGGGTGAAGCTCAGTAATTTACATTTCTATGGAGATCCTGGTGACAGCGATGCTGCTCATCTGAGGAAAACAATTTGAGAATGAATGATGTGGTATATATGGGTCAGGCTTCCAGTGTGGACAATATGGTGGAAAAGTGGCTAGTGGCTCTGGAGTTGGGACAAATAGATAACCAGCAAAGAGGATGAACCCTCCTACACTGTTGATGGGAATGTAAACTGGTACACTCACTATGGATAACAGTATTCCATGGAGGTTCCTTAAAAAACTAGAGTTACCATACAATTCAGCAATCCCACTCCTGGGCATATATCCAGACATAGCTATAATTCAAACAGATGCATGCATTCCTATGTTCACAACACCACTATTCACAATAGTCAAGACATGGAAACAACCTAAGTGTCCATCAGCCAGATGAGTGGCTAAAGAAGATGTGGCATATGTGATGTATACATACACGTACACAATAGAATGCAATTCACCCATAAAGAAGAATGAAATAATGCCATTTGCAGCAATGTGGATAGATCTAGGGTTTCCCCGGCGGCTCAGATGGTAAAGAATCTGCCTGCAATGTGGGAGACCAGGGTTTGATCCCTGAGTTGGAAAGATCCCCTGGAGGAGGGCTTGGCAACCCAGTCCAGTATTCTTGCCTGGAAAATCGCCATGGAGAAAGGAACCTGGCAACCTATAGTCCATAGGGTCACCAAGAGTCCTACATAACTGAGCAACTATGCACAGGGCACACAGATTGTCATACTAAGTATGGTGTCACATATGTGTAAACCTAAAATATGACACAAAAGAACTCATCTAGGAAACAGAAATAAATTCACAGACATAGAGAAGAGACTTGTGGTTGCCAAGGAGGAGGGGTGTAGGGTAGGGATGGATTGGGAATTTGGGATTAGCAGATGCAAACTATTATTATAATTTATAAATAGTAATATTCTACTGTATAGCACAGAGAACTATATTTAATATCCTGTGATAAGCCATAATGGAAAAGAATATGAAAAAATATATGTATAACTGAATTATACTGTACAGTAGAAATTAGCACATCATAAGTTAACTATACTTCAATAAATAAATTGAATAAAAGAAGATATCCAGCAAAAGTTGACACACACTTGACCCTTCAACAAGAAGTGTTACAACTGTGTGGATCCACTTATACAAGGACTTTTTTTTCCCCAGTAATTGTGTACATGACCCTGGGTTGGCTAAATACACGGATACAGAACTACAAATTTGAAGGGAAAATGAAAGTGGCCAACTCTTTGCAACCCCATGGACTATATAGTCGTGGAATTCTCCAGGTAAGAATACTGGAGTGGGTATCCTTTCCCTTCTCCAGGGGATCTTCCCAAACCAGGGATCAAACCCAGGTCTCCTGCATTGCAGGTGGATTCTTTACCAGCTGAGCCACAAGGGAAGCCCAAGAATACTGGAGTGGGTAGCCTATCCCTTCTCCAGTGGATCTTCCCAACCCAGGAATTGAACAAGGGTCTCCCTCATTGCAGATGGATTCTTTACCAACTGAGCTATCAGAAAAGCCCATGAATTTGAAGGGCCTACTGTGAAGTTACACTCTGATTTCTGACTTCTCAATGGTCAGTGCCCCTAACACCCTGGTTGCTCAAGGTCAACTGTGTATGAACACAAGCAGACACATGTGAACATTACAATATCTATGATCAATTAACAACCGCTTTTGCCCCATCAATAAATCTGTTAACAAATTTATCTGTTCTAGAGTATCTGCTCTACTTCTATAGAAATAAACTCTTTCAGCCATGAATAAGTGGAATCTACATATACGTTATTGGCTAGAAGGATGGCCTCTTAATATCTCAGAGTTGTTTAAGGTAAGTTAAGACTTACCCTAAAGAGATAAATATTGCCACAAGGGAAGCCCAAGAATACTGGAGTGGGTAGCCTATCCCTTCTCCAGTGGATCTTCCCAACCCAGGAATTGAACAAGGGTCTCCCTCATTGCAGATGGATTCTTTACCAACTGAGCTATCAGAAAAGCCCATGAATTTGAAGGGCCTACTGTGAAGTTACACTCTGATTTCTGACTTCTCAATGGTCAGTGCCCCTAACACCCTGGTTGCTCAAGGTCAACTGTGTATGAACACAAGCAGACACATGTGAACATTACAATATCTATGATCAATTAACAACCGCTTTTGCCCCATCAATAAATCTGTTAACAAATTTATCTGTTCTAGAGTATCTGCTCTACTTCTATAGAAATAAACTCTTTCAGCCATGAATAAGTGGAATCTACATATACGTTATTGGCTAGAAGGATGGCCTCTTAATATCTCAGAGTTGTTTAAGGTAAGTTAAGACTACCCTAAAGAGATAAATATTGTCCAAAAAAATTCTTGATAACTCAAGGATAAGATAAGGAAGAAAATCACATAAAAACACTGCATAATGCACACTTGTAGTTTTTGAATACCTGTTATGTTTTAAGAAATTTACATATATGAATTCATTTAATCTTTCTAACAGTCTCAGAGTAGATATACTGAAGTTATTATTATTTTTTCATTTTACAGTTTGCTAAATGTACAAAAGGAAAAAAGTTCTCTATAGAGGAGAATAGAGTATTGCATTGGTGTAATTTATCTTTTTTTTTTTTTCCTATTTTGAGGGAGAACAGTTAATAATGAAATATACTTGATGCTTATTCCTTAATTAATAGGTTCCAAACACCATGTAAAATAGTCTCCCAGTTATTCCTTCTAAAATTACCTTTTTCTTTCCTTCCTTCCTTCTGTATTTATCATTTTTATCATATGCTTCCTTCCAATGTAAGCATCTCATAGTAACAGAATTGAATGGAGATAAATATTTTAATGCATTAATTGTCAGGTACTTTTCAAATAGCTGATGATACATCCATAAAAATAGAAACAAACTAAAATTGCACATTTAGTGAGGATACCTTCTCACTTCATCCTATCAACAGTTCTGAGATAATTTCTCCCATTGCAGGTAAAAAAATTAAGACTTGAACAAGACATGTTACCGGCCCAAAGTCACAAAGTGTAAAAATAAAGTGGGGATTCAAACACAGTTCTAATAATTCCCTAACACTGCTAGTAGGGCAAAATGATTCATAGGCTTGTCACAAAATCATCCATGGAACTGTTAGTATTAAGTCAACATTTCTTTTCCATCAAGTTCAAAGAAATTCAGTTATAAGAGAGGCATTTACTATAGTTACATTTTCATCATACCCAACACAAGTTAATATTCTGAATAAAATTACTACCATGAATTAACTTTATGTCTGCAGAAAATGGGAATGTATGTAATTACTGATTTCAATTCACAATAAAATAAGCAAATTATCTTCACCAACATAAATGTACCATAAATTGTTTTGAGGCATAATGAAGAAATGGATTTCTAAAAGAAATACAGACCAAATCTGCCAAATCACTGTAAATGATAGCCCCTTTAAAATTAGGGCATCTAATTGCAATTGGAAAATGTTACCCTCTTAATGGTTACATTATTATTTGGTTAGACCAATAATCCTCTTTGCTGATGTTCCATTTCTGGAGTATTGACAAATTTTATACATTTTAATATCAAAGCATCATCAAATTTATATGAAGAATGATTTACTCTTTTCAAGATCAGATTTGTCATAATGAATTGCCTTCCATGAGTGTGTAACATAATAACATTTTAATTGAGAGAAGGTGCTTTGGCAAATAAAAAGGAAAGTTATTTTTCTTTGTGTATTTCTAAGTTTGTTCATTTTCAGCTGAGGGTATTTTCAATTCAAAAGATTGTTCTAACATATGGCTACTTGCATTTAATCTTAATGAGCGAAAATAACCTTTACTATGTGACATTTTAAATCAAATAGAATAATCAGCCTAATTTCAGCATAGAATTTTATAACAATTATCTATTACATTTTGCATAAGAATGCAACATCTGCATCACAAAATGTCACAGATAATAAAGGTGGTGATCATTTTATTGTAAAATTCTTATGTTATCTAACACAATCATTTATGTTATAGAGCCAATTCTAGTTAACTAGTAGCACTAAATTAGAATGTTTTCAAATCAAACTTTCACTGAACCCAGAGTAGCTATCAGTGATTTGAGAGATTATCAATTCAATGAATTAACCAATAAGTGACCTGTCTTTCACATGTGTGCTCCTTAACTGCGATATGGATGCTAAACTTGTCACTTTGCTAGTAATTTTCTAGCATCCATTGTTCTGGCTGTGTGACTTCCCTAGCAGAGGGAAAACAAATATATCTCTATCTCTATCTACTTAGTAAGCATTGTATTAAAAACCCATTTAATTCTTTGAGGGGCAGTATTTTTTTTACAGATACACATATCAAAACATTTTCAAATATTTTAATAAATATAAATGTATATCAATATAATGCATATAAACTTAAAAAGTGTGACCATTTTGATAAAAGTCAAAGTATTATTTCAAGTTATTGTCCTTAAATGGAACAATACAGAAATAGTGCAAAAGGAAGGTACTTTAAAAATGGTAAATATGCATACCATTGGGAAAATGGTTGTTGATAACATAATCATTTCACAATAGGGAAATCAAATAAATATATTTGTAGAAATCAATTTCATTTGTAAAGGCAAAAGATACTAGAGACATTTACATATGTGTTTATTTCTTCTTTTAAAATTTGAATTATCTGGATACTGATACAAAGAAGAGGTCTCTTTTCTCCATTATCACAGCAATTATTAAGCATGTACCTTCATTTTTCATGGTAACCTTTCTTTGGAAGAGAGGGCCTGAATTCACTAAATTTTATTTTCCAAATCAGTATTTCACTTGAAATTCTCTCTTTATTCCCACACTATGGATATTCCTAAGCTTAGGAAAACTTGCCTAATAAAAATTTTATTTTTAGCCACTTATTTGTTATCTTCAGCCTTCAAAGCCTTCAAAACTACTACAAGGTCTAGAAGAAAGACAAGATCAAGGGAAGTAACATTTAACAATAAGATAATTTACTGAAAGAAATTATTTGAGCTTAATTTTATTTATCTGTGCAACTAGGTCAGAAATAACACCTACCTTCAGTGGAAAATCTTGAGGACTAGAAGGTAGTTACGCAACTGGTATGCTGGTGGTTACTTCTCCAAGAAAGTTTCTGAGATCATGACTCATAGTTCAAGATAGTTTTGTGGAAACAAGAGACTGATGATCTCAAGGCAAAGTGTCAGATTCTAGCTCTACTATGGCTTAAACTTCATTCATAATATTATTAACTAGGAATGTGGTTATAATTGACTTAGTTTCATGTTGTTTGGCACTGTGTATTTGGTAAGAGTCCAAATAGCAAACACTTAAGTGAAAATTTAAGGAACAAATCATTGTGTACAGACTATAACAATTTTGTGGTTTGATAAAAATAATTTATTGAATTAATATGTTTTAGGCAAATATGTCTGTGAGACACTATGCTGGACACCATAAAATTGACAAATAAACAAGAGATTCTTCTGAACCTCATTGTTTCTGAATATTGGTTATCAATTTTCTTTCTGGATGAAGCACAAGCTGGAATCAAGATTGCCAGGAGAACTATCAATAACCTCAGATACGCAGATGATATCACCCTTATGGCAGAAAATGAAGAGGAACTAAAGAGCCACAGATGAAAGTGAAAGAGGAGAGTGAAAAAGATGGCTTAAAGCTCAACATTCAGAAGATCATGGCATCTGGTCCCATCACTCAATGGCAAACAAATGGGGAAGCAATGGAAGCAGTGACAGACTTTATTTTCTTGGGCTCAAAAATCACTGCAGATGGTGACTGCAGCCGTGGAATTAAAAGACACTTGCTCCTTGGGAATAAAAGCTATGACCAACCTAGATAGCATATTAAAAAGCAGAGACATTATTTGCTGACAAAGGTCTGTCTAGGCAAAGCTATGGTTTTTCCAGTAGTCATGTATGGATGTGAGAGTTGGACTATAAAGAAAGCTGAGTGCTAAAGAATTGATGCTTTTGCACTGTGGTGTTGAAGAAGACTCTTGAGAGTCCCTTGGACTGTGAGGAGTCCAAACCAGTCCATCCTAAATGAAATCAGTCCTGAATATTCATTGGAAGGGCTGATGCTGAAGCTGAAACTCCAATACTCTGGCCTCCTCATGCGAAGAAATGACACTGAAAAAGACCCAGATGCTTAGAAAGATTGAAGGTTGGAGGAGAAGGGGATGACAAAGGATGAAATGGTTGGATAGCATCACCGACTGGATGGACGTGAGTTTGAGCAAGTTCCAGGAGATGGTGATGGACAGGGAAGGCTAGTGTGCTGCAGTCCATGGGGTTGCAAAGAGCTGGACATGACTGAGTGACTGAACTGAACTGAATTTTCTTTCACTTTGAAAGAGATTTCAAACAAGTAAGTGACACAGACATAGCATGCCTTATTTCTGCCAACAAAAATGTACATTGCAATTTTGTAAGCCATAAAGAAGCTGGCTTTAAAGCATACTATAAATAACCTTAAAATTCATTGACAACCACATTCTATACATGCTTTGTAACAGATTTCACTATTGGACTTCTCTGCAGGAGGCATCTTGGGCTGTGTCTTGATCAAAGTCTTGATAAAACTATGGACGCCACATGCATGTTGATTTTAAATCAACAATAGGGCCAAGATCCAAAATACTTTCAGCAAACTATAATGAAGCAGGAATACATCTTTAACAGATGAAGGTCAAGTCTCGTGTTATTTGAGTATCCCTCCTACTTATGGTACATGAACTTCATGGAAAGCTTCCTTTACAACTTTGCCTTGTATGAAATCTAGAACTTTGGCTTAACTCACACTTGGTTTAGAGGGATTTCGAATCAATCACAGCATTCAGAGAACACATATGCCTGTCATCTTCCTACCTCCAAAATTCACTCACAGTTCAAAAAAAAAAAAAAATGATGAACCCAATTCCAAATATTATTTTCAATAGACAGCCTCTGTAACTCTGTTTTTAATTACTTAAGCTCTCTAACTTCCCAACTAGAAAATCAAGAATTAGAATAGCTAACCTTTAAAGCTTTTCTCAGCATTGCAAAAGATAATGACCTTAGTTCTGCAACTATATATGTATGCATGAGTACATGCTCAGTCACTTCAGTCATGCCCAACTCTTTGTGACCCTGTGGACTGTAGCCCACCAGGCTCCTTGACATGGGATTCTCCAGGCAAGAAAACTGAAGTGCATAACCATGCCCTCCTCCAGGGGATCTTCCCAACCCAGGGATCAAACCTGCATCTCCTGCATTGCAAGCGCATTCCTTACCACTGAGCCACCAAGAAAGCTGATATATATTTATACATATAACTATTTTTTTGGCATCTCCTATGGCTTATATATAACTTGCTTATCTTACTTGGTATAAAGAGAAACAAAATAAGAAAGAAGTTCCTAAAGTACTACAAATAATAAAGCCAGAATCAGAACATAAATGTGACATCCAAAGCTACATTCTATTTAGAAATAAATAAAAATCTGCATTCATTCTGAAGAAAATGAATACAGGAAAACCATCTTTTTTCAATGCCTCTTGCGAAGTGACAGTTCTTCAAATACTTGTCTTTTTCTTAGTGCTTCTTTTTAAGAGCTAATAGTTCTACTTTCTGAAGAAATAATCATGGCTCACTCTAAACATTTTTGTTTGCTTTTTTTAAAAACAATTACAGCTGTCCGATCATTCTGTGGACATCTTATAATGGGAAAAGTTTCCCATCATGGGCTGCTTCCAAGGAACAGACTTTTACAGCTTATTTTACAAAGGAAAAGAAAAAGGCTATTTCTTCTGAAAACATACCAGTGACTTTTTGACAGATGACGTTGAGGAGTTGCAAAGAAAGCTTTCTGTCATATGTTTTCTTTACAAATAGAAATTTTACTGTTGTGTTTCTCCCACAGCCCTACATTAGAGATCTCTGAACAGCTGAGTGGTGGGAAAAGATCACACCATACATACATACAGGCAGATAGACACAGCTAAAAGAAGTCCGAGAGATGATAAAGCCTCTGTGTTAGAAACTAACAAGGAGATGCTCAGATTGATACTAGCCAGTGTTATGGGCTTCCCTCATGACTCAGACAATAAAGAATCCACCTGCAATGCAAGAGGCCTGGGTTCGATCCCTGGATTGAGATGATCTCCTGGAGAAGGAAATGACAACCCACTCCAGTGTTCTTGCCTGGAGAATCCCATGAATGGAGGAGACTGGTGGACTACAGTCCATGGGATCACAAAGAGTTGGACACGACTGAGCAACTAAGCATGCACACAGTGTTGTGGTAGAAACTGGAATTCATGCCATTTTCTAAGAGGAAAAGTGGGAAAAGGAACACCTAGAAATATTTTAATCTGTGTTATGTGCTAGAGACTGTGCTAAGTCATTTATCCACATTTTCTATTCAAATTCTTCAAAAGCTTTGAAAGTAGGTATTATATTCTTAGACAAATAAATACATAGAAATAGACCTTAGAAAACGTAAATGCTCAAAGCTAAGGAATAATAGCACCAGAATTCATGCCTAAGTATATCTGACTTCAAAGCTCATGCTTTTTCTCAAGTATCAGCCCTTCTCCATCCCACCCTCTGGTCTTGACACCTAGAGGCCTTAGATTTGTCATTTGTTAATATCCTGTGTCTCAGCTGTTTCATTCAATTCTGCTCTCTCACCTTAATTTTGAAAGATCTTTTTGGATTTGGGAAGAAGCTTCGACTTCACCATGCCTAATTTTTTCTGTACCCTTATTTATTTGTGTGAATCTAGAAAGTAACCAATATGTGGTTTACTTTCATATTTGTGATCTTTGCAAATAACTTAATTCTACTTAGCCTTAACTAAAGTATCAGGGAAGAACAATCCTCTGCCACTGCTTTGTTAAACGATAATTCTGCAGACTCTGTGGGGATTCTGATGACTGGAAAATGATTTTATAAAGAAAAAAATAGGCATTCACCACGATTGACATGAACAGTATGCTTTTTGCCCGCAAGCAAGAGAAAGAGCCGCTGGCATGATAAGCTGAGACAAATAGTCAGGGGGATACTGAGGAAAAAGATATAACACACGTGTGTCCAGAAGAGTGGATTCTCAATATGAATCCAAATCTAGAAGGATTAACTAATTTTTTCCCCTGTTTATAAAATTATTAAAGTGAGAATTTGGTAAATCTTATATTTTTCTTAATATTCTTGGAGATTATGAGGTAAACACATTTGACTTTAAGGTCAGGCTTCTGTTTTTGTCTTTCCTATCATCTGGGTTTCAGTGATCGTTGTAAGTTAAGGAGTAAGTCTTGTCTCTAGAGAAACAAGGCTACCCCTGAAATTTACCTATAACATGGCTGAACTGTTAACAGTGGTGGGAAAACATCTGCACTTTGTTACGTGTTTAATTTTAACAAATGTAAAACACACAAAAAAAACTATAATTACACAAAAAAGTGTTTATATTTTCTATAAAATTAGAACTTTTATATTTTGTGGACAATTTTAAAGAAATGTGGTAAGTCATCAAGACAGTATGGTACTGGCACAAAGACAGATATATAGATCAATGGAACAAAATAGAAATCCCAGAGATAAATCCATGCACCTAAGGACACCTTATCTTTGACAAAGGAGGCAAGAATATACAATGGAGAAAAGACAATCTCTTTAACAAAGCTGAGAAAACTGGTAAACCACTTGTAAAACAATGAAACTAGAACACTTTCTAACACCATACACAAAAATAAACTCAAAATTCAAGATCTAAACATAAGATCAGAAACTATAAAACTCCTAGAGAAGAACATAGGCAAAACACTCTCCAACATAAATCATAGCAGGATCCTCTATGACCCACCTCCCAGAATATTGGAAATAAAAGAAAAATAAACAAATAGGACCTAATTAAAATTAAAAGATTCTACACAACAAAGAAAACTATAAGCAAGGTGAAAAGACAGCCTTCAGAATGGGAGAAAATAATAGCAAATGAAGCAACCGACAAAGAATTAATCTCAAAAATATACAAGCAACTCCTGCAGCTCAATTCCAGAAAAATAAATGACCCAATCAAAAAATGGGCCAAAGAACTAAATAGACATTTCTCCAAAGAAGACATACCGATGGCTAACAAACACATGAAAAGATGCTCAACATCACTCATTATCAGAGAAATTCAAATCAAAACCACAATGAGGTACCATTTCACACCAGTCAGAATGGCTGCTATCCAAAAGTCTACAAGCAATAAATGCTGGAGAGGGTGTGGAGAAAAGGGAACCCTCTTACACTGTTGGTGGGAATGCAAACTAGTATAACCACTATGGAGAACAGTGTGGAGATTCCTTAAAAAACTGGAAATAAAATCTGCCATACGACCCAGCAATCCCACTGCTGGGCATAAACACCGAGGAAACCAGAATTGAAAGAGACATGTGTACCCCAATGTTCATCGCAGCACTGTTTATAATAGCCAGGACATGGAAGCAACCTAGATGTCCATCAGCAAATGAATGTATAAGAAATCAGTGGTACATACACACAATGGATTATTATGCAGCCATTAAAAAGAATACATTTGAATCAGTTCTAATGAGGTGGATGAAACTGGAGCTTATTATACAGAGTGAAGTAAGCCAGAAAGAAAAACACCAATACAGTAAACTAAAGCATATATATGGAATCTAGAAAGATGGTAACAGTAACCCTGTATGCAAGACAGGAAAAGAGACACAGATGTATAAAACAGTCTTTTGGACTCTGTGGGAGAGGACGAGGGTGGATGATTTGGAAGAATGACATTGAAACATGTATGATACCATATGTGAAACAAATTGCCAGTCCAGGTTCGATGCATGAGCTAGGGTGCTCGGGGCTGGTGCACTGGGATGACCCAGAGGGATGGTATGGGGAGGGAGGTGGGTGGGGGATTCAGGATGGGGAACACATGTACACCCATGGTGGATTCATGTTGATGTATGGCAAAACCAATACAATATTGTAATTAGCTTCCAATTAAAATAAATAAATTTATATTAAAAAAAGAAATGTGGTAGTCCTTTCTCCCCTTTACTCTTTATGTATATTTTAAAATGTCAGTAAATTTCCTTTTGCTACATGGCATAATTTCACTAAAGTGTCTTGGCAACCTTTTTTGTTGACTTCTAAAATGATAATAAAAGGAATGATACAAAAATGATGATCACTTAGTCTTCTAAAATTTTAAGATGTTAAAATCCTTTTTAGACTTTTGTCATTGTAAAACAGCAACTGTAGACTTAATAGTTTGCTGATTCTGTTAATATAAAGGAATAAGTGCACATAATTGTCCTTTTCTTTCAATTAGAATATTGTATAAGGTTAATGGAAACATGTCCACCCAGTATATAGTAATACTGTTCAAAGCTGTCTATAAAATTGTCTTTTTGTTGTTTACTAACTAAGTCATGTCCGACCTTTTGCGACCCCATGGACCGCAGCATGCCTGGCTTTCCTGTCCTTCACCATCTCCTGGTTGTGCTTAAACTCATGTCCATTGAGTTGATGTTGCCATCCAATCATCTCATGCTTTGTCGTTCCGCTCGCCTCCTGTCAATTTTTCCCACCATTGGTGGATTTTCCAATGAGCTGGCTCTTCACATCAGGTAGCCAAAGTATTGGTGCTTCAGTTCAGTTCAGTCGCTCAGTCGTGTCCGACTCTTTGTGACCCCATGAATCGCAGCACGCCAGGCCTCCCTGTTCATCACCATCTCCCGGAGTTCACTCAGACTCACGTCCATCGAGTCCATGATGCCATCCAGCCATCTCATCCTCGGTCGTCCCCTTCTCCTCCTGCCCCCAATCCCCCCCCAGCATCAGAGTCTTTTCCAATGAGTCAACTCTTCGCATAAGGTGGCCAAAGTACTGGAGTTTCAGCTTTAGCATCATTCCTTCCAACGAAATCCCAGGGTTGATCTCCTTCAGAATGGACTGGTTGGATCTCCCTGCAGTCCAAGAGACTCTCAAGAGTCTTCTCCAACACCACAGTTCAAAAGCATCAATTCTTCAGCACTCAGCCTTCTTCACAGTCCAACTCTCACATCCATACATGACCACAGGAAAAACCATAGCCTTGACTAGATGGACCTTAGTTGGCAAAGTAATGTCTCTGCTTTTGAAAATACTATTAGCCTCCACAAAATTCTTTTATTTAGTCACAACAATAGAAAATCCAAACTTGGTTGTGAATGGGTCTTCTCATATATTCACCATCTTCCAAGATACTTACCCTCGACTTTTTGTGGTGATGGATCATGCCAAGGTTTGAGTGAATAACAGAAAGGGTGATCTCAGCCTCTTCTACACACCAGAGATGAGAGTCAGACACTCTTGAAACAAAAACCACACTCTAGAGCCAAATGTTAAGATGAGTCCTGATAGACACTTCAGGTAGGGGAGAATCTAAGGTGTTTCTCTCTCCACCCTCTCTGCCGACATGCAGGAGAAAAATCACTTTCAACTTTGTCAAAGGGAAATCCTTATGTACAGAATGACTGATTGCCTAAGACAGACAGTGAAAAAGGAACGGGTCCTGGGGAAGGAGGGCAGAGAAGGGAGGGGTGGGGAGAAGAAGAGACGAGAGTTAAGATGATGATCTAAGAGTGACCTGATACAGTGGTCCTAAAAGATAAGGAAAGAGCTTTGGTGTACTACCCTTAAAGGATTTCAGAATTAAATGGGGTGCTAGTCTAATATTGCTAAAGTTCATGACATTTTACAGAGTGCCAGTTTCATTGATTTCACCTTTATATTTTACAAATATTAGTTTTTAAATTGAATCCTCTCAATGACTCTATGCAGTAGATACTCTTATAAATCCAATTTCACAGATAAGGAAAATGATATTCAGAGTGGATAAGTGAGCTGTTGAATGCCATATTTCTAGTAAGATATGACAGGATTCACATAGCCAGGTTCAGCTAAATCTAGACATGTACTTCTGTTTCACCACACAGGATAGAGAATTTCACAAGTCTGCCTTCACTATGTGAGACAGAGAGAGAGAAAGAGTCACTGAAAGAGACAGAGACACACAGAGAGACAGAAAGACATACATGCTTAGCCTTGGAACAAAATCCTGCATATGCTATAAGGAGACACAATGGGGAGGGTCACTTGATTCACAAAGGTCTGAATGTCACCTGGGGGTGGGAATTGCTCTTAAAGTTATCATCCACATGTTGTTGTTCAGTCACTAAGTCACATCTGACTCTTGGTGACTCCATGAACTAGCCCACCAGGCTCCTCTGTCCATGGAATTTTCCAGGCAAGAATCCTGGAGTGGGTTGCCATTTCCTTCTCCAGGGGATCGTTCTAGAGCAGGAATTGAACTTGCATTTCCTACATCTCTAGAGCAGGTGAATTCTTCACCGCTGAGCCACCAAGAAAGTCTGTCATCCATGTAGCTAAGGCCAAATATCTTTGGATATTTGGATGGGCTAGGAAAAACTTGCTCTAGTTTCCTCTATTCTATATAGGTAAGAGAAAAATACCTTTATGCATTTAAACAGAGAGCAAAGGTTTAGTCTCTGGCATTCAAGATACATACTGTTAAGTAAGGCAGAAAAAGAATGTTATGTGGCTTTGCCACTTCTCCGATGAGAAGCTCAAAAACATCAAAACATACTCTACCCTTTTAAGAGGCAGTAATATTAAAAGCTTTGAGAGAGGTATCTTTTTGTTGTTGCTATTGTTCCTCAAAGTGTGGTATTAAGTGGCTGGTGGACAAGAAATAAGATGCTTTTCTGAAGCAGCTATTAAAGTCTTTAGGAAAAAATGCACTGCTGACCTTTGCAACATTTGCTTAAGACTTATAAAACACTTCCATCTTCTGGGATTAAAGACACTAAAATATTTGGTGGGTTGATCACCATATTAACATTAACGACTATTATCCAATTCCTAGTTAGAATTTATAAGGATGGTGCCCAGTGTCCTCTGTTGATCTTGTTTCCTTAACAACATATTTTATAGGAAAAAATAAGTAAACTTTTTTTCACACTTAAAAAAATAGATCTAAAAAAGAGGTAGTTTGTGAGTGACAGATGGTAGTATAAAACACCATAATCAGAGAAAATGTATTATTTAGGGAAAGTAAATTCCTTCAGTTTCTGGTAGCTGCTCTAATCATCTGAATAAAATAACAGTATGCAAATGCTTGCTCTGGAGTTTGACAAGGCTGTCACTTTCCCTTATCGGACACAGTACTTTATCACAAAGCAGTGGAAAGAAAGGAGGAAATGAGGTGGAAAATATTATTATAGGATTTTTAGGGTACTTTGATAGAACCTAGAGACAGCTGTTAAAACTACTGTATTTAAGAGCAAATGTGGGTAATGAACTATAAAGTGAAATATGTAGGGCAGGGAAATATTTCTGGCAATATATATGCTCTAACATAAATTTTACTTCTGTATTCAGTGTTAAAGAGTAGGCTGAGGCTATGTGGAGACATTGATCAGACAGTCAGCACTGCCACTTTGTTTACAAAACAGAGTTTGAGAATTACTTTATGAAGAGTTGGATGGCTGCCTTGTGTCATGTAATACAGACTTTGCAATCCATTTCCTCCCTCCTTTCCACCTTCTCTCATTTACTCCTTCCCTCTGTCTCATACTTTCCCTCTTTGCATTGGCTGCCAGGAAGCATGGAGTCCAATATACTGAGTGTATGACTCAGCTCTGCCTCTCAATACAAGGGCCACTTTTCTATTAATATTAACAATATCAGTCTGTTTTTCTTGGACTCTCTGCATATCATTTACACTGGCATAAAGGTGATTTTATTATGAAAGTGAAAGGGTTAGTTGCTCAATCGTGTCTGACTCTTTGCAACTGCATGGACTGTAGCCCACCAAGCTCTTCTGTCCATGGGATTCTCCAGGCAAGAATACTAGAGTAGCTTGCTATTCCCTTCTCCAGGGGATCTTCCTAAGCCAGGGATCCAACCCAGGTCTCCTTCATTTCCGGTGGATTCTTTACTATCTGAGCCATGGCTGACTGCAAGATGGCAATATCTATTTTCCTCTGAATCTCTGCATACCATTTACACTGGCATGAAAGTGATTTTATTATAATCCATTTCAAATACCTTGTAGAGAAGCAGATTGTTAATTCTAAACAAACATGAAACAGATACAAGAGTTAAATAATTAATTTCAAAGAAAATTCAACAGATACAGCAGGGTGGTGATCCAATTCTTCTTTCTCGTCCTATTCTCTTGGGTGACTAACATAGAAAGAGGGTGGTACCAAAAGGGAAAATGTGTTATGTGATGTTGGAAATCATTGTTAACAATGTTTTGGGGTGAATACATGAATAGCAACATAAGTTGTATTGATTATTATTGCACAGTTTGCTCTGCAAAAGCTTTGTTATTATTTTTCTGGCACTGTCAAGGGAAAACAGAATTCTTTTATTACAAAAATATGCCTATCATTTGGCTATGTGTTTATCTCTCTAGACAATATTTTTAAGGTTTTGTGAAATAAGTATTTAATACCACAAAGAAAAGACCACTGAATTGGAAATGATTATTGTGGTATATAAAATATTCTCTTTTGATGTGAGATTTACTATAGATGGCCAATTCTGGAGATTCCTCTCTTGTTGTTTTGTTTTGAGAAATTTTAACCATTTTTCTTTTTTTGGATTGAAATATTTGTTGGAAGTGGGTAGGGGGCAATAATGATTTTACCAAAGGGTCTGTAAAATCTAAAAAGATGATATGGTAGGGTGAAACCAACATGACAATGTTCATTCTTAAGCAAGCAGAGATTTTTTTTTTAATCAGGTTAGATCACCTATCAAAGATAAAAGTGTGTCATAGGAGTCACTGTAGAGATTCTGCCACATGGAGAAAAGATGATGAGGAACAAAATATCCCCCTATTATCAAACTCTTGGCCAACCAGTTGGCAAGCTTTCTTTCCTTAGAGAATGTGGAAAGTGGGAAACATAAAATATCTTCAACCTGAACTCAGAATAGAAATTGACCCAACAAAATTTAAATGCTTTGTGGTCTAAATGAAAAGAATCTGGAAAGAAGTGATATTTTAAAATCAGAAGTGTGTACCTGTCTTGCAAGAGTCAGAGGCTTGAATGCTCCTCTGAGGCTGGCTGTCACTTGTTCTTGGGAAGCTGTTTGAATTGTCCTTTAAAGGGAATAAATGTGATGGCAGTCAGCTCCTCTGAGGGATGCTCTTATCTCTATCAAGCTCATCTGTCTTCTGTTGCTACCAAAAACGTGCATGCACACATATGGTGTATGTAAATATCCTGAGAGAGTCTTTTTGTTTGTTTTTATTTCATGATAAATACAAATGCATTTATTATCAAGCACACATATAAATATGTATATGACCCAATCTTAGAGTACCATATACTTTATCATTCAAACCCAGATAGGTTTGAGGGAGGAACGGGACATTATTAACCATTATCCTGGAGCAGCAGTCATAGCCTGGGACTGACTTGGTTGTTTAGTTACTCTAACTTTAATTTGTTCTCTCTAAGCTTTCATTTGTGATATGGCCAATCAACATTATCACATGAAGTTGAAGGTTTGAATGAAGCAAATGTCAAAATTACAGAGGCAAAATTTTGTCACCCTTTTAGCTGATGGAATCCAAAAAATATGACTGGACATTGGACTGGCTTAGGGTGTAGCCCAAGCTGTCATGCCTGAGGCTTTCCTAGAGGCTCATATCTTGTCCATATAAAGACCGAGGACTTCTTTAAACTGGTGCTTTTGAAATTAATATGCACATGTGAACACAATGAGTGTTCTGCCATACACAATGAAGTCAGAAAGAGAAAAGCAAATATTGTATATTGATACATAGATAAGGAATCTAGAAAAATGGTACTGATAAATTTATTTGCAGGTCAGGAATAGAGACTCAGATGTAGAGCATGGACTTGTGGACACAGATGGGGAAGAAGAGGGTGGGATGAACTGGGAGAGTAGCGTGGACATGTATACACCACCGTGTGTAAAACAGACAGTGGGAAATTGCTGTAGAACACAGGGAGCTCAACTCCACACTCCGTGATGACTTAGGGGGATGGGAGGGGGTGGCAGGGAGGCTCAAGAGGAAGGGGTTATATGTATACTTAGAGCTGATTCTATATAACAAAAACTAACACAACATTGTANGAAATGCCATGCTTTTGTCTATGGGCTGTTTTAAATCTTACTTCTTCCTGGAAATAATTGGACTGTGTTCTTGTGTCTTTGATCCCTTCTTCTCAAGTAATAATGTGTTTACTCTTTCCTCAGAATTCCTCTTCCTCTGTTTGAAGACAGTACCTTTCATCCATAACTTCATTCTCAGTTCTGAGCTTTCAGGACCACCTATTTTCTTCTCATTCAAAAAACTTAGGACAAGAATTCAGACACCCCAGTATTTTGATTAGTCCCCTCAGATGATTAGTTTTGTCACAGGGAAAGAAGTTAAGAACATAGGGAAGCTGGGGAGGCGAGGGTGACAGGAGATAATACTGCTTATTGTTGTGAGTGAAGGGGCTGCCAATTAACTACCTCCTGGTTAAGGGACACTACCCGCAGACAACCTTTGCATCTATGACAAAACTATGTTTGTGATGTTGTGCCACGGTGGTAATGTAGGGTATGCAGGTCTCTCAAGGTATCCCCCAACTACCCTCTCCCCATGCATAGAAAAATGTGCATACCATTTGATATATCTATTTGCTTCTTAAAAAAAAAAAAAGGAAATACACATACACAAGCTCACATAAATTGCTAAATATGATGCATACAGTCAGTTGCAGGAAATTTATTAAAATTCTTATTTAGCAAATATTTAGTTCACTGTAAAAAGAAGTAACTAGGCTATGGTTTTTCCAGTGGTCATGCATGGATGTGAGAGTTGGACTGTGAAGAAAGCTGAGCACCAAAGAATTGATGCTTTTGAACTGTGATGTTGGAGAAGACTCTTGAGAGTCCCTTGGACTGCAATGATATCTAACCAGTCCATCCTAAAGGAGATCAGTCCTGGGTGTTCATTGGAAGGAATGATGCTAAAGCTGAAATCCAGTACTTTGGCCACCTCATGCGAAGAGTTGACTCATTGGAAAAGACTCTGATGCTGGGAGGGATTGAGGGCAGCAGGAGAAGGGGACGACCGAGGATGAGATGGCTGGATGGCATCACTGACTTGATGAACGTGAGTTTGGGTGAACTCTGGGAGTTGGTGATGGACAGGGAGGCCTGATGTGCTATGATTCATGGGGTTACAAAGAGTTGGACACGACTGAGTGACTGAACTGAAAGTATTTTCATTCCAGATAATTTCAAAATAGTATCATAATAAAATGGAAGATGAAATAATGGAGTCAAGGGATTTTAAAGATCTGGTTGATACAGAGAAGCAGAAATAGTATATGATACTAATCAGCTTTTTTACAAAACAGACTCACAAGTTTAGAGAACTAACTTATGGTTGCCACGGGTGGGGAGAATGCAGGGGGTTAGTAAGGAATAGTTAGGAAGTTTGGGATGGACGTGTACATGCTGCTATATTGAAAATGAATAACCAACAAAGACCTTTTGTATATCATAGGGAAAACTGCTCAAGGTTATGTGACAGCCTGGATGGGAGGGGAGTTTGAGGGAGAATGGATACATGTGTATGTATAACTAAGTCCCTTTGCTGTGAGAATTGGACTGTAAAGAAAACTGAGCACCAAAGAATCGATGCTTTTGAACTGTGTTGTTGCTGTCCATCTGAAACTATCACAGTGCTGTTAATTGGCTATATTATAATATAAAATTAAAAGTTTAAAATAAATAAAGATTTGGCTGATATACCTCTCTCATGTCATTTCTAGTTTACTGTCTGTCAGAATTTCAACAGAGGACAAGTCTAGACTGCCCATCAAATCTTTACTGAGCGATCATCAAAATGCTTAACTCCCCCAATGTCCCTGTCTGCACACTTTTAACAGTGTACTATGTATCTCCTGGTTTTTTAGCATGGGTATGTTTATGAAGCTTTGCGAGGACTGAAAATTCTATTTCTCATTCACTGCGTTTTCTTTGCACACCTGGTCATCCTTGCTCACATATAGGAGCCATGAGTAGTAGCTTGAATAGATTCCCATTTTGTATATATTTTTATCTTTGTTTAAATATGTTTTTAATATATCTCTGTGTAACCCATCCTAATAAAAATAAAAATGAGTTCACATCAATCAATTTGTCCCTACTAATCAAATCTGCCATTGCAAAACACTATCATTTCTGAGGCAGAAATAGACTATTAAAAAAAAAAAAATAATGAGGTGGAAAATATTATTATAGGATTTTTAGGGTACTTTGATAGAACCTAGAGACAGCTGTTAAAACTACTGTATTTAAGAGCAAATGTGGGTAATGAACTATAAAGTGAAATATGTAGGGCAGGGAAATATTTCTGGCAATATATATGCTCTAACATAAATTTTACTTCTGTATTCAGTGTTAAAGAGTAGGCTGAGGCTATGTGGAGACATTGATCAGACAGTCAGCACTGCCACTTTGTTTACAAAACAGAGTTTGAGAATTACTTTATGAAGAGTTGGATGGCTGCCTTGTGTCATGTAATACAGACTTTGCAATCCATTTCCTCCCTCCTTTCCACCTTCTCTCATTTACTCCTTCCCTCTGTCTCATACTTTCCCTCTTTGCATTGGCTGCCAGGAAGCATGGAGTCCAATATACTGAGTGTATGACTCAGCTCTGCCTCTCAATACAAGGGCCACTTTTCTATTAATATTAACAATATCAGTCTGTTTTTCTTGGACTCTCTGCATATCATTTACACTGGCATAAAGGTGATTTTATTATGAAAGTGAAAGGGTTAGTTGCTCAATCGTGTCTGACTCTTTGCAACTGCATGGACTGTAGCCCACCAAGCTCTTCTGTCCATGGGATTCTCCAGGCAAGAATACTAGAGTAGCTTGCTATTCCCTTCTCCAGGGGATCTTCCTAAGCCAGGGATCCAACCCAGGTCTCCTTCATTTCCGGTGGATTCTTTACTATCTGAGCCATGGCTGACTGCAAGATGGCAATATCTATTTTCCTCTGAATCTCTGCATACCATTTACACTGGCATGAAAGTGATTTTATTATAATCCATTTCAAATACCTTGTAGAGAAGCAGATTGTTAATTCTAAACAAACATGAAACAGATACAAGAGTTAAATAATTAATTTCAAAGAAAATTCAACAGATACAGCAGGGTGGTGATCCAATTCTTCTTTCTCGTCCTATTCTCTTGGGTGACTAACATAGAAAGAGGGTGGTACCAAAAGGGAAAATGTGTTATGTGATGTTGGAAATCATTGTTAACAATGTTTTGGGGTGAATACATGAATAGCAACATAAGTTGTATTGATTATTATTGCACAGTTTGCTCTGCAAAAGCTTTGTTATTATTTTTCTGGCACTGTCAAGGGAAAACAGAATTCTTTTATTACAAAAATATGCCTATCATTTGGCTATGTGTTTATCTCTCTAGACAATATTTTTAAGGTTTTGTGAAATAAGTATTTAATACCACAAAGAAAAGACCACTGAATTGGAAATGATTATTGTGGTATATAAAATATTCTCTTTTGATGTGAGATTTACTATAGATGGCCAATTCTGGAGATTCCTCTCTTGTTGTTTTGTTTTGAGAAATTTTAACCATTTTTCTTTTTTTGGATTGAAATATTTGTTGGAAGTGGGTAGGGGGCAATAATGATTTTACCAAAGGGTCTGTAAAATCTAAAAAGATGATATGGTAGGGTGAAACCAACATGACAATGTTCATTCTTAAGCAAGCAGAGATTTTTTTTTTAATCAGGTTAGATCACCTATCAAAGATAAAAGTGTGTCATAGGAGTCACTGTAGAGATTCTGCCACATGGAGAAAAGATGATGAGGAACAAAATATCCCCCTATTATCAAACTCTTGGCCAACCAGTTGGCAAGCTTTCTTTCCTTAGAGAATGTGGAAAGTGGGAAACATAAAATATCTTCAACCTGAACTCAGAATAGAAATTGACCCAACAAAATTTAAATGCTTTGTGGTCTAAATGAAAAGAATCTGGAAAGAAGTGATATTTTAAAATCAGAAGTGTGTACCTGTCTTGCAAGAGTCAGAGGCTTGAATGCTCCTCTGAGGCTGGCTGTCACTTGTTCTTGGGAAGCTGTTTGAATTGTCCTTTAAAGGGAATAAATGTGATGGCAGTCAGCTCCTCTGAGGGATGCTCTTATCTCTATCAAGCTCATCTGTCTTCTGTTGCTACCAAAAACGTGCATGCACACATATGGTGTATGTAAATATCCTGAGAGAGTCTTTTTGTTTGTTTTTATTTCATGATAAATACAAATGCATTTATTATCAAGCACACATATAAATATGTATATGACCCAATCTTAGAGTACCATATACTTTATCATTCAAACCCAGATAGGTTTGAGGGAGGAACGGGACATTATTAACCATTATCCTGGAGCAGCAGTCATAGCCTGGGACTGACTTGGTTGTTTAGTTACTCTAACTTTAATTTGTTCTCTCTAAGCTTTCATTTGTGATATGGCCAATCAACATTATCACATGAAGTTGAAGGTTTGAATGAAGCAAATGTCAAAATTACAGAGGCAAAATTTTGTCACCCTTTTAGCTGATGGAATCCAAAAAATATGACTGGACATTGGACTGGCTTAGGGTGTAGCCCAAGCTGTCATGCCTGAGGCTTTCCTAGAGGCTCATATCTTGTCCATATAAAGACCGAGGACTTCTTTAAACTGGTGCTTTTGAAATTAATATGCACATGTGAACACAATGAGTGTTCTGCCATACACAATGAAGTCAGAAAGAGAAAAGCAAATATTGTATATTGATACATAGATAAGGAATCTAGAAAAATGGTACTGATAAATTTATTTGCAGGTCAGGAATAGAGACTCAGATGTAGAGCATGGACTTGTGGACACAGATGGGGAAGAAGAGGGTGGGATGAACTGGGAGAGTAGCGTGGACATGTATACACCACCGTGTGTAAAACAGACAGTGGGAAATTGCTGTAGAACACAGGGAGCTCAACTCCACACTCCGTGATGACTTAGGGGGATGGGAGGGGGTGGCAGGGAGGCTCAAGAGGAAGGGGTTATATGTATACTTAGAGCTGATTCTATATAACAAAAACTAACACAACATTGTAAAGCAATTACCCTTCAATAGAAAAATTTTAAAAAATTAAAGACTAATATGTATATGCATCACCTAGGAATCTTGTGAAATGTTAAAATACAGATTCTGATTCTTGTGGTAGGGCTTGAGATTCTGCATTTTTGATAGGCTCCCAGGCTGTGCTGAGTCTGCAGACCCCATATTGAATAGCAAATCCCTAAACTATTATAGTTAACTCACAAATTTTGTACATTTCCAGTTTTTTTTCATTGAGAGCTCATTTCATCATAATACTTAACAAGATGTTACTAGATTCACCAATAAAACCCCATGTTAGATACACGGAAGACTAATGAAAGCATGGCTATTGTTGATAGACAAGTGTTTCAGAAGGGCTTCTGTCATCGATCTCTGGATTAAAAAAAGCCTCAAAGGAATGAGATTTGAAATGCCATGCTTTTGTCTATGGGCTGTTTTAAATCTTACTTCTTCCTGGAAATAATTGGACTGTGTTCTTGTGTCTTTGATCCCTTCTTCTCAAGTAATAATGTGTTTACTCTTTCCTCAGAATTCCTCTTCCTCTGTTTGAAGACAGTACCTTTCATCCATAACTTCATTCTCAGTTCTGAGCTTTCAGGACCACCTATTTTCTTCTCATTCAAAAAACTTAGGACAAGAATTCAGACACCCCAGTATTTTGATTAGTCCCCTCAGATGATTAGTTTTGTCACAGGGAAAGAAGTTAAGAACATAGGGAAGCTGGGGAGGCGAGGGTGACAGGAGATAATACTGCTTATTGTTGTGAGTGAAGGGGCTGCCAATTAACTACCTCCTGGTTAAGGGACACTACCCGCAGACAACCTTTGCATCTATGACAAAACTATGTTTGTGATGTTGTGCCACGGTGGTAATGTAGGGTATGCAGGTCTCTCAAGGTATCCCCCAACTACCCTCTCCCCATGCATAGAAAAATGTGCATACCATTTGATATATCTATTTGCTTCTTAAAAAAAAAAAAAGGAAATACACATACACAAGCTCACATAAATTGCTAAATATGATGCATACAGTCAGTTGCAGGAAATTTATTAAAATTCTTATTTAGCAAATATTTAGTTCACTGTAAAAAGAAGTAACTAGGCTATGGTTTTTCCAGTGGTCATGCATGGATGTGAGAGTTGGACTGTGAAGAAAGCTGAGCACCAAAGAATTGATGCTTTTGAACTGTGTAAAATTCTATTTCTCATTCACTGCGTTTTCTTTGCACACCTGGTCATCCTTGCTCACATATAGGAGCCATGAGTAGTAGCTTGAATAGATTCCCATTTTGTATATATTTTTATCTTTGTTTAAATATGTTTTTAATATATCTCTGTGTAACCCATCCTAATAAAAATAAAAATGAGTTCACATCAATCAATTTGTCCCTACTAATCAAATCTGCCATTGCAAAACACTATCATTTCTGAGGCAGAAATAGACTATTAAAAAAAAAAAAACATGAAATGAATAGAAAATTGTCATTTATTATGTAAAATTAAGCAAAGCTTAATAATTAATCTCATTTCCTTGTGAAATAGTTTTTTTTCTGCATGTCTCACTTGAATTAATGAAATAAGTAAAAAAGAGACAAAAAGACTAATATTCACCGCACGCCTAAGTGCTCGGGATGGTGAAGTATCCTGTGCTGAATATTTTTATTATGGTAATTGATTATTATGATTGGAGATTAGAAGACATTTTCCAATAATAGCTTTCACTTATTGAAGACCTCCCATCTGCCCACAAACTAGGCATCCGCATGAATCATTTAAAATACTCTTAGCTGGGTTTTATTATTCCCACTTGATCGATGATGGACCTTAAGCTCAGAGAGGTTAAGTAGCTTCTCTACATCTAACAGCTTGTTAGTGCCAGGCTTTGAGTCAGATAGCTCCTCATTTGAATTATAATTTCATGTCCTATCTATGACATTTATATTTTTCTTAAGAAATATATGTCCTGAATGCACCCAGCTCTTTTAGGTTATTTATATATATCTGCACATGGAAAATTTATGAAATCAGACAACTCAGAGGAAAAAAATCTTCACTTCTCGTAAACAACTCTTCTTCCACCTTAGGCCTATTTGTGTATGTATATATACAAATATCTATTTGTATTTTGCTCAGATTGCTCTTTCTCTTTCACAGTTATCCTTTCGATTGAGCATTTGTTTCATAATCACAGGTGGTTTTGAATTAATAACTATATTTATTACCATCATTTCTATCTTTATTTTTGTAATAATTTTAGGCCACTTCTTACGAGTACTGATACTTTCAATATTACCATTACCGTTGTAATTCTAAGAAGGAATGTCTACTATTGAGATCACGACTACAAAATTAGCATAAAAGTAACACAATAGGTTACAAAACAATTCGACACACAAGGTTTAGATGACCTTTGTCAAATGCTCGGGTCACCTCTAAGGGTAAAAACCAAGCTGAGTTAGTGTTACGTTAGAGAGTGACTTGGTTCAAGACTATAAATTCATGTACTGAAAATTCATATGTAGAGATGTTTCAAGATACATTGTTGTTTCCCTGGTGGCTGAGGTGATAATGAATCTGCTGCAATGCAGGAGACCCAGGTTCATCCCCTGGGTCAGGAAGATCCCCTTGAGGAGGAAATGGCAACCAACTCCAGTATTCTTGCCTGGAGAATCCCATGGACAGAGGAGCTGGTGAACCACAGTTCATAGGGTTGCAAAGAGTTGGACACAACTCAGCGACAAACACTTTCACTTTTCAAGATATATGACCATCATTGTTATTAGTTTATGTACATGTATTTACATGTGATATGCATGTGTTTTATTTCTACCTTCTCATCTTTTAACTATTTATTTTATATTGGATTATGACACCCCACTCCAGTACTCTTGCCTGGAAAATCCCATGGATGGAGGAGCCTGGTAAGCTGCAGTCCACGGGGTCGCTAGGAGTCGGCCACGACTGAGTGACTTCACTTTCACTTTTCACTTTCATGCATTGGAGAAGGAAATGGCACCCCACTCCAGTGTTCTTGCCTGAAGAATCCCAGGGACGGGGGAGCCTGGTGGGCTGCTGTTCTGGGGTCGCACAGAGTCGGACACGACTGAAGTGACCTAGCATAGCATAGCATAGCACTGCTGATTAACAATGTTGTGATAGTTCTAAGTGGATAGCAAAGGGATTCAGTCATACATGTATTCATTCTCCCCAAAAGTCCCCTCCATTCCAGGCTGCCCCATAACGTTGAGCAGAGTTCTTTGTGCTATTCAGTAGGTCCTATTGGTTATCCATTTTAAATACAGCAGTGTGTACATGTCCATCCCAAACTCCCTAACTATCCCTCCACTCATCCTTCCCCTCTTCTGTCTTCTCAGCTTGACTTTCCTTCTTTTGTCTTATCTACTTTCTTCTTTATATCTTTATATCCTAAAAGCAATGCCTCAGGTTTAGCCTACTTGACTGACTCACCATTGCCTAGATCACCATTTTGAAACTTTCATCCAGCACTCACCAGTAAAACATGGAAACATTTATCACCAATGTCAGTATATTTATTTGTAAATAATTTACAAAAAACTTCTACACTAAAGTATTCTATGTATTATAAAACATGCAGAAAATAAAATATTTTAAAAGACAATAAATATGTAAGTTCTAATATTTTATTTCCACAAGCCAATAAAGTACATTATTCAACTCACTTTGGCTCAGAAGTTAATATTTAATTTTTGAACCATAGTTCTCAAGATCTAAAGAGAAATATATGAAACTAAGATACTGCCTTAGCCTTCAGTTCAGTTCAGTTCAGTTGCCCAGTCGTGTCCGACTCTTTGTGACCCCACGGACTGCAGCATGTCAGTCTTCCCTGTCCATCACCAACTCCTGGAGCTTACTCAAACTCATATCCACTGAGTCAGTGATGCCATCCAACCATCTCATCCTCTGTCATCCCCTTCTCCTCCCGCCTTCAATCTTTCCCAGAATCAATGTCTTTTCAAATGAGCCAGCTCTTCACATCAGGTGGCCAAAGTATTGGAGTTTCAGCTTCAACATCAGTCCTTCCAATGAATATTCAGGACTGATTTCCTTTAGGATGGGCTGGTTGGAGAGCCCCTTGCTGTTCAAGGGACTCTTAAGAGTCTTCTTCAACATCACAGTTCAGCCCTAGCCTTATTATTCTTCTTTTGTCATCTCAGATAAATACGTTTTCCTTTACATGGGCTTTGCCNTTCAGGACTGATTTCCTTTAGGATGGGCTGGTTGGAGAGCCCCTTGCTGTTCAAGGGACTCTTAAGAGTCTTCTTCAACATCACAGTTCAGCCCTAGCCTTATTATTCTTCTTTTGTCATCTCAGATAAATACGTTTTCCTTTACATGGGCTTTGCCATGGCTTGGAGGGTAAGGACTCCCTGGGTGACCCTAAGAATCAATAACCTTTTCGGTAATAGGACACTTGACAAAGATCTCTTAGAACATTTTCAGATATAAAAATCTTTTCCATGGTCTGACTAAACGTGTGCATGCTCAGTTGCTTCAGTCATATTGACTTTTTGCGATGCTACGGACTGTAGCCCGCTGGGCTCCCCTAACCATGGGATTCTCCAGGCAAGAATACTTGAGTGTGAGCCATTTCCTACTCCAGGGCATCTTCCTGACCCAGGGATTGAACCCACATCTCCTGTGTCTCCTGCATTGGCAGGCAGATTCTTTATCACTGAACCACTTGGGAAGCCCTTGATCAAACAGCCAGGACCTAAAATATGTCTTGTAAATAGAGTGTACATTTGTGTTTTCTCTCTTCTGCCAACAACCTAGAGTAATTTTTACATCCAGTAACACCTACGCAATTTAGTATTAATGCAAGACTTCTGGGAAGGTAGAAAATGATCTTACTGAGTAATCTTTGGAAAAAAGTGGTTTCTTTACACTTTTCTACCAGATGAAAAACATGATTAATTGAATATCAGAAAATTTCAAAAGAATATCTATTTAACATTCTTTAAAAAATAATTTACATGCATTAGCTGTCTATAAATGGCACAAAATAGGTAAACTTTTAACCATAGATGCCTTAAGTGCTTTTATGTTCTACATAAAGTGACATTAGTCTGAAAACAGAACAAACTTTAAGAACAAGGTGCTTCAAAAAAAGATCTTCCTTTGTGGTAAGTGCCAACAAAGAACACATTTTACATTAATTGGTCGTCTCAGTCCAGACCATCTGTCTCTCCAAATGTAATGAATCCTGGCATTCTTATTGGTATGTACTGAATAGCTCAAATTGGGTCTGAAATAAACCCACTTCGAAGTCTTGTTATAGGATCAGTTTGTGAGTTGTGGAACGAATGTTAAGATTCTTCTAATCAGAGTCCCTCCTGGTGAAAAATTTAAGTTCAATTGCCTATAGCTGGAGGATGGGTTTCACATGGACACATTTTGCATTTGCGTACTAGAATCACACATTCTTCTCTCACTATACAACTCATGCATGTGTAGGCGCCATTATGTAATGTGACTGTCTAGCATTTGAAACTGGCATTAAAATTCACAAGTGTCTTTATATTGAGTGTTTCATTGGTTCCTGACAACCTACAGCCATTTTGTAGATGAGAAAATTGATATTTCAAGGCAGTGCATGATTTAAACTGTGACTGTTTCTCCTATGATACTCTCCTCTTTCATTCTATTGAGATTAGATACTCTGGTCATCTCCTGCAGCCAAACTCCTACCTACCTTGAATCTCTGTAATTTATGAAAGGGGAAGGGAGAGAGGAAGTTATCCCATAATCCTACCAAGCACTTCAACCCCATCTTAAATGTTTCAACTTTCCCTCTATCTCAGACCACCATAGGTCCCTCTATAAACTCTTACTGTGTTAGTTGCTCAGTCATGTCTGACTCTTTGCAACCCCGTGGACTGTAGCCCACCAAGCCCACCGGGCTTGTCTGTCCATGGAATTTTTTAGGCAAGAATACTGGAGTGGGTTGCCATTTCCTTCTACAGGGGATCTTCCTGGCTCAGGGATCAAACTCAGGACTTCTGCATTGCAGGCAGATTCTTTACCATCTCAGCCACCTTATAGATACTTTTTTAATAATTATAATTAAAATGATATATATGCAAGAATGATCCCCCAATAGAAAGAAGACTTCAGGGAAATAGAGACATTGTCTATTTTGCTGGCCAAATACAGTAATAATATTCAATTTCAAGTAATGATTGAGTAGTTAATTACCAGGTTCTGTGCAAGCAGCAAAACCCTGTCATCATGAATTGGAAAATATGACACTTCCTCTCACTTAGCAGCTCTTTTCAAGGTGCAAGGAAAATGGAAACTGTAAAAGAACTAACTTCAACACTGCTGCCTATTATGGAACTAATGAGAAGCTTTTGGAATTAATCAGGCCTGGGATTGTAGCTCATCCCTACACTAGGGGATAACTTTAGACCCATAACTCTGCAGTCATTCTATAGCTACTCATATAGCCATGTATTAAACACTATTTAGATTCTTTAAGAATTTTCTAACTTGTTGAAAGTAAAGTACATGTATTCAGACTTCCTGGTGGTCCAGTGGTTAAGAATCCACCTGCCAATGCAGGGGACACAGGTTCGATCCCCAATCCAGGAAGATTTCACATGCTATGGGGTAATGAAGTCAGCGCATTGCAACTGCTGAAGCCCACATGCTCTAGAGCCCTACTCTGCAACAAGGGAAGCCACTGTAATGAGAAACCTGTGCACTACAGCTGGAGAGTAGCCCATGCAGCTAGAGAAAGCCTGCGCACAGCTATGAAGACCCAGCACAGACAAAACAGATTAAACAAATACAATTAAAAAAATAAGTAAATGCATTTGTACAATCATTAGATAGATGATACTTTTTTTCTCTCTTCTGGAGATATATGTGTATCTCCAACAAGATAGGTGATCACGAGGTAGAAGGTAAAATGTTGAGCTTGTGAATGGCAATCATTGATAAGGTTAGCGACCTCCCCAAATGAGATTTTAAAGAAACGTCAAAAAATTCATGGCTATTTGGTTGCCAGGAGGAAGGAGGGTGGGGAAAGGATGGAGGAGGAATTTGGGATTAGCAGATACAAACTGCTGTATAGAGAAAGGATAACAATAAGATCCTACTGTATGAAAAAGAATGTATATATACATGTATAATTCAATCGCTTTGCTGTACAGTAGAAATTAGCACATCATTTTAAATTCACTGTACTTCAACAAAAAGTTTTAAAAATTCATGGCTGTTTTAATAACAGCAATAAATCTTTGCAGTGGGAAAAAGTGTGGATTACTTCACCACAATCCCCAAAACAACAGGAAAAATTCTACCCAACATTCCAAAGTCTAAAGGAGAGGACCAAAGAGGCTAAATCTGGAGACTTTCCAATGGTTTGGCCAGACTATTTCCACTCAATAGTTATTCAGTTGTTCTAAATTCTTTGCTACTACTATTACTGTTGCCACCTTTTTCAGAAAAACCAGGACTGGTAGAGGGGATGCTGGCCTTTGGGGGAGGGCAGTGATTGTAGAGGGAGAGGGTGGGATGATTTGGGAGAATGGCATTGAAACATGTATAATATCATATATGAAAAGAATTACCAGTCCAGGTTCAATGCATGATACTGGATGCTTGGGGCTGGTGCACTGAGATGACCCAGAGGGATGGTACAGGGAGGNAGAGGGGATGCTGGCCTTTGGGGGAGGGCAGTGATTGTAGAGGGAGAGGGTGGGATGATTTGGGAGAATGGCATTGAAACATGTATAATATCATATATGAAAAGAATTACCAGTCCAGGTTCAATGCATGATACTGGATGCTTGGGGCTGGTGCACTGAGATGACCCAGAGGGATGGTACAGGGAGGGAGGAAGGAAGGGGGTTCAGGATGGGGAACACGTATATGCTTGTGGCAGATACATGTTGATGTATGCCAAAACCAATACAATATTGTAAAGTAATTAACCTCCAATTAAAATAAATAAATTTACATTTTAAAAAAAGAGTGAAACTCTCCCTCTACCAAATACTGAATTCTATTCTGTGATTTAATGGGAACAAAATAGACCTGGGCACTATTTTCACAGAATTGAGAGTCTCAAGGATTAAATGTAGTAAATTACATATTATGATCTAATCAATGCCTATAAGAAATACTATCAATGAGGTTCTGATTGTGCATGATATGATAAACAGACTTAGTCTGGAAGCTCAGGGTATTTAAGAAGTAACTACAGGAGGGAGAGAGGCTCAAGAAGGAAGGGATGTAAGTATATGTGTAGCTGATTCACTTCATGTACATCAGAAACCAACACAACATTGTAGAGTAATTTTACTCCAATAAAAAAAAAATGAGAAAAAAAAAAAGAAGCAACTAGAATAAATAAGCATTATCTAGGTGAAAACTGGAGAGCAATAGAGGCATTCTAGATTGTGGGGACAGTATAGGCAACAGTTTTGAAACTGGAGGGAACACAGCAAAGAGCATGTAAAGCCTTAGACATGGTGCAGTCATTTCACATATACTACCTCATTTAACCCTCACCTTTCTCCTGTAAGGTAGGCATTGTTCTTTCCTCTGGTGCCAAATAAGGTGACAGATACTTAGCGAGAATGAGTTACTTGCCCAAGGTCACGCAGTTTACTGAACTCGTATTTAAATTCAGATCTCCTGTGTCTGACGGTGATGGCTCAAACTCAATGGAAATACAAGAGTTTACTAACAAACGAGCATAGGAAGCTTCCTGAGTTAGTCTGGTTTGCAAATTTGATGAAAAGATAGAATTGAAGCATCCAGATAAATCAAGTTATTCTATATCCCCAAAGTTCAAAATAACTTCCAAGAGGCTTTTGTTCATTATTCATTTGTGGAATGAAAATTAGGTATTAGAAATCAGCCAGCTTTCTACACTTTCCTTGTAAGTAAAGACTAACTTTGAAATGATTTAAGAAGGCTGACAGATGCTTCAAAATTTTCAACCTGCTTTTAGTAGAGAAAAACAGACACCATATTCTATTTATTGCACTTCCACATGTAAATCTTACTCTAAATTTGACTACAAGAAAACTACCTTTGAATATAGAGCTATTTATTCCAAAATGTCATGCTGGCACATACGGTTTCTTCAAGCAGTCTTTTCCTCTACACAAAAAAGAGCAATGATGAAGTGAACTAGATTCATAGTGACAATTTTCATGATTTTTATATACCTTTTACATGATAATTCCTGGTGGCTCAGTGGTAAAGAATTCTCCTGCCAAAGCAGGAGACAGAGGTTCGATCCCTGGGTCAGGAAGATCCCCTGGAGAACATGGCAACACATATCAGTATTCTTGCCTGGATAATCCTATGGACAGAAGAGCCTGCCTGGTGGGCTATATCCCATGGGATTGCAAAGAATCTGACACGACTTAATGACTAAACAGCAATAGCAACATGTCTTTCACGTCTTCTGGTGGTTGACAATTGCTCAGAAGATATATCTCGGGAAAAGTTTCAGCTGTCATGGCTATATGAATTGTCTATTGGACAACAGAGCATGGGATGGTTGGATGGCATCACTGAGTCAATGGACATGAACTTGGGCAAACTCTGGGAGATGATGAGGGACAGGGAGGCCTGGCGTGCTGCAATCCACGTGGATGCAGAGAGTCAGACATGACTTGGCAACTGAACAACAGCAACAACAAAGGCTTAAAAAGAAAAGCATAAAAAATTATAAGAACATTTACTTTTCAAAATAATAGTGACTTTCCCAGGTGTACCAAAGAGACTAATGGCCTTGAGTCTCACTGGACTGACAACTCCATTTGTAACAATCTATCATGAGACAGTCCATTTTAGTTCGCTGATTCCTAGAATGTCGACGTTCACCCTTGTCATCTCTTGTTTGACCACTTCCAATTTGCCTTGATTCATGGACCTGACATTCCAGGTTCCTATGCAGTATTGCTCTTTACAGCATCGGATCTTGCTTCTATCACCAGTCACATGCACAACTGGGTATTGTTTTCGCTTTGGCTCCATCCCTTCATTCTTTCTGGA
>SJYT01023492.1:7803-57467 GCA_006410635.1 Cephalophus harveyi | reverse complement strand
GTTGGAGAAGACTCTTGAGAGTCCCTTGGACTGCAAGGAGATCAAACCAGTCCATTCTGAAGGAGATCAACCCTGGGATTTCTTTGGAAGGAATGATGCTAAAGCTGAAACTCCAGTACTTTGGCCACCTCATGTGAAGAGTTGACTCATTGGAAAAGACTCTGATGCTGGGAGGGATTGGGGGCAGGAGAAGAAGAGGACGACAGAGGATGAGATGGCTGGATGGCATCACTGACTCAATGGATGTGAGTCTGAGTGAACTCCGAGAGATGGTGATGAACAGGGAGGCCTGGCGTGCTGCGATTCATGGGGTCGCAAAGAGTCGGACACGACTGAGCGACTGAACTGAACTGAACTGATCATGAGACAGTGTGTGCCTCTTTAAAGCCTCAAGAATATTTCCAAATCTTCAGGAACCAGAAATTGAGTATGACAGACTATATCCTGTCCTGCTTTGTGCTTCCTTACAGTTATGTCCAATCATGTTTCGGACAGCCTTGCAGCTTGGGAAAGTTGCATGAAGGCTTGCCTTCATTATCAGATGTTGTAGCCCCTGAATAGGGGACAGTTGCAGGGCCTACACATTGCATTGCTCATGTTGGGCTCCCGCCTCACTGATTCTTCTGGAAATGTCGTTACAAATCAGTTATAAAACATCTTGGCAAATATTTTCAAGTCATAGTCACCCCTTTCCAAATTTTATGGAGATGTCAGCCATGATTACTAACATTCTGTTCAAAGCATAAATCCTCATTGGGCTTAAAAAATAGTTTTTAATTGATAGTGTTGCACATACTAAGGGAATTTTTAAAACTCTTCATACATACAAAGAACAGTTTTACATATTTTGCCTCTTCTATTTTTTTTTTTTTTTCAAATTAGCTGTCTCTTTCTTCCCATGTGAAATTGTCTAACTCTCTCTGTTAAGATTCTTCAGAGAAAAGCAACAGAAACAGAATTGGGCTGGTCGAATCTTTTTGAGGAACTAACTGAAAGGACACTTGGAACATCATGGAATTAAATGCAAAGCTGAACACCTGGATTTTGGGAGGAAAAGAATCATGGCGTATTGAAAGATACTGCTAGCAGGTACTTGGGTATAATCTTTTGTACCCTTAACATTTGCTGTGTATCATAATACTAAGAATTTATCCCAAAGATTGTTTTAATCAGTTTTCCAAATGAGAAATGAGGTGTTGTTACCAAAAAAGGGGCAGAGGAAGCAAATGCTCGTAACCATTGTTTTGAATTTTTTGGTTTCGTTTCAGTTGTTTGGTTTGTTTGCTCTCATGCTGGTATACCTGTATTTCTTTCTTTTTTTTTAACTTCCTACAGAAAACCACTCAAATGGCCATCAGTAATAATGTGAATACAACATGCTATATTCACAAAAATAAGTGAAGCTAATTCATATTGTTAAAAGACAGGATTTTGGTAACCTTTGAGGTAAGGACTAGAAAGAAAAATGAAGAGGCTCTAGAGACACTGGTCATGCTCTTTGTTGAACTGAGTGCTGGTTTCAAAGACAGTGTTGAGTTTGTGAAAATTCACTGAGTTGTGAAAAAAAAAGGATCACTGAGCTGTAAACTGTAAACTTATGTACACTATTTAGTATGTACACTGCTTGAGCCAAAATGAAAAGTAAATAATACTGATCCTGTCTTTTAAGAAAATGATGTGCCAACCACAGTTTTAGGTTTTTTTTAAATCTTAAGGAACATAATGAATGGAATGTAGAGAACGTGGAGAATAAAAGTCAAAGGGCACAAAATGGCTGAGCCAAGGTTATAGACAATTTCTTCCTCTAGTAAAATAATTTTCCTCATCAGCTATTGATCTTTTAATGCCCATTCCTCTCCTTTCTTGATGGTTATGTGCCATGGAATGAATCTTAAAACCTTTCATATTTTCCATTCCCAATCATGCATTTCCAAAGGAAAAAAAAAAATTAAAAACACAAATTATACAACAAAACAACTTTATCCATTTGCCTACCCCCAGTACCTTAAACAGTGCCTAGCATTCAGCATGTGCTCATACTATATGTGTTGATTACTTTTTTTTTTTTTTAATACTAGAGAAACATTTGTCAAAGTCTTATCCTTGCTATGGGAGACTCAACCAAATGTCAAAGTGAAGTTTTTCTTTCTTTAAATGTCAGCAACTCAAGGAAATTCTGTTTGAATAAGGTCCAAGGTCAGAAGAGCTTCTTAAAAAAGATGAAAACTATTATTCAGTTTTCTCAAAGAAATTTTAATTTTAAAGCCATCAACGATTTCCCAAGATTAATTATCTTCCTCAAGAGAGATAATGGCGAAAGTCAATTATTGAGAAAGGTTACAAAGCGAAGAGTGTATGATTTTCCAATTATGGCCTTATGCAGGGGTTTTTTTTTTTTTTTTTTTTGATATTACTTTAATGCTAAATTATATTTAATGTAATTTAGTTCTTTCTCCTGACACTCTAAAAGTCTATCAAATGCTTTTGTCACTCCTTTTGACTTTGCTTTTGCTTTTGGATTGCTTATTTCTGATTAATAGAAGCTTGAAAGTCTCTTGTTCGGAAGTCAATCAGAATGTAGCTGTTTAATAATGGTACAGTGAACAGTTGACACTCTGCTGGGCTAACATCTTTTCAACAAAATGATTACATCTACTGCACATCAATCACTTGACATAACCAAAATAAAACTGGCTTAATAGAACAATATCTCATGATAAATACCTTCCCTTGAAACTTCACATCTTTGCCTCCACACTTATATGTTGATAAATGATGTTCCTTCACCCTGATGCTCTTTCTCTGAGCAGGAGACTCATTGTCCTATGACAGCATTCTACTGCATTCACTACATTACCGAGATGTTTAAGGCAGTTTTCAAAAAGAGCCTTCTCTGTCTCAGTATATTGCCAGTTAAATCAATAAACACTGCGAGATGGCCTAAAGTTTAGAAAGGCTGGGTAACAAGACACCTGTTTCTTACTTTCTGTCATCTTTATAGCCAAGAGCAAAATCACAGGTTAATCAGGTTGCTTGCCTGTCTTAGCCAGTTTCACAGGTCTCAGATGAACAGGAACTCAGCCTGAGCCTCCATCTTCAGTGATTTCTTCTGTCTGTGAAATAGTAAGAATGATGTTTATCTCTTGAAGAGTTTTATAAGACAGTTACAATCAACCATTGGAAATGGAACAGGCTTTGTATGGAGGCTTCCAGTTTTTCAGTAAGTCAGTTATCTTCTAAATGAGTCTGATATCTTCTAAATGAGTTAAAGGTCTTTTCTCAAGTAAATTCTGTATTTGTTCACTCTTGTTTTAAGAAAATGCTATCTCCAAAATCTGCAGCTTTAGATAAGAAGTATTTATTATTGTTCAGGAGTCTATGAGTCATCAGGGTTGATTTGGGCCAGGTTCAGTCATGTGTCAGGAAAAGGAAGTGGCAACCCACTCCAGTATTCTTGCCTAGAGAATCCCGTGGGCTGCGGTCCACAGGGTCACACAGAGTTGGACATAACTGAAGCGACTTAGCTTGCATGCATGCATTGGAGAAGGCAATGGAAACCCACACTGGAGTGTTCCTGCCTGGTGCATCCCAGGGACAGAGGAGCCTGGTGGGCTGCCATCTATGGGGTCACATAGAGTTGGACTTGGCTGGAGTGACTTAGCAGCAGCAGCAGCAGTCAGGTGTCAACACTCAGGGACAGGTCAGCTGGGAATTGACTAGTCTAGAATGGCTTAACTCAGAGGCTTGTTGATTAGATAGCAGTCAGCTAGGTCAATGGGATGACCCAGGCAGCTTATCTCTCATCACCTTACACACTAGTTTCTGCTTATTTACAAATGGCAATGGTTTTGTTCCCAGGGAATAAATGGAAGCACACACCAAAATATTGCATCTGACCCACTGTGTTGGCCAGAACAAGTCACAAACTCAGCACAGAATCAAAGGATGTGAAATACAAGCCATCTCTTCATGGGAGGAGATTCAAAGTCATGTTCCATAAGCCATGGATATGAGAAAAAATTATAGCCAATTTTGTAATCAATCTAGGGTAAATTCAGGAGTACCCAAATAGTCAAATATATTTGCATGAACTTTTCAAATTATTACCCACTTTAAAATTTCAACTAAAATTTTTGTGAAACCAGTCCAATGAAATTATCTCATTTATATAAACATGGTCTTGAATTTCATTGATGGACTTTAAAAAATTATTGGATACATGTTAGGTGGAAAACAACATTTATGAATTTGAACATTTCATCATAAAGTTATGTGTTGATGCCACCCTTTCAAATTCATATAAAACAATTTTTAACTGCACTGTCAGTATTAGATGTTTTAGAACCTTAAATAAGCTGAATCTGAGAATAGAAATGACAATAATATATACTCTATGTCAAGTAAATCTTCCTTGGTGTAAAATCTGAAATGTTCACATTGTAAATCACCTCTGAGAACACACAGACTAATACTCTTTGTGATGCTACTAGAAGAGCGATACTCATAAAAAGAAGCTATGCTAATGAGGGAATTGTAGTGGAATATTCTTTTCACTGTATGTGTTCCATTACTTTAATCAAGTGACAGAGAGTCCCCATACTTGTTGGGCAATACAACAGCAACACCTGAAGAAAAATGAAGACTGTGACAGTTAACAAATTATAAAATAGTATGTATGTTAACACGAGCAATATTTTCAGGGCTGAAAATAAATCCTCCACGCTGGAAGAGAAAAGGTTTGTATTGTTATCCACAGCAGTGAAGCATATAATTATAACAGACCCTGAAATCAAGTCAACATAATCACTGTCTCTTAGCTGTCTCTTATACACATCTAGATGTGTATAAGAGACAGACTTAATATCTAGGTATTTTTGATTTGCCTATAAAAAGGCAAATGAGCATATTATAGTCAGATCTTTATAGCAATCTTATAAAGGAACAGTTTAAAAGAATATGATTAATACCAAGGAATTTAGAAAAATTAAGCAAAAAACATGCTTAAAGCTATTTGGTTTATAAAAGTATTAAATAGTATATGTAAAGAACTATTACAATATCTAATATCCATCACTCAATACATAGTAGTATTTTTGTTCACAGTTTAGCATAATATTCAATACTTTTCAGAGGCTAGCACGTATTTTTGAATGAGTTCTGTGAACAACATACATATATCACTGTGGCATAATTCTGGCATTTATTTTAAACCAGTAAATATGCTCATACTCTACTGGCTATAATAGCCTGACATTTTATAATTTAGTGGCTTTTATTCTCACTTGTGAAGGCTGCATTATTTTCTGTCAATTTATCCTTTAGCGGGAAGTTGTTTTCAAATGCAAAATATACTATTACATTAATAGATGAAAAAATGGTTGTATACTCTTCTTTCAAATGTGATTTAGTACTAAACAGACAAACAAGAAAACATGAGAAATAATGTTAACCCAAGTTTCCAATAATCTGCAAGTGAAGATACAGGAAGCCAATTTATCATAAGGAATGTAGAATGAAATAATTGTTTAATTAAATGCTTAAAACTTAATTACTGCTTTCTGTATTTCAGTCAACTTTAAACTTTAAGCTGGTCTATAAAGACTTCAAACATGAATAGGGAATTTTCACAGTTCAATACCATGAGTAGTAATTCTAGGAAATGTATGATAAATGTATTTTTCTTACTTCATTCTGTCCTCTGAGATCAGGTCATCAGCAAAGAACAAAAGAAACTTTCAGCAGGGAGACAGAACTTTTCTGCAGACAAGAAAGACAAATTCAGGATATCATAATCTCCATAACAATCACAAACCTTTTTTGGTTACCAAAAACCAAACATTGAGGTTATATAGAAAAGAAAATATATCTAGAGAAACACCACCAGTGTGTGTGTGTGTGTGTGTGTGTGTGTGTGTGTGTGTGTGTGTATGTTTTAGTAAGCTAGCTTGAAGGTCTTTAGCTATATTAACTTTAAAATTATTGTGATGATTATATTTACATGATAGTTACAAAGTGTTTCAGAGAGTATGTGGCCAAGCATGTGCATAAAACATAGGAAATCATATTATCATTAACATCACTATAATCACCATTATTATCTTTAAAATATTTGTACTAAGACTTCTCTGATGTTCAGTTTCTAACAAAATACTGTGAAAAGTATTTTAATTTATCTGTTTTATCCACAGCAAAATTTTACTCCTAACTACACAAACGTTTTCATTGAAGCTGACATACGAAAAGAGTTCCATGAGTACATTATAATCAAACTAGTCCGTGAAGATTCAAAACTATATCACACCTTCAGCTAATGCTTTCTGTGTGGTCAGCTATTTCCAAAGTGGTATCACAAATTTCTGAGCTTGACACAAAGGTGTCAAGAGAGATGTCACAGAGGTGAAGTTTTCTTCAAAGCAAACAACAATACTGTATTCTCTGCCTCTTTCACAGAGACATTTACTTTAGCACTCAAGAGTTCTATAAAGACCCAAAACCAAAAAGTCATGAATCCCCTATTCAGTCTATTGTGAGCATCCCTCCTGAGCATCACACATATCCTTTCTCTGGGATAAAAAATAGGACACCCATGTTCTGCCCTCCATCCTTTACAAGGTGACCACCGGTGTGTTCCTAGGTATAAGGCTCTTTAAGAGAAGAAACTATACTGATTGAATTTGCTTTTGCACAGCGTGTACAAGGAAACAGAGCTAAAAAAGAGCCTTAATCAATATTGACTAAAGATGATAATTTGAGAGGTGAAAGAAAATCTATGAGGATTTCTTTGGAAAAGCCTGAACCATCAGAAACAAGATAACAACTTAGAGCTTAATCTGTTGTAACAAATTTATAACAAAATAACTTTTTAAAGTACTCCACTATTATGTCAGCATATTTTTTAATGCCACAGCAAACTGGGCACTAGGATTGTGGATTCCATTTTTAAGACACTCATCTGATCTGGAGGAACACTCTCACAGGAGAACAGTCTATATTAGTGTTTTCTAGGATGCCTATATTTTAACGTATTCAAGAAGTACAAGAAGAAGTGATTTAAGTTGGGGAGGGAGGAGGGAAAGGGGTCCAGGATGGGGAACAGGTGTATACTTGTGGCGGATTCATGTTGATGTATGGCAAAACCAATACAATATTGTAAAGTAATTAACCTCCAATTAAAATAAATATATTTATATTTAAAAAATATTTGAATGAAAACATAAGCCCAAGTCTGCACGTAAATTCAGTTCAGTTAAGTCACAGTCGTGTCCGATTCTTTACGACCCCATGAATTGCAGCAATGCCATGCCTCCCTGTCCATCACCAACTCCTGGAGTTCACTCAAACTCATGTCCATCGAGTCAGTGATGCCATCCAGCCATCTCATCCTCTGTCGTCCCCTTCTCCTCCTGCCCCCAATCCCTCCCAACATCAGAGTCGTTTCCAATGAGTCAACGCTTCGCATGAGATGGCCAAAGTACTGGAGTTTCAGCTTTAGCATCATTCCTTCCAAAGAAATCCCAGGGTTGATCTCCTTCAGAATGGACTGGTTGGATCTCCTTGCAGTCCAAGGGACTCTCAAGAGTCTTCTCCAACATCACAGTTCAAAAGCATCAATTCTTCGGTGCTCAGCTTTCTTCATAGTCCACTCAATGCAATTACTTATGGTCTATTCATCTGCTGTAAAAATGCATGAATCTACTAGAATATACAGATAGATAAATATTTCCATTTTTTAAATTGTGTTAAGAACACAATGAGATTATATTCACATGTTTAAGTATGTAATACAGTAATGTTAAGTATAGGAACATTATTGTACAATGGATCTCTAGAACTTATTCATCTTACAGAACTAAAACATTTTCTTCAACTTATGATTTCTTTGAAATCAAGGACAAAGCATTCACACAAATAACCAAATACTTATCAATAAGCATTTTCAAGGAAATGATAAAAAAAGAAACTATGAATATTGTATATTCAAAACAATAGTGTATTAACTAGATTGCATGGGGTTTCAATCACTGAAGCACAGCCCTATATATATTTTTCCCCTGGAGAAGGAAATGGCAATCCACTCCAGTATTCTTGCCTGGAGAATCCCATGGATGGAGAAGCCTAGTAGGTTACAGTCCATGGGGTCTTCAGTGCTTCTTTAATGGGCTCACTGACTATCACACCTAAGCAGTCTGCACTGCACTGCACTGCTGAGATACATGCTCACAATATAATTCAACAAAGATCACACTCTCTTTTTGTGTGATATCTTTTTGATACATTCTCCTTTTAGAGAGATTTTAAATAAAATTTCTTTTAGCAATATCTTGGTAAGGCTGGGAGTGTGGAGTAATTTGAATCCTGTCAGAAATGAGGTCCATGGACCATTACTACACACTTTGCAAGGTACAATTTACTTTTCTCTGGCTCAGATGGTAAAGAATCTGCCTGCAAAGTGGACGACCTGGGTTTGATCGCTGGGTTGGGAAAATCCCCTGGAGAAGGAAATGGCAACCCACTCCAGTATTTTTGCCTGAAGAATCCCATGGACAGATCCCTGGTGGGCTACAGTCCCCATATGGGGTTGCAGAGTCAGACAGGACTGAGCGACTAAGCACAACACAACCAACAGTGCCTAGTTATATACAGATAACAGGTTCACTAACTAAAAATGCCATATGCTCTTCCACATTCTCTTTTCTGAATCCAAATTTATAAAACATCATGAAAAAACAATTAAGATGTTGTCTATCTTGTAAAATCAGGCTCATTTTTCTATGTTTACTGAAGAGCTTTACATCACATGATGTGTGTACTGTCTGAAATCATACATAGGATTTATCACCAGTCCTAAATTCAATTTAGATAGTTTCTAAAATAATTTCCATATCTTTAATGAGTTTTGTAAATCACCTCTGAGAACACACAGACTAATACTCTTTGTGATGCTACTAGAAGAGCGATACTCATAAAAAGAAGCTATGCTAATGAGGGAATTGTAGTGGAATATTCTTTTCACTGTATGTGTTCCATTACTTTAATCAAGTGACAGAGAGTCCCCATACTTGTTGGGCAATACAACAGCAACACCTGAAGAAAAATGAAGACTGTGACAGTTAACAAATTATAAAATAGTATGTATGTTAACACGAGCAATATTTTCAGGGCTGAAAATAAATCCTCCACGCTGGAAGAGAAAAGGTTTGTATTGTTATCCACAGCAGTGAAGCATATAATTATAACAGACCCTGAAATCAAGTCAACATAATCACTGTCTCTTAGTTGTCTAGGGTTAAAAAAAATAAGAGAAAAAAAAAAACTACAATGACATTAGAAAACATTTTTGTTCAGAGAGTTATTAATCAGAAAAAATGTCCTCCACGGAAAGAAAGAAAAAAAAAGAGTTCCTACTAAAGTGGAATAATTTTTCTATTAATTATCCCCATTGAGACTTCCTCAGTGACACACAAAAAAGTACATCTTCGTATGCCAGATAATTATAATGTCCCCAAGAATGAGACATTAGGAGCTTTAGTCTATATGTGTTCTGGTTTCAAGGCATCAGAACTATTTTGAAAAGAGTTTTCACTTGGTCTTTAAGAAATAATAAAAGATACAGATGTTAAAGAAGTAAGTGTAATGATCTCAGAAAAAAAACTTCCAAAGTATGAATAGTGTTATGATATAAGAAAGGTACTTGAGTTTAGATTTGTCCATACTACTTGCTATGTGACATCACATCAAACTGAATAGCAAATAATTCTTTAGACACTCACAGACAGGCTCTGCTCTCTGGAAGGAAAATACCGAGCATATTTACGCCACATTTCTTAAGATACTGATTTCCTTTTCTTACCTTCTTCAAATAGGTAAATTTAAGTTTGGAATCTGAAAAGTTCTTAAAGGTATTCAGTACATAAACACTATCAAAAAACTTTAGGATTAATGAGAACTGGAAAATTAGACTCCTAAAACTTATAAACTCCAAATTAAAATTTTGATACAAAGAATCAGTGAGGGGGTTATACTGAAACATTAAACCTGTGGATATGCAAACAAATGTTTACCTTCTATCTTCTTGGTAAACTACAAGAAGAGTCAATATTCTATGTGTGCACAAACAGAAATTAGGATGAAGCAAGTATCAAAAAGTTCTTTAGGGCTGTTCTGAAACAGACACCTCAGTAAATTTATTATTTTTATTAATCTGCATTATTAATTTTTTTTAGTGGTAGTTTAGTCAGGCTTCTCTGTTAGCTAGGTCAGTAAAGCATCTGCCTGCAATCCAGGAGACCTGGGTTCAATCCCTGGGTCAGGAAGATCCCCTGGAGAAGGAAATGGCAACACACTACAGTCTTCTCACCTGGAAAATCCTAGGGACAGAGGAGCCTGGCAGGCTACAGTTCATGGGGTCGCAAGAGTTGGACATGACTTAGTGACTAAACCACCACCATCTAGTATCAAAGAAGCTCTTTAAGACTCTTTTGAAACAAAGATACCTCAGTAAATTTATTATTTTTATTAAACTTCAATATTAATATATTTTAAATCACTTCCTAAATGTATATTTTAGTTGTAGTTCCTGGGAAAGTATATATTCATGAATAGAGAGATGTGGTATGTGAAAGGGAGGAATAGAATTTGTATATACAAAAATGTCTTGAGGAATCAGAAGAAAAACAGCTCTCTGAATTAGCAGGCCTTCCCTTGTAGCTCTGCTGGTAAAGAATCTGCCTGCGATGCAGGAGACCCTGGTTCAACTCCCAGGTCAGGAAGATCCCCTGTAGAAGGGATAGGCTACCCACTCTAGTGGGTATTCTTCAGCTTCCCTGCTGGCTCAGATGGTAAAGAATCCACCTGCAATGTGGGAGGCCTGGATTCAATTCCTGGGTTGGGAAGATCCCCTAGAGGAGGGCATGGCAACTCACTTCAGTATTCTTGTCTGGAGAATCGCCTTGGACAAGGAGCCTGGTAGGCCATATTCGTGTGGTTATAAAGAGTTGGACACGACTGAGCTGTTAAGCACACAACACACAGGGAAAGCTCCTAAGAATCTATTAGCCACCTCCTTCTCGCATCTACAGGTTTCCAATCTATCTACTTATTTTTAAAAAACGTTGACTGATTTGACTATATCAGGTCTTTTCCTAACCCTGGGTTTATGGGACAAGTACATTACAAAATATCTGACAGAAGAGATATTCTAAAACAAATTAAACCCATCAGTATCCTCATGTGTAAGAAGATAATTATATATCTTATCAGGTACTTTCTAGCAACTTAGTTACTATTTACACAATGGAGAATTAACTAGAATTAAGTAAACAGTAAGAGCAGATACAAAGTTATCACTTAATTCTGGTGATATAGGTTCATCCCCTACTAGAGAACAGGGTGTTCCATATAGAAATATTCAGGATATTGAATATTAAATATCCCATTCTAGTCAGTATTTTATTGAATATTAAACATACTTTCTATTCAATTGTTCTCAGTGTTTATAGTAGCTTTAAAAATTGGATTCATTTGCTAGGTATGTGCCAATGATTTATCCCTCTGAAACCTGTACACTTTTACTCTTCTGATTTTATGCATATTTGATTTATCTTTTTCATTACCTGAGCTATGCCTATGCAGTCTGACACAGGATTTGGCTTTGAAATCTAGTCTCTATCATGGTCCCCAGTGGTCACTGCCTCTTGATATTGACATGCTTGTGCAATTTCCTCCTGCGGGATGAGTAGTAGGATTAGTTTGTGTGATCAATAGCATACAGCAGAAGTGAAGTTATGCTGCTTTCAAGACCAGAGCATTTGTTTGTCATGAGCATGTTCTTCACACATAATTTGCAACATTGTGCAGCTATACAGAGAGGCTCACATGGTGAGGAACAGAAGTCTCTAGCCAACAGTCACCAAGAAAACAAGCTTGGCAACAACAATGCCAATAGCCTTGTAAGTGAACTTGGGAATTTTTTCTCTATCTTCAATAGATCCAACAACTTAATTACAAACTTACGGAAGACCCTGAATCTATATTGCAAATGATCATCACCATAGCATTAGTTTACACCTCCATTGTGTCCAATAATTAGCATTTCATTTTTGTGGTGAGACCACTTAAGATTTATTCTCTTACCATTTTTTAAATATATAAACCCTGATGGCTCAGCTGGTAAAGAATCTGCCTGCAATGTGAAAGACCTGGGTTCGATCCCTGGGTTGGGAAGATCCCCTGGAGAAGGGAACGGTTACCCACTGCAGTATTCTGGCCTGGAGAATTCCATGGACTGTATAGTCCATGGGGTCACAAAGAGTCGAACACCACACACACACACACACACACACACACACACACACACACAGTATTTCCCAGTAGCTTTCCCAATGGATCAGTAGTAAAGAATCTGCCTGCAATGCAGGAGTCACAGGAGATATGGGTTTGATCCCTGGGTGGGAAAGATCCCCTGGAAGAAGGCATGGCAACCCACTCCAGTTTTCTTGCCTGGAGAATTCTATGGACAGAGGAGCCTGGTAGGGGTCTCAAAGAATTGGACACAACTGAAGTGACTTAGCATGCACGCACGCCCATTATTATTAACTAGATTCCTCATGATCTACATTAGATCTCTAGAACTTATTCATCCTATAACTGAAAGTTTATGCTCTTTGACAATATCTCACCATTTCCCCTATGCCTCAGGCCCTGGTAAATATCATTCTACTCTCTGTTTCTGTGACTTTTGTTTTTTTTAGATTTACATATAAATGATATCACACATTATTTGTCACTCTCTGCTTGACTTATTTTACTTAGCATAATGCCCTCAAGATGCCCTTCTTTCTCATGGGCAAACAATATGCCATGGTATATTGATAGCACATCTTCTTTATCAATTCATCCATTGATGGGCATCCATATCTTGGCTATTGTAAATAATATGGCAAGGAACATAAGGGTAAATATATATATATTTGGTATCCTGTTTTCATTTCCTTTATATATAACACCAGAGGTCAGATTGCTGGATATTATGGTACCTCTGTATTGTTTTTGAAGGAACTTCCATACTGTTTTCCACAGTGGCCATACAAACTTACATTTCCACCAACAGTCTACAAAGGTTCCCTTTTCTCCATGTCTTTGCCAACAATTGGTATCTCTTGTCATTTTGACAGTAGCCACTCTAACAGATGTGAAATCATATATCACAGTGGTCTTGAAAGAATGGCATTAACTCTTCTCTAAATGGTTAAGAGCATTCACCAGCGAAACCATCTCATCCTGGTATTTTCTTTGTTGGGAGATCTCTGATTACTGATTCAACACTCTTAGTATTGGTCTGTTTAGATTTTCTATTTCTTCACGATTCAGTCTTCACAGTTTCTAAGATTGTATCCATTTCCTCCAGGTTAGCTGATTGTTGGCACTGAGACTGGCTTCTGTTATATCCATTGTTTCTATATATTTTGGGTTGGCCAAAAAGTTCATTTGGGTTTTCCTATAAAATGTTATGGGAAAACCTGAGCAAACTTTTTGGCAAATCCAACATTTCTGACCAAATATGAAACACTATCCTGGAAATGTGTCTGAGTCTGTCTTTAGAAGTTTAGTTTCTTCATGAAATTAAAACAAATCATCTTTCCTGGATCTGGATGAAATTGGAGTCATGGCAGAAAAACTATTATCCTAGAACTTGACAACTAACAATTTCAGGCACAGTAACCCTTAAATTACAAATCAAGTTTTTGTGACAGCTAGACATTGGTTCTAATATCCTGAAGCTAAATATCAGTTATTCCTTAAAAGGAAACTAATATCTGATTTCTGATATTTATTCAGAACATATGTGAGCATTCATATTAAATGATAAAAGTGCCATTTATCTTGGGCTTTCTCTGCACAGCTGAGGAGATGGGGCAACTAAATGCTCACTTGGCTCTTTAATTTAGCTTTAAAAGTAAACTTTATTGCATATAAATCCCTTAAACCATAAAGTATACTCTGTGCTATTCTTTCCAAAAGTTGAAATAATTATTTTAAAAAAGAATAAAAATTCATTTTAAAAGACCAAGTAATTAGGAAAAGAAAATTATATACAAGATGGCATTTGGGTAGGGTGGCAAAATGAAGTGTGTTGGGGAATGGAAAGCCAGGATTACAAGTAGAACTTCAGGACTGGTGGAGGCTGCAATGTGTTGAGACTGTAGCTTTGGGAGTAAAGCACAGAGGAAGTCTCCATGTACACTGATAATGTTGATTTAGAATGTTGGTTCAAAGCCTGAGGTATTATCAGTATTTTGCCCATCATACTAGTCTAAGAAAGGCTTGTGCTGGCAGTCACTTTTGGGGGGTAAAAAGAGAAAGTGAAGCCGCTCAGTAGTGTCTGACTCTTTGTAACACCATGAACTATAGCATACAAGGCTCCTCCATCCATGGAATTTTCAAGGCAAGAGTACTGGAGTGGGTTGCCATTTCCTTCTCCAGGGGATTTTCCTGACCCAGGGACTGAACCCGGGTCGCCTGCATTGCAAGAAGATGCTTTTACTGTCTGAGCCACCAGGGAAGCTCTACTGAGGGGTAGGTTCAACATTAAAAGACTGAGGAAGAAGTCACATTGATCTTAACACTTAAGTACAGCCACCATTCTTAACTTTATAGTGCAAAACAAATATGGTTGATATTTTTATCTATGAAATAAATTTCATTAATGTATCCACTAATGTGCATATTAGCTCTATCTCCACCAAGTTTCTCTTTAAGAAAGCACTATACCAATAAGTTTGAGAGTGACTTAGAGGTCTTACCTAAATGTCCATTGACAGATGTATGGATAAAGAAAATGTGGTATATGTATACAATGGAATGTGAGCCATAGAAAAGAATGAAATAGTTCCAATTACAGTAATGTGGATGGACCTAAGGATTATCATATTAAGTGAAGTAAACCTTACAGAGAAAGACAAATACCATATGATACTGTTTATATGTGGAATCTTAACAAAAAAGGTACAAGTGAATTTTTATTTTTTTACAAAACAGAAATAGACCCACTGAAAAACAAACTTATGGTTGCCAAAGGAGAAGGGGGGTGGTGGGAGATATAAATTAGGAGGTTGGGATTAGCATATATACACTATTATGTATAAAATAAACAACAAGAACCTACTGTATAGCACAGAGAACTATACTCAATATTCTGTAATAACCTATAAGGGAAAAGAATCTGAAAAAAGAAAAAAAATATATATACATATATGTATACATATACATACAGTATGATTATACAGTGATAATCAGTGTATAATCAATTATACAGTGATACATAGTGTTATGTATATGCATACAGATGTATATGTGTGTGTGTGTACATATATATATATACATATATATAGCTGAATCACTGCTGTATACCTGAAATTAACAGGAGGTTGTAAATAAACCATACTTCAATAATAAATAAATGAAATAAACAAAGTACAACAAAAAAATGCATGATATGGAGTAAAACTTTAAGATAAATAAAGTTGTTTAAAAATGTGAAAGTGTGACTTAGACATTTTACTTGCTTTTGTATTAATGTATTAAAAAATAAAGCATCTTCTAACACTGGGATCATTACCAATAACCATCACATTTCTCAAGATCCACTTCACTAATAAACTGATACAGAAGTTGTGAATCTTTAACATACAAGACAGACAGTCCTGTTGGAAGAGCTACCAAAGAGGTGGCTCATTACCAAGGAGCAAAAGAAAACCCAAATAACTGATTGCTATCATAGCAAAACTAGAGGGGTGCCAACGGGCAAATTAACATCTCGCAAAGTTAAAACAGAATTGTTTATGTCTCAAGGTATATATGTTTCATCTTGAGTATCCTGGTAGGATCACTGCAGTGTGTAGAAATACTATTTTTTTCCAAATATTTTTGGTAGAAAGGGACTTTCTACATGGTTAGAAACAAAGGATTCAAACAAAGGAGGGAGCATTGAGCAGGTAGCTAAAGGATGAATTTAATAAGGACTTGGAGAAGGCAATGGCACCCCACTCCAGTACTCTTGCCTGGAAAATCCCATGGACGGGGGAGCCTGGTAGGCTGCAGTCCATGGGGTCACGAACAGTCGGACACAACTGAGCGACTTCACTTTTGCTTTTCACTTTCATGCGTTGGAGAAGGAAATGGCAACCCACTCCAGTGTTCTTGCCTGGGGAATCCCTGGGACGGGGGAGCCTGGTGGGCTGCCGTCTATGGGGTCACACAGAGTCGGACACGACTGAGGTGACTTAGCAGAATAAAACTGGTCATGGTGCCCAGTGCCTGGGAGAAGGTCTGGGACATAGCAGGAACCAATAAATACACAGGAAGTCTCAGAATTTTAAAACTGGACAGGACTATTAGAATTTCTACAGCAGTCAATTAGTTTAAAATCTAGAGAAACTAAGCTTTAAGAATTTGTTTTTTTTTTTTTCCTCAGAGACTTAGAAAGGTAATTATAACATAGTTCAAATCTTAGAATGCGGACTCAATGAATGTGAGTAAATTATTCAAATTCTATGAGCCTCATTTCTTCAACAGTAACAAACAGCTGCTTTAAGTTCTACATGTAAATAAAGAGCTAACAAAACGTCTGACACATAGGGAGCATTCAATAAATGAGAGTTGCAATGCAGATACACAAAGTTGCTAATAGACCAGAAGATAGAATTTATGTCTCCTGCATCCATCAGTATTAATCAATCTGTTTCCAAATTCTAACTGAACTATTACTGATTGAGCTTTCATGCATGTTGAATGTCAATTTCATATATGTTATTCTTAATATAATATCATGCTTCTTTCAGAATTGGTATATAATATTGAATGTGACTACAACCAGTTCAAATTTTCCAGTAATAGTCCTTCTATTATAATTTCTGAACATTCCAATTTATCAATGTTAAAGATAATTTCCTCCCCTCATAAAATATTAACATCCTTTTCTGTGTGACTAAGAATTGTCTTCAAGCAACTTCTTCCTGTCATTAATTAAAATAATGAGTAGTGTAATATTAAAAGTGTAATTCTCTGACAAGCACTCAAGTGTTTGCTGAGAAGTCCCTTTCTACCAAAAAACATCTGGAAAATAATATGGTAAATTAAAAAGCTGATACTTTAATATACTGCAGGGTAATCCCCAAGCCCACATAGGCAAAGTGCCAAGTTGGCAAAGCTCTTAGGCCTGGCATGGTGCCCTGGCTTCCTCATTTTTCTTTTCTTGATGTGTTATATGAGGATTTTACTCAGCCCTTCTCTATTTTCACTGTTTTACTTATCAGACAAGAAAATGACAACAAACACACGCCAACCCAGGTTACCTTTTCTGCTTGCAATGGACAGCGTCTCCCTCAGACAGAGCTATCGTAAATATTTTAGGTACTCCAATAGACTGGGGAACAGCCATAGTTAGTAAAAGCAGTCGCATGACTTCTGCCCCGGCAGTAAAAGTAAACTGCTCCTTCTCATTGGTTTTATGTCCTCTGCTAGATGCATTTTAATGGGCATTCAGGTCGCCTTCCACGAGGCTGTAGCCCTTTCTTATTTTTTCTTCTGTCTCAATTTTATGTTTTCAGGGTGTTGAATAGTATATTAAGAGCTTGAAGCTTTAAAAATCAGTCATCCAACACTTTGTGAAATGTCTCAATTTCTCCAGGACTTTACTGTTCTGATTCCCAACCATATGATGTTTTATACTTTGTAAAAGATGTTGGTATTCCTAACAACTTTGATTCTCAGATGTACACCATGAGGGATTAATTTCCCCACTTCTTTTATGAAAACTGGAGCTCAGAAAGCTAAGTGATTCTTCCCCAAACCAAGAAATAGTTTATACAAATGTACTGATTAAAATGTAAAACTTGCAATAAGATAATCATTCCACATATTAGTTACATATAAGTAGAGAAACAAATAACTGAATTCAGATCTTGGGATCCCACATCTAGAGATCTTTCTGTGGCAGTACCTCGTATCACAAAATCTAGGTAGGTGAAAGGGACATAGTATATGAAAACAGCATATGGAAAGACTTTCACATCATATTCAACTATTTCCCTCTCATCAAGTCTCAGGTAAGTATCATTGAAGTAATTTTCAGGTAAGTATCATTTATCATTGAATGGCAAAATTATTTTTATCTTATAGAAACAAGTATATTTCTTCAATAGTATCTTACCCAAGACTTGATGGGTGAGAAATAGCTGAATATGAATCTTCCATATACCATTTTCATTGTCTTCCCCAAAATTCCCCCCAGTATTTTTTTTTTCCTTATGGTGGAACTTTTCCATTTCAGTTTGAGTCTCAGATAATTTTTGAAAGTTTGATGTCAGAAACCATGACCTCATTCCGCCCCCCACCCCCCACCCCTCCACATACTGCAGTAATATCTTTTCAAAGTACTGGGTTGGCCAATAAATTTGTTCTGATTTTTTCATAAGAGGTAACAGAAAAACCCAAACAAACTTTTTGCCCAACTCAATGATTTTGTTAACAATAAGAGGCAAAATTCTGTACAGAAAATTCCAACGGTGGAAGAGGAAACAGAAGTTAGATCAATCACAGTCTGTGTTTCTTCCAATGGCTGGCCATCTGGCTGACTTTCTTCCCTCCTTTTGTCATGAATCACAATAAAACAAAACACCACAATTGTAATGGTTTTCTAGTGTCCACAAGATCAGCTCGGAATGCCTCAGCAAGGCCATCAGGCTCTCTTCTGTCCTTTAGCCACATTTTCAGTCCTTTCTTCCAGTCCCACCAACTCATACATTAGACCTGCCCAACCATACTGTTGAACCTCCTTGGTACTTTGAACAAAATATTCCAGTTCTCTATGTCTTCAGTAAAACTCTCCAGGGAGCTTTATTTGTATTATAGAAGGCTTATGAGGGTGTGTTTTCTGGAACAAAAGGAAGGGAGTAAAAGAAACAGAACCAGCTAGTGGAAGAAGCTGAATGCAAACACTACAGTGTTCGAAACAGACACCTTAGCTAATCTCAGTCAACACTTTCCTGAATTAAGGCAAAGGGCCTCAGACTTTGTACCTCAACTGACTTGTCCCTGAATGTAGTCTGAGAAGGGGTGGAACCTTGAGCAAGGCATCTTTCTGTGCCTTAAAGTAAGTCAAAGAAAGAGGCTCAGGTGTGAGCTATTAACAGTCAACATTCTAGGCAGGGGGAAGAATGAATATCTCAGTTCTAAAAAGGAGTCTGGGGGGAGCACCATGGTGTTCACATTGGCCTATGCGGCCATTCTATACTCTTTTTGGAGATGAATCCTAGTTATATTTTAGAATGAAGGCCAAGCAACCTTGCCACTGGGAATCCTTCTGTAATCACTCATTAGAGTTATTCTCACCATCATTGTTCCATTATATCATGTTATGCCTCTAGAATAGTATGTTTCACAAGTCCCACTAATCTATGAGTTGCATGAAGACTGACCTTTATCTTATTTATTACTCTCTCTCCAGCACCCAGCACAGCACCAGACTAGAACAATTAATAAATACTGAGTTAAAAACCCACATTGAGCCAACAGCATGCAGGGTACTCTCCTGAATGCCTTGTTCCTTTGAGTCTTGATGATGTAGTGGAAATTAAGTCATATACATGCATAACTAGAGATGATTTGCTGATGTTCTGCCCTGAGGTTGTCGCATGAAACATTTTATTGAGAAAGAATTTGTATCATTTATAGCCCAAGGAGGAAATGAAGTAAAGCCAGAGAGACAGTTGCAATAAAAATTGCACATTACTCAATATTAGGAAAGCTAAATTCCAGCCCAGATACTGCCAGGTACTAGTTGGGAGAACTTAGATAATACTGGCTTTCTGTTTACTATGATTTCCTAAAAAAAATAGTTCTGTGTGATTTCATCAGAGAATAACTGAGCTAAAAGGAAATTTGTAGAACTTTTCATTCTTATCCTACAATACCAGTGAAGTGAAAAATGGTTAAGGATGCTTTGCAAAGAAATACCTTTCTAGAAAACAAAATTTTAGTTATTTACAGGTGAAGTAGAGGTGTGCATCTATTTAAGGCAAAAGTAAATGAGAAAAAGAGATAATAGCCAAAGATCAATGAATCTCAAAAACTTTAGGCATATTTCCTAAGTAAGTTCAATATGTACACAGGCATAAACAAATATTCCAATCTTTAAAATTCATCCTTTTTCTTCTAATACTATCTCCTGGAAACCTCATCATATTCTTACTTTATTAGTCTCTGCCAGACAAGGCGAAATCTATAGAAAGATGTTCCAGCCCATATTAGATTTTATCTCAATAGTTTTTGCTGTCAACCAAAGCTGTTTTTCCAGTAATCATGTATGGATGTGAGAGCTGGACCATAAAAAAAGACTGAGCACTGAAGAACTGATGCTTTTTAATTGTGGTGCTAGAGGATTCTTGAGAGTTCCTTGGATAGCAAGGAGATCAAACTAGTCAATCCTAAAGGCAATCAACCCAGAATATTCATTGGAAGGACTGACGCTCAAGGAGAAGTTCCAATATTTTGGCCACCTGATGCAAAGAGCTGACTCACTGGAAAAGACCCTGATGGTGCAAAAAAAGAAGGGGGCAGCAGAGGATGAGATAGTTAGACAGAATCACTGACTCACTGGATGTGAACTTGAGCAAATTCCAGGAGATAGTGGAAGACAGGGAGGCCTGGCATCCCGCAGTCCATGGGGTCACAAAGAGTCAGACATGACTTAGTGACTGAACAACAGCAACAGAGCTCTTTTAAATACTAATTAAAATATTATATTTAAACACCAATTACTATTCTTGAATTTTTTTTTTTTTTCTTGAAGAGATACATGTCCATGGCTCTAGAATTTTACCCGTGGAATCTGTGAAGTTTTATTTCTCTTTTGACTTATTTTGTGACTTTTTTGATTACCTCAACATTCAGAAAACGAAGATCATGGCATCTGGTCCCATCACTTCATGGGAAATAGATGGGGAAACAGTGGAAACAGTGTCAGACTTTATTTTGGGGGGCTCCAAAATCACTGCAGATGGTGACTGCAGCCATGAAATTAAAAGACGCTTACTCCTTGGAAGAAAAGTTATGTCCAACCTAGATAGTATATTCAAAAGCAGGGACTTACTTTGCCGACTAAGGTCCATCTAGTCAAGGCTATGGTTTATCCTGTGGTCATGTATGGAGGTGAGAGTGGGACTGTGAAGAAGGCTGAGCGCCAAAGAATTGATGCTTTTGAAGTGTGGTGTTGGAGAAGACTCTTGAGAGTCCCTTGGACTGCAAGGAGATCCAACCAGTCCATTCTGAAGGAGATCAGTCCTGGGATTTCTTTGGAAGGAATGATGCTAAAGCTGAAACTCCGGTACTTTGGCCACCTCATGCGAAGAGTTGACTCATTGGAAAAGACTTTGGTGCTGTGTGGGATTGGGGGCAGGAGGAGAAGGGAACGATAGAGGATGAGATGGCTGGATGGCATCACTGACTCGATGGACGTGAGTCTGAGTGAACTCCGGGAGTTGATGATGGACAGGGAGGCCTGGCGTGCTGCGATTCATGGGGTCGCAAAGAGTCGGACATGACTGAGCGACTGAGCTGAACTGAAATCCATGTCATTGCATTTTGTTTAAAAAATTTTAAAATCAAAGGGAATTTTCCTGTGAAAAAGAATGCTATTCAAGCTTGAAAACAAATGAATTTATTCTAGGTTACTATTGGGAAAGTCAAGCCTGAAATTGAGGAATGGGGTGTGGTAATACAGGATGGGGAATCACAAACCTGCAAAAATAAGTTGCATCAGAATTACTGATTAATTCTTCAACTGTGCATAGCAAGGCAAAGATTTCAAAAGTATAAATATATAAATTAAAAAACTGAAAAACAACTAAACAGGTGTATTTATTTTCACCATACAATTTGGGGTTTGATTTCAAACAATTTAACTGATAAATTAATCAATTACATAGGCTTCCCAGGCAGCTCAGTGGTAAAGAGTCTGCCTACCAATGCAGGAGATGCAGTTTCAATCCCTGGGTCAGGGAGATCCTCTTGAAGGAAATGACAACCATTCCAGTATTCTTGCCTGGGAAATCCCATAAACAGAGGACCCTAGTGGCTATATAGTCCATGGGGTTGCAAAGACTTGGACACAACTTAGTGACTAAACAACAATTAACTAAATGGTGATCAAAGTAAAGTCTGATGCAGTAAAGAACAATATTGCATAGGAATCTGAAATGTTAGGTCCACAGATCCACTTCATGAAATGGAAGTGGTCAAGCATGAGACAGCAAGAGTAAGCATCAACATTTTAGGAATCAGTGAACTGAAATAGACCAGACTGGGCAAATTTAATTCAGATGACCATTATATCTACTAATGTGGGCAAAAATCAATTAGAAGAAATGGACTAGCCCTCATAGTCAAAGAGTCTGAAATACAGCACTTGGGTGCAGTCTCAAAAATGAGAGAATGATCTCTGTTCGTTTCCAAGGAAAAACATTCAATATCACAGTAATCCAAATCTATGCCCCAAACACTAATGTCAAAGAAGCTGAAGTTGAATGGTTCTATGATCACCTACAAGACCTTATAGAACTAATACCAAAATAGATGTCCTTTTCATCATAGGAGACTGGAATGCAAATGTAGGAAGTCAAGAGATACCTGGAGTAACAGCAAGTTTGGCCTGGAGTACAAAATGAAACAGGACAAAGGCTAACAGAGTTTTGGCAAGAGAACGCACTGGTCATAGCAAACACCCTCTTCCAACAACACAAGAGACAACTCTACACATGGACATCACCAGAAGGTCAATACTGAAATCAGATTGATTATATTCTTTGCAGTCAAAGATGGAGAAGCCCTATACAGTCAGCAAAAACAAGACCAGGAAATTACTGTGGCTCAGTTCATGAACTCCTTATTGCCAAATTCAAACTTAAACTGAAGAAGGTAGGGAAAACCACAAGACCATTCAGGTATGACCTAAATAAAACCCCTTATGATTATATAGTGGAAGTGACAATAGATTCAAGGGATTATATCTGATAGACAGCATGCCTGAAGAACTATGGATGGAAGTTCATGACAATGTACAGGAGGTGGTGACCAAAATCATCCCCAAGAAAAAGAAATGCAAAAAGACAAAATGGTGTCTGAGGAGGCCTTACAAATAGTTGAGAAAAGAAGAGAAGCTAAAGGCAAAGGAGAAAAGGAAAGACATGTCCCTCTGAATGAAGAGTTCCAAAGAATAGCAAGGAGAGATAAGAAAGTCTTCTTCAGTGATCAATGCAAAGAAATAGAGGAAAACAGCAGAATGGGAAAGACTAGAGATCTCTTCAAGAAAATTAGACACACCAAGGGAACATTTCAGGCTAAGATGGGCACAATAAAGGACAGAAATAGTATGGACCTAACAGAAGCAGAAGATTTTAAGAAGAGGTGGCAAAAATACACAGAATTACACAAAAAATATCTTAATGACCCAGATAACTGTGACAGTGTTATGATTCACAGCTAGACATCCTGGAATGCAAAGTCAAGTGGGCCTTAGGAAGCATCACTATGAACAAAGCTAGTAGAGGTGATGGAGTTCCAGTGGAGCTATTTCAAATCCTGAAAGATGATGCTGTGAAAGTGCTGCACTCAATATGTCAGCAAATTTGGAAAACTCAGCAGTGGCCACAGGACTGGAAAAGGTCAGTTTTCATTCCTGTCCTAAAGAAAGGTAATCCCAAAGAATGTTCAAACTACCACACAATTGCACTCATCTCACACACTACCAAAGTAATGCTCAAAATTCTCCAAGCTCGGCTTCAACAGTACACGACCCGAGAACTCACAGATGTTCAAAGTAGATTTAGAAAAGGCAGAGGAACCAGAGACCAAATTGCCAACATCTGCTGGATCATAGAAGAAGCAAGAGAATTCCAGAAAAACGTCTACCTTTGCTTTATTGACTACACCAAAGTCTTTGACTGTGTGGATCACAACAAACTGTGGAATGTTCTTCCAGAGACAGGAATATTTGAAGTGAATAGTTCATTTGCACAGCTAAATTGTAAAGTGGAGACAGTAGAGGAAAAGAACAATGAATCTGAAGAGAAATCAAGACTTTTTTTTTTTTCATTAAAAACAGAGAAAGAATGAAGATAAATGAACAATTCCCAGTGGTCTGTGGGATAATATCAAACCATCCAGCTGCAAATAAGAGAGGGGGGAAGACAGAGAGAGAAAAGACAGTGGAGAGGAAGAATAGAATAGAAAAATATGCTAACAGTGGGAAAGACGTATTTATAGAACATCCAAACACACACACACATACCCTCCCCCACACATTCCCTTTTTCTCCCACAGAAAAGGAGTAAAAGTAATGACATTTCCTTAGCAAGGAGCACACACAGCATTCAGATGGTTTTTAAAATGAAACTTTCTCTCAATTGAATCAGAATCCAGTTTGAATCCAGGGTTGAGTCAGGGAAAGTTAACTATAAACTTGCTACTCTTGATGTGCCATAAAATAATGAATTATATAAAGAAAGATAAGCACATGTCCAAATGATACAGTAGCCAGCTGAGGAGACCGCCACTGGCCAAAATTAGAACTTCTTAAGCATCAAAAAATAAAAGGAATGGATTATTATACTCGTTGAGTAGCAAAAGATTCCATGATTACACAACCACACAGGTAAACAGATGAATAAATAAACAGATGAGGGAGACTAGAAAGTGTTTCCTTAAGATGAATGTCAGGTTATAAATATAGAGGGCATGGTTTATTTGGGAAATCATCAATGGATATTAAAAATACTGATAGCTTCATAAGAAAGGAAATAGTTTAAAAATATCTCCCCACAAATGACTTATTAATTACAAGGGAAAAGTAGTAACTTAATAGTAGAGAAAACTTACTCACACACCACGTAATCAAAATTAACATTACCAATATTGTGATGGCAATATTGGTATCGTGTGCTTTGTGATATGATACACTGAGCAGGATACAGCATATTTCTGTCGTATTTCATTAAGTAATGCAAATGTATGAGTCTAATAATTAAAAGAGATCAGACAAATCCAAATTTAGGACACAGCTTAAAATAAATATTCACTTCTTTTCAAAATCTTCATGGTCAACAAAGGCAAAGAAGAGCTGAAAAGCTTTTCCAGATTAAAGACATGAAAGATGTGTGAAAACTAAGTATGATGTGCAACCCCAAGTTCAATACAAACCCTTACTGGGAAAATTCACAACATGTAAATACAGCCAATGGATCATATAACATTACTGTGTCAATGTAAACTTTCCAAACTTTGACCACTGAACTGTATATTTATAAGAGAATATCTCTTTCTTAGGAATTACACAAGGAAGTACTTAAAACAGTGCATAGATATCTATAACTTAGGCTTCCCTGATGGCTTAGTGGTAAAGAAGCCGCCTGCCAATGCAGGAGATGCAGGTTCAATCCCTGGGTTGGGAAGATCCCTTGGAGAAGGAAACAGCAACTCATTCTGGTATTCTTGCCTGGGAAATCTCATGGACAGAGGAGCCTGGTGGGGTACAGTCCATGGGGTCGCAAAGAGTTGGGCACGACTTAGCAACTAAAGAACAACAATCTATAACTTCCTCCAAATATCTTTTAAAAATTATGTGTGTGTGTTTGGGTGTATAAAAGTAGATAATGCGACTTAGTTTTATTTGTGTAACATATATTTTATATGTACAGTCACACAGAGAGCAAAAGTAGGAACTGGTAAGGCAGGGTACAGGGCTGACAACTTTCTATAGGCTTGAAGTTTTATCAAAGTTAAAAGTTACAAAAAGAAAAAAGTGACAACATGTAAAAACAATCTATGTATTACTACATATTCCACGTTTGACCATAGCTCTATTCTGTGTACAGACATGGATGAGTTAACAGGTATAGATATATACACCAGTACATCACTTAGTTTGAAAATTAAAGACAACAGAGCAATAATGGTTTAGTATTTTATTTCCATGTTCTTTTATTCAAAAGTAAAGTATATAATTAATTTTAAAATACTTTCTATTGGCAATCTATATGTAAATCTGTATCAGTAAAGATTTAATTCAACAAGGATGACTAAATGATATATGCATGGCTTTTAGCTTAACTTTGTTCATATCAGTATTAAAAGACTTTTATTCAATTCATTTTCTAAGGGCATCTGTGGCACATTGATTGCATTTACAAATTGCATAAAACTGTTTAATCCACTAATCTTTAACTATTTAACTGGCAGGCATCATGGGTTAGATTTAATCAAATTAACATTAAGGTCAAATTAAACAAAAATAGATGAACACATATGAGGTTAAAATTACTGCTTAGATAAATATGTCATGGGAATTTTGATTGAATTCAGTTCAAAGTGGCTTAAAAGTGTTGCCCTCTATTTGATTTCATTTCTCCAGGCCTTAGATCAATCAGCTTAGGTTTATAGAATATCCTGGACATCACACATATCAAATTTCCCCTTCTAGTTGTCCTGATAGTGTGCATTGTCTTTCAAGGTTGGACACAAACTTTTCTTTTTTCAAAAATACTTCATTAAATTCTAAAAGTTAGCATTAACCATTCTCATTCCTGAAGACCCACAAATCCCTCTGTAGGTGAACCTCTGTATAGTATTTAATGAGAAATCCGTATGTGAAACTCTAGCAATTGGATTTGTGCATAATTCCTTTACTGGACTGTAAACCTAACAAAAAAAAAAAAAAAGGCACATTTTTCATTATTTGTCTATCACGGTCTTTGTCACACATGCCAAATAAGCTAAAGTCATCTTATGCATAATGTCTATAAAAGTGAAAATGTTAGTCACTAAGCTACGCCACATTCAAGGTCAGGAGGGGTGGCCGTGAGGAGATACCCCTCGTCCAAGGTAAAGAGCAGCGGCTGCACTTCGCTGCAGCAGCTGTGAAGAGATATCCCACGTCCAAGGTAAGAGAAACCCAAGTAAGATGGTAGGTGTTGCGAGAGCCGTCAGAGAGCAGACACACAAACCATAATCACAGAAAACTAGTCAATCTAATCACATGGAGCACAGCCTTGTCTAAGTCAGTGAAACTAAGACATGCCGTGTGGGGCCACCCAAGACGGGTGGGTCATGGTGGAGAGGTCTGGCAGAATGTGGCCCACTGAAGACGGGAATGGCAAACCACTTCAGTATTCTTGCCTTGAGAACACCCTGAACAGTATGAAAAGGCAAAATGATACGATACTGAAATAGGAACTCCCCAGGTCGGTAGATGCCCAATATGCTACTGGAGATAATTGGAGAAATAACTCCAGAAAGAATGAAGGGATGGAGCCAAAACAAAAAGAATACCCAGTCGTGGATGTGACTGGTGATAGAAGCAAGGTCCCATGCTGTAAAGAGCAATATTGCATAGGAACCTGGTATGTTAAGTCCATGAATCAAGGCAAATTGGAAGAAGTCAAACAGGAGATGGCAAGAGTGAACGTCGACATTCTAGGAATCAGCGAACTAAAATGGACTGGAATGGGTGAATTTAACTCAGATGACCATTATATCTACTACTGTGGGCAGGAACCCCTTAGAAGAAATGGAGTAGCCATCATGGTCAACAAAGGAGTCTGAAATTCAGTGTTTGGATGCAATCTCAAAAATGACAGAATGATCTCTGTTCGTCTCCAAGGCAGACCATTCAATATCACAATAACCTAAGCCTATGCTCCAATCAGTAATGCTGAAGAAGCTGAAGTTGAATGGTTCTATGAAGACCTACAAGACCTTTTAGAACTAACACCCAAAAAAGATGTTCTTTTCATTATAGGGGACTGGAATGCAAAAGAAGGAAGTCAAAAAACACCTGGAGTAACAGGCAAATTTGGCCTTGGAATACAGAATGAAGCAGGGCAAAGACTAATAGAGTTTTGCCAAGAGAACACACTGGTCATAGCAAACACCTTCTTCCAACACACAAGAGAAGACTCTACACATGGACACCACCAAATGCTCAACACCGAAATCAGGTTGATTATATTTTTTGCAGCCAAATATCGAGAAGCTCTACACAGTCAGCAAAAACAAGACCGGGAGCTGACTGTGGCTCAGATCATGAACTCCTTATTGCCAAATTCAGATTTAAATTGAAGAAAGTAGGGAAAACCACTAGACCATTCAGGTATGACCTAAATCAAATTCCTTATTATTATACAGTGGGGGTGAGAAATAGATTTAAGGGACTAGAACTGATAGATAGAGTGCCTGATGAACTATGGACGGAGGTTCGTGACATTGTACAGGAGACAAGGATCAAGACCATTCCCATGGAAAAGAAATGCAAAAAAGCAAAATGGCTGTATGAGGAGACCTTACAGATAGCTGTGAAAAGAAGAGAAGCAAAAAGCAAAGGAGAAAAGGAAAGATATAAGCATCTGAATGCAGAGTTCCAAAGAATAGCAAGAAGAGATAAGAAAGCTTTCCTCAGGGATCAATGCAAAGAAATAGAGGAAAAGAACAGAATGGGAAAGACTAGAGATCTCTTCAAGAAAATTAGAGATACCAAAGAACATTTCATACAAAGATGGGCTTGATAAAAGACAGAATGGTATGGATCTAACAGAAGCAGAAGTTATTAACAAGAGGTGACAAGGATACACAGAAGAACTGGACAAAAAAGATCTTCATGACAAAGATAATCACGATGGTGTGATCACTCACCTAGAGCCAGACATCCTGGAATGTGAAGTCAAGTGGGCCTTAGAAAGCATCACTANAGTTATTAACAAGAGGTGACAAGGATACACAGAAGAACTGGACAAAAAAGATCTTCATGACAAAGATAATCACGATGGTGTGATCACTCACCTAGAGCCAGACATCCTGGAATGTGAAGTCAAGTGGGCCTTAGAAAGCATCACTACGAACAGAGCTAGTGGAGGTGATGCAATTCCAGTTGAGTTATTTCAAATCCTGAAAGATGATGCAGTGAAAGTGCTGCACTTAATATTCCAGCAAATTTGGAAAACTCAGCAGTGGCCACAGGACTGGAAAACGTCAGTTTTCATCGACATCCCAAAGAAAGGCAATGCCAAAGAATGCTCAAACTACCGCACAATTGCACTCATCTCACATGCTAGTAAAGTAATGCTCAAAATCCTCCAAGCCAGGCTTCAGCAATATATGAACCATGAACTTCCAGATGTTCAAGCTGGTTTTAGAAAGTGCAGAGGAGTCAGAGATCAAATTGCCAACATCCTCTGGATCATGGAAAAAGCAAGAGAGTTCCAGAAAAGCATCTATTTCTGCCTTATTGACTATGCCAAAGCCTTTGACTGTGTGGATCACAAGCAACTGTGGAAAATTCTGAAAGAGATGGGAATACCAGACCACCTGACCTGCCTTTTTTAGAAACCCATATGCAGGTCAGGAAGCAACAGTTAGAACTGGACGTGGAACAACAGACTGGTTCCAAATAGGAAAAGGAGTACATCAAGGCTGTATATTGTCACCCTGCTCATTTAACTTATATGCAGAGCACTTCATGAGAAACGCCGGGCTGGAAGAAGCACAAGCTGGAATCAAAATTGCAGGGAGAAATATCAATAACCTCAGATATGCAGATGACAGCACCCTTATGGCAGAAAGTGAAGAGGAACTAAAAAGCCTCTTGATGAAAGTGAAAGAGGAGAGTGAAAAAGTTGGCTTAAAGCTCAACAATCAGAAAACGAAGATCATTACATCTGGTGCCATCACTTCATGGCAAATAGATGGGGAAACAGTGGAAACAGTGTAAGACTTTATTTTTGTGGACTCCAAAATCACTGCAGATGGTGACTGCAGCCATGAAATTAAAAGACGCTTACTCCTTGAAAGGAGAGTTTCGACCAACCTAGATAGTATATTCAAAAGCAGAGATGTTACTTTGCCAACAAAGGTCTGTCTAGTAAAGACTATGGTTTTTTTCAGTGGTCATGTATGGATGTGAGAGTTGGACTATAAAGAAAGCTGAGCACTGAAGAATTGATGCTTCTGAACTGTGGTGTTGGAGAAGACTCTTGGGAGTCCCTTGGACTACAAGGAGATCCAACCGGTCCATCCTAAAGGAGATCAGTCCTGGGTGTTCCTTGGAAGGACTGATGTTGAAGCTGAAACTCCAATACTTTGGCTACCTCATGCAAAGAGTTGACTCATTGGAAAAGACTCCGATGTTGGGAGGGATTGGGGGCAGGAGGAGGAAGGGACGACAGAAGATGAGATGGCTGGATGGCATCACCTACTCAATGGACATGAGTTAAGATGAACTCCGGGAGTTAGTGATGGACAGGGTGGCTTGGCATGTTGCAATTCATGGGGTTGCAAAAAGTCAGACATGACTGAGTGACTGAACTGACTGAACTGAAGTAATATCCCACTCTTCTGATCTCATGGGCTGTAGCCTGCTAGGCTCCTCTGACCATGGGATGCTCCAGGAAAAAATACTAGGTTGGGTAGCCATTCCCTTCTCCAGGGGAACTTCTCGATCCAGGGATTGAACCCTGGTCTCCTGCATTGCAGGCAGATTCTTTATCATCTGAGACACCAGGGACACACAATGTCTATATGCATGTTAGCATAATGTCTGTGTGCTAGCAGGCCCCAGTGTGAATAAGCTAGTAAAAAGACAATAAAAATGTTTGGTTCAGCCTGGTAGCCCAACACAGCAATTAAGAGCATAGGGTTAGTAATCAAACATACTGTGTTGGCCAATACTTGAAACTGAATTCTAACTCTACTGCTTAATGCCTAGACAGTGCATTACAAACCTAGACAGCATATTAAAAAGGAGAGACATTGCTTTGTCAACAAAGGTCCATATAGACGAAGCTATGGTTTTTCAGTACTCAAGTATGGATGTGAGAGTTGGATCATAAAGAAGACTGAGCACCAAAGAATTGATGCTTTTGAACTGTGGTGCTGGAGAAGACTCTTGAGAGTCCTGTGGACAGCAAAGAGATCAAACCAGTCAATCCTAAAGGAAATCACATCTGGATATTCATTGGAAGGACTGACGCTGAAGCTCCAATAGTTTGGCCACCTAATTCGAAGAGCTGATTTATTATGAAAAGCCTCTGATGCTGGGAAAGATTGAAGGCAAGAGGAGAAGGAGATAACAGAGGATGAGATGGTTGAATGGCATCACCAACTCAGTGGACATGAGTTTGAGCAATCTCTGGGAGATGGTGAAGGACAGAGAAGCCTGGCATGCTGCAGTCCATGGGGTTCCAAAGAGTCAGACCCAAGTTAGCAGCTGAACAACAACACCACCACCCAGAGGGCCTAGTACTAGTTATTTAATTTTTTGTGGCTTTGTTTCCTCATTTATAAATTTGGAGCCAAGAAAAATTTGCCATTCTTAGAATTCTGTGGGAATAAAATATGTTTACAGATACAAGAGGGTTTAGAAAAATAACTGACACGTGAGTGCTTCCTATTACTATACTATGCATCAGCAAAAAAAAATTGATCATATGTAGGTGTTCTACAGAGAAGGCATGGTTATTTTGAATGATGCCACATGATCAACAGTTGTAAACAGAGTAATGCTTATTGTAAACTCAGCCAACAGACCAGAATGTGGAACTTAGCTTCCTACTTTTTGTTAGCCAGGTGATCTTGAGCAAATCTCCTAACTTCTCTGAGTTTCATATCTACTTTGTAGACCAGAAACAACAATGAGAGAAGAGAGCGATGATTGGGGGAGGACAGAAAAACGTGGAAGAGGAGGAGGAATGCAAAACGAAAATCTGCCTGCAATTCCAGTGGGAAAGGAAAAGAGAATATAATGGATTGAGAAAATAAACCAATGAGGAGAAAAAGAGGCTAAGAAGACATGGAATAAAGTTTGTGGAAAATACCTTGGGATAGTTCAGACAATATGAAAATAGGAAGTTAAGTGTTCAGTTTGAAATAGATGCACTTGGGGGAAATAAACCTCTCTTATAGACCAAGGGCTTCCTTGGTGGCCCAGACAGTAAAGAATCTGCCTGCAATGCAGCAGACCTGAGTTCAATCCCTGAGTCAGGAAGATCCCCTAGAGAAGGGATTAGTTACCCACACCAGTATTCTTGCCTGCAGAATTCCATAGACAGAGGAGCCTGGAGCTACAGTCCATGGAGTCACAAAGAGTCAGGCATAGCTGAGTGACTTTCACATTCACACTCACAAAGACCACTACATTCACAGAATCTCTAATCTTCAGCAGAATAGTTAGGTTAAATGCAGTCAAGGAATTGAGGAAAGTGCTTAATTCCTTATATTGCTTAATGTGGTTTGGATAAGAATGACTATATACAGAAGCACAATCCCAAAGGCATAGGTATCCCCTAAGAATGCTAATGGCCCATAGAATCCAAGAAATACTGGTGGTTGATGTAGACTTCTATAGAACAAGTGACAGGGGTTGACACAAGCACATGAAAATCTCAAGGGATCAGGAAACCTTACCTCTCATCTGGACACATTGCATTCTTTAAATACTGGAACTCAGTAATGCTGGCAAGAGAGTCATTTTGTTTTTCTCTTAATGTCTCCAGAAAGGGTAGTGGAGAACAATATTTACAAAGGTTACAAATTGGCCAGCTTCAGTTCATTAAAATGAAGACAATTTTGACAATTAATTCTATACAAAATTATCAGGAGACTGGGAACCAATTGTTTCATAGCGTGTTTCAATCAAGCAAAATGACCACTGGTTGGCATTACTAGAGGGGATTTTAAGCCTGAGAGAGGAAAATGAAGTAGCTGATCTTTAGGGCGCTTCCTAAAAATCAAAAGAAAAAACACAGAAAAGAGAAGAAAACAAAGGAAAAAGCATTAGAAAAGGGGGTGGGGGCATAACAGTTAGTAATAACTGGTTCTGACTTGAATGTGATTTTTAAGAGAATAAATTAAGTCTAAATGACATGGGAGGAAGTCAAGGACCCTATTTTCAGAAAACTTAAAAAATAAAAGGATGCAGACATGGTAGTAGAATAATAACATTTGAAGCAGAGAGATGATTTTAGCCCAACAATGCCCTAAGGGCAGGTTTTGTGGTCTGCATACGAGGCTTGAAGCTAATAAAGCAGAAATGAACAACAGAAAGATGTGAAATGTAAAAGTAGGAGCTGTCATATGGCTCTATTACATGTGGGCAATTTCTACATATCTTGGAAGACATGCAACATTTTACATATTCACTGTCACACAACAATTATTTTTTGGACACTAGCTAAGTTTTGGGTCTTGTAGTTGAAATGGTGAATTAAATGTGAATAAATTTTCAGAGTTTACTGAAGATAAACAATTAAAAAGCACAGACTCATACTGTTGTGTGGTAATAACAAACATACTTGCCTTTTTACTATAAACATTTTAGAAAGAAGCACTTCCTTTTTTTTTTTTTCCTATTTTCTTACCACTTGACTATTATTTAGCATCCTTTCTAAATCCTCTTGTGGATTAGTTAGAATACAATAAAATAGTTTAAAAATCTTACTATTTGTTTCCATGTTTCTTGGGACTCTGAATTTAAATAGCTTTTCTACCTCCTTAAGAGACATTATTCCATAAAATTTCTATTCCAGGCTGTTTCTGTCTCTTTCATTTTTATCTCTCACTTACTCTTTCAGAAAATAACCGTAAACAACTTTCCACCTTCTCAGATTTCAACATTCTCTTTATTCTTCAGAGTGAGTAGCTTATTTCAGCACTCTTGTTGTGCCTCCTGCCACTTCTTGGACTGATGAATATTACTTAATCTTTCAAACTTCAAAATACAGATCCTTACTTCAAGGATGATTTGTATGACTTCTAATATATCATTGTATGTCTTTCTCATTTTCCTAAATTTCCAGCTACACACAACACTCACTGCACATTTTGTTACAACTACTTTGTTATAAAGTTTGGATATCATATATAACAGCCTTGTATTTATCTGAGAGATGTTGAATAAGTGATTTAATAAATTAATGGAGAGACAGACAAAAAGATGACTTAGTAAATATAAATCTACCATGTACAAGTAGTACTCTACATTATGTAGAATATAGAAATGAATGGGTAAAATAAAGTAAAAATAAAATTAAAAAAAAATAAAAAAAAAAAAGAAATGAATGGGATATTGCCCCTTACTTTAATATGCTAAAAATTCAGATTGAGAGACACATACATAAAGGATTAAAACTAAGGCAGGGGAAAAAAGAATATTTTAAAAAGGGTAAGTAAAGTGCTGCTGGTGGGTATAACGGAAAAAGTGAGCCTAACTAGGAGCATAAGGCCAGGCATTATAAAGGGGATGGAATGATCCTAATTAAAGTCTTGTAGAAAGAGTAGGAAAGAGCTGGACCATGAAGAAGGCTGAGTGTCAAAGAATTGATCCCTTTGATTGTGTTGCTGGAGAATACTCTTGGAAGTCCCTTGGACAGCAAGGAAATCAAACCAGTCAATTCTAAAGGAAATTAACACTGAAGGACTGAAAACGAAGGTCCAATACTTTGGACACCTGACGCAAAGAAAAGACCCTGATGTTGGGAAAGATTGAAGACAAAAGGAGATGGGGGTTGCAGAGGATGAGATAGTTGGATAGCATCACCAACTCAATGGACATGAATTTGAGCAAACTCTGGGAGATGGTGAAGGACAGGGAAGACTGGCATGCTGCAGTCCATAGACTCACAAAGAATCAGACATGACTTAGGGACTGAACAACAACAAAAATCAATTAGGCTAATGAGTTTAGAATTTAGTCTGAAGGAAATAGGGACTCACAAAACATTTTTGAGAAAATAATCAGTTTTTTAAAAAATAGTAACTAGAAATAATATGGAGAGTTCCCTATAGATATTTGAAAGCATCCAAGTGAAAAATAAAGCTATTTAGATAACAATGGTAAGGGATGATAATAATTGTAATGCCATGTCAAATGACTCTGTTAATATAACATTTAAATGCCCTATTATACTTGAATGACCCTCCTCAATGTATCTGTAATAGGCACATCTACTTAGATGTAAGATTGATATGCCTGTAGAGAAAGCACCAAAGGGAACTTCCTAAAATTTATAGCTGAAAATCAAACTTGAATGGAAATATGTATGGAAACACAGATTGAGGCTACTGAGCTACTGGAATACTCATCTGTTAATTAGACCAATGCTAGGTTTATATATGGGAGAAGGTCCATTGGGTTGCTAAGAGTCGGACACGACTGAACAACTTCACTTTCACTTTTCACTTTCATGCATTGGAGAAGGCAATGGCAACCCACTACAGTACTCTTGCCTGGGAAATCCCATGGACAGAGGAACCTGGTGGGCTGCAGTCCATGGGGTCGCTAAGAGTCAGACAGGACTGAGCGACTTCACTTTCACTTTTCACTTTCATGCACTGGAGAAGGAAATGGCAACCCACTCCAGTGTTCTTGCCTGGAGAATCCCAGGGACGGGGGAGACTGGTGGGCTGCTATCTATGGGGTCGCACAGAGTTGGACACGACTGAAGCGACTTAGCAGCAGCAGCAGCAGATTTATATATATACCTACAGTTTATATATAAGGAGATTCCATTCTATCAAAATTTGTCTTTAATATTATGATAATTTATTTTGCAAACAATGGCCCATAAACTGAAATGACAAGTTATATTTGCAGCTTGAAAATTTTAGTGACATATATATTGATTTGGGAACTTATTTATTTAGTTTTCCAGGTTTGCTGGGAAAAAGAAACTAAGGAGAATATGATGGAAATGGCTGTATTTATTTTGAGGTCTTGGATATGTTTATCTGTTTGTCTCATCCTGATTAAGCTGTGGCTTGTGTTAACCTTGGTGCATGCATATCTTTTCCTGATTTAATTGCAATTGCCTGGAGCTTCAATCTGCATCAATTGCCTTGACAGCTTATAAAACAACAAGAAAACAAACCAAAACCAAAGTCAGCTAGGGAGGAGGAGACAAAAAGGAAAATGAGAAGGAGGAGATTTTCATCGCACTGAATTTCATTGAGTAAACATTTATGTCCTCCTTAAATTTGTATGTTGAAGTTTTGACTCTCAGTGTGATGGCACCTGGAGGTGAACCCGCTGGGGATAATTAGGTTTAGATGAAGTCATGGAGGTGGGAGTCACAGGACAGGATAAGTACCTTTATTAGGAAAGAGGGAGAGAGGAGAGAGAGGCTGAGAGATCTCTTGAGAGAGAGATCAGAGAGGGAGCGAGAGCGAGAGAGAAAGAGGTCTCCCTTGAGGCCAAGCCCTAAGAAAAGGCCATGGAGGCCATGACAAGAAGGGAACCACTTGCAAGCTAGAAAGGGGGCCCTCCCCCAGAATTCAAATCTATTGGCACTTTGATCTTGTATTTTCCAGCCTCCAGGACTGTGAGAATTAAATGTCTACTGCTCAAGCTACCCAGTCTAGTGTATTTTGTTAGAGCAACCAGACAGTGGGCATATTGTATAATTTGAATCTGTTATCCCTTTCCAAAAGCTGTCTCTTGCCCCTTTCTTTAAACATTATAGTTTTTATCTACAGAACAAGGTAAGAATGTGATGTTCAAGGAGGACAGGTTTTCTAAGTTTTACCAGTTATAAAAGGGAAGAATAGCTTAATTAACATGTAAAAACTTAAAATAGCAAGAATATTTCCTTTTGGCTTAGAGGCTTAAAAGTCAGATTAACAAAAACCATAAAATAATTATTGAGGGTTTTCCCAGTTGCTTGTATGTATCCCTAATATGGCCTGTTTTGGGTCCAGTCTACATGTGGGCCCTGTGGAATCTTGTCCCTGAGGATGGCACAGGACAGGCAGGTGAAGGGTTCATTTTTAACTGGGTGACATTCTTATATGAGGCTGGAGCAAGACTAGTTAGGGTGAGGACTAACCAGGAAAAGTATGGGAGAAAAGTTAAAAGTGGAAATTGAGAGACTTCCCTGGTGGTCCAGCGGCTAAGACTCCACACTCCCAGTGCAGGGGGCCTGGGTTCAGTCCCTGGTCAGGAAACTAGATCTCACAGGCTGCAACTAAGACCCAGCATAGCCAAATAAATATATATATTTTTTTTAAGTGGAAATGGAGACAGAGAGCACTAATGGCGATTTAAAAGGATGGGGAAAAAGGCTATAAAAGTAAAAGATAAGCATCTAGGTTAGAAACCAGAGGGTTTAGGTGCAGCACAGGTTGAGTTCAATGCACTGTTCTCAGAGTGGTTGAGAAACAAAGTGAGACCAGAATTGCCCACCAGTGTGGTGATCTAGCAGAGTGGGGCACTACCCAAATTTCCACATAAATGAATCACTGATATTATGCTATGTGTTTTTACAAAGAACAATTTGGCAGTCCTGACACGCGCGCGCGCACACACACACACACACACACACACACACACAAACACACCTGCACCCATCCCATCCTTTCTGAAATGTTTTCCTCCTTGGTTTCTGTGACATTGCATTAGCCTGGGTTGTCTTCTCCCCTCTACTGGCTAATCTTCTCCTTAGCCTGCCAATATGAAACTATCTTCTGAGGCATCAGGTCCAACTGAGTTTTTCCTTTGGATCTTAAGAACAGAACAACCAACTTTCTACTGAATAATGCCTTCTAGATGTACTGCTGGCACCCCAGAATTAACTTGCCAATAATGAGCTTCTTTGTCCCCAAATCAATTCCTTTTCTTGATCCCTGAAGCTTTCTAATAGCATCTTCAGGGCTTAGGACAATATTCTTATCATGACTTTTTGGCCCCTTCGTCTTTCTAGTTCATCACATCCTGGCCCTCTTCCACTAATGAATTTGAATTTCAGTAGCAGCTAGCAAAGACAGAGCTGAGCTATACACAAGGATTCTTCTCCCCGCAAAATCCAAATCTCACAAAGATTTATGCTGTTTTGGATGCAAATTTCATGTGTCTACAGAATTTCCTGTGAGTGTGGGATCTGAGTTTCTTTATTTAAAAATATTTGGTTTATTTACCTGTATAATAGATACACTCAGGATTTCCTTCCAAACAATCTTTCATTGTGTTTGTTTTCTTTTTTTTTTTTTCCTTCCTGTGTGAATACCACATTATTATCTCTCTGGAAATGTTTGGATTCTAGTACTGTGTTAATTCATGTTCTTTTCTGATTTTCTGGCAACTTCATGATTTCTCAAGAAGAAATTAAAAAAAAAAAAAGAATCTACCATCTTATCCTTAAGCACATTTAATCCTGCTTTCCTAATGGTCACATCTCCAGTACCATCAGCCCCATAGTCACCATGAGGGCCATGAAGTCAAATCTCTGCTCTACTTTGCTCAAAAGTGTTGATTCTCAGGACCTACTCCTCTGAAAGCAGTCAAAGAGGAGCTTGTGTTTACTAACAATTTCCACTCCCAGTAATCACAAACAAACCAGCTCTGTGATCTTAAATAATTCCTCACCTGAGTTAATAATAGCTACCTCATAAGCAATTGTGAAGGAAAATGAAACTCTAGATATAAAGTCTCTAATGGAGTTCCAGGGATACATTAGGCACTGGATAATTTCTGTGGGTGGTGATTATCATCACCGCTGTTGCTATAGTAGGTATGTTTTAAGAAAACTTTAGGGAATGATACTAGATGCAGAAACATTGATATGAGCAAGCAAAACTGCTGGAAAGCAATTTGACCTCTAATATAGTAGAAGGTTTTTTTATTATTATTATTATTATTATTTTTATTGTCATTAAACAAAGTCAAGAGTTCATAAGACACAGACATATGCTACCACTTAGCACAAGCAAAACCCTCTTTTGCATTATTAATACTCACTGATTAAGACTCATTTTATCATGGCTTAACTATTGATAAATTAAGATCTGGGTCATTTAAAAAATAAATGTAAAATTATCTTAACTTGGTTTAAGAAGACAATGAAGCATGCATGCCATTTGGAAGGGTTTCTATATAAAATTGTTAATATTTAAGATTTAAAGTATGTAATAAAGTACAACAATTTAGAAAACTAAGGGGAGAAATCCATAGATAAACATCCTTGCTTTGAAAAGAGGAGAAAATAATCTTAAGTTGGCAGTGTATATTTCTGCCTGTTTTGCATGACTGCTTGGTATGCAGGTATCAGGTCACAGGTAGAAGACACTGAAGACCATTATACAATGCAAATGTTTTTCATTTATCATAATTACCGGCACACCTGTGGTAAATAACTTTGTGAAGTTGTGCAGCAAAGATGCTGAAAATGCTCAACAGAGAAAGCAAGAAATAAAATTTCTCTCTCTCTTGTTTTTTAACCTACCATTGGATGGGATCCAACTCATATGTTTCATTGGTTGGAACAGCCACTCACAAGGCTGTGAAGCCAAAGTGTGTCTCTAATGAGTTCTACTTCTCCCCAGCCACCTTCCAAGCTCCTAATATTAGATACTCTGGATCCTCAGGGACCATATTTTCCTTCCTCTTGTTGTCTTCTAAACACCTTTTGCTTAGGTTTTGTTTAAAAAAAAAAAAATCAATTCAGTATTTCTCAAACCAGTCAAAATCCCATAATTAATAAGCAAAAAAAAAAAAAAAATTTAATCACAAGGAATTATTGTTATATCCAAGTTAAAAATTCTGGTAAAATCTCCCAGCATTGAACTGACATCCAATTTGCCCTCCATGTTTGTGGCTTCTGCATTCAGATTCAACACACTTCGAAACTTTTTTCAGAGAGCATGGATACAGGAAGGTCAACCACAAGGGACTTGAGCAGCTATGGATTTTGTTGTCTATGGAGGCTCCTTGAACCAGTCCCCTGAAGATACTGAGGAATGAATGCATTTATTATTACCATAACAACAAATTAGTTTATTAGCTACCTTAGCTGTAATTTTCCATCCAGTTTACCTTAAGTGGTACCCCAGAAAGAAACTTGGTCCAAGGTTAAGCATTCTGACATATCTAGGGTTGGCCCCAACCAGGTATGTGGAAAGATTCTCTAGACACCAACATCTGAGTTGAGGAATATCTGCCTAAAAGTGTGTTCTTATATAAGTTGATTAGAAAACTAAAGCCTTATTGTGTTCTTCCTTCTGCCACCCAACCTCATAGCATTTATGTTATCAAAATGCTTCAGTCTTACACTAAGGGGTAAAATTGAGTAAGATTCTCTGAAGTAGCAGCTATACCACAAAAAATATTTTTAAAAGACTGCTTTCATTACAATCCATACTATTCCCCTGGGTACCACTGGATACTGGAGAAATTGGAACATGGATAGTGTGTCACTGAACACGTTTGTTCTTTGTTTTTCCCCTTCTTCCCTCAAAGAACACTAAAAAGTCTCAAGATCTCTGGGATGGTTAAAAAATGGTTGGTGCCCAGTTTCCGGCTCACCGTTTCCAAGTGTGGAGGTTTTAAAACAAATATTGTGAGCACTAGTGTCCCTCTCATTTATATAATCTCATTCTAAGTCTCATTTTCCATTTGTTCTAATTTGTTCATCCACCAACTTTAGTTTTTTAAATGTGTTTATGTATAGCAAGCTGCATAAATATGACACATTTTCAACTTATTCTGAAATGACCTAAACCTTTCCCCTGGCCTCTTCTATCTTTCCCATCACACAAACATGCTAGATGATAAAAGTTACTGTAACCATAGAGCCAGCCCAAACTGGCCCTACCTAGGCCCTGTTTCTAACAAATATTAATACTGGGTTGTTGTTGTTGTTGTTGTTTTCAGAAATAGCAAAGCAGCAAGTCATGCAGATGGATGAAACTGACACAGAGGAGAAAACTTTGACTTCAAGTAACAGCCAAAACCAAAGTTTCTCCCCCCAGTGGAACCAGAGGAGCAGACATGACCAAAACCTGCAGTCAAGAACCTTTTCAGAAGCGAAGGGTCTATTGTCTAGGACGATCTAATGCCAAAGCCCCCTTTACCACACTCAACCCTAAATGACCAAGTTCCAAAGCCCTTCAATTAAAATCAGCCCTGCCAGCACTTCGGCAAGACAACTTATCCTTGCCTAACTCATCAAAGTTCAACGGAGCCTCAGACCAGGGAGACAGATATGAGCTCTGCCTCCTCTCTGCTTATTGGTCAACACTGCCGTAAAACTCTTTGTTATCTCAAAAGCTATCATCAAAATATTAGCTTCTATGCACTTTGGGCAGCAAGCCCTCTGCTTGCTAACATCACCCTCAAAATCACCCTCTGGTGAAGTAAGATCAACAACATAACAAAGCAGTTACATCTCAGCCATGGAAAATCTGAAAAATAGATGTGCATGTCTCAGCCAGACTTGATCACGTTCTTGCTTTCCTCAGTTCTTAAGTTAAAGTTTGAAACAGAACTCACTTTTGGGTCAGAGGTGCTAACAAAGGTGTCTGCAAATACGTTACAGGCCAGCGAGGCTGAGTGTTGATACAATTTTTAAGAGAGAGAGGAGAAGTTTTATCTCATGAACTCAGTGAGGAGGAAACACAGCCTTAAACTATATCAACAGGGGATTAATGAGCCACAGGACATAAAGTCTAATAGAGAGCAAAGCATATTAATGAGCTCAAGGCTCACATTCACCCTGAACCATTTAGTCTGAGAAGACCTACCTTGTGTCCGTCTGATTCTTCTTCAGTGAATCATTCATGCTGCCGCCAGATGGTCACATTCCAGTTTCTCAGCATCTAGAAAATAAAATCCAGACTGTGTGCTACCCAAGAACACCCAAATTAAGTCCAATGCAACTTGCTACTCATCAGACACCTTCTTACATTTCCCGGTCAGGCATTTTGCCATGATGTGCACAAATCATTCAATGATAAGTTCCTTTGGAATTTTTTGTACAGATAAGTCTATTATCCCCAAAATATCCTTTCCAACATGTTCTGCCTCTGTTCAAATCCCACTCACTCTTTAAGACACAGATCAGATATAAAATCCTCTCTGAAGCCTACCTATGTATTTTAGTCTGTGTATTTATATATGCAAATACACTTTGTGGAAAATAATAGCTAGGTTTTAGAGTGCCAGCACGTCTAAAGATAAAGAAACTAAGGTGAAAGATTAAATGGGGATAATACTAGTGTTTATCTGAAAGGAGGGTTCCCCAGCTTCCCGGTATCTAATGCCTGATAATCTGAAGTGGAGCTGACATAATAATAACAGAAATTAAGGATACAATAAATGTAATGCTCTTGAATCATCCTGAAATCATCCCCCACCCAGTCTATGGAAAAATTATCTTCCACAAAACCAGTCCCTGTTGCCAAAAGCTTGGGGACCACTGCTTTAAAAGAATGTTTAGAGAATTTAATGTGACAATATATGCTAAGTCCTTAGTACTACATAAATATTAATTGCTTGGGAAATCAGGTAGATTCTTTACTGTCTGAGCTACCTGGGAAGCCCTTATGCTAGCTATTAAGTAAGAATCTTTAAACTCTAAATGTGGGCTATCTGACTCTGAGAGTTATATTGTATAGGTGAGCGTACCTGTGTTGAGGTATTAACACAATGCTACTCCACTACTATGAACCATGTTTTCAAGTTGGTTTATTTACTGTCTTGGTCTCTTAGAGATTCACTCTTAACAAATGAACATTCTGGAGCTCTTGTGTTCTGTGTTCCACAGACAATCGTGAGACCCATCCAAGTCTGAAGATGGAGATACAGATGGTCATGGAATAGGAAAGAATTAAGTAGCGAGAAGCTTGCAGTGCTTTACCAAGCCACAGGGGCTGGCTAGCACAAGATGGAATTTATCAGATTTGTTTGGAGTTTTGACTTTGCCATATGGGTTCAGACAAAACTGAAATGCAAAACAGAATTTTAAATCACTCAAAGCTGTGAATGAAAATTGCCAAGTTTTACAGTCTCAACTGGGAGGTGGTGAGATCACGGGAAGAAGATAGGTACTCTAAAAGAAACAAAATGATCTCATTCTCTAACTCACTTAGCACATACTATGTAGAAGACATGCTAAAGATGGGGAAAACAAAGTTGCTTTGGTAGATTTAGTGATCTGATACCTAGTATCCTAATGGCAGCTGAAGTTTTGGAGGTCTCTGGAGGCCTTATCATGAGCCTTGCATGCAGTCTATTAAAAGCATAGCCAGGCATACATATATATTCATATATATTTTCCTTATGAAATAATAACAGGATTCATACAATGGCAAACAAAATGATTTTTTCATTATCCAAGCCATAAACTTTAAAAAATTTCAGTACATATTATATCTCACTCTTCTAAATATATATACTGGGTTGGCCAAACTACTTGTTCCAATCTTTCTATAACATCTTATGGAAAAATCCAAACATTGTGGCCAACTCAATATATAACAAACATATAATTTCTAATATATAGATAAACATGATTCATTTCAACGATTTTGAAAAAAATTACTATAATAAATGATAAAAATAACATTCTTTTTAAAACATCCTTTAAGTGACACAACTAAATAGACTTGGCTTCTCTATTCCTTTAGCACTTGATGAAGTCTTTGAAAGCTTTAGAAAAATTTCTAGAACACCTTATACCCTACACACAATTTCCCTATTGTTAACATCTCTTATTAATGTGCACATGTATCACAATTAGCAAACCAATACTGGTAAGTAATGATTCCCAAAACTAAATTCTCTTCAAAGTTCCTCAGGTTTTTAAAATATATATATATATTTTTTGAGGTAATTGTAGTTCTACATTCACATGCAGTTTTATAAAATAACAGAAAGATTTGACATAACGTTTACCCAGTTTCATTCAACAATAATACAAGCATATCTTAGAGACATTGCAGGTTTTGTTCCAGACCACAACAATAAAGCAAATATTGCAATTAAGTGAGCCAGAGAATTTTTTTGGTTTCCTAGTGCATATAAAATTTCTGTTTAAACTAGTCTATTAAGTATGCAATAACATTTTGTCTAAAAAAAATCAGTTCAGTCACTCAGTCATGTCTCACTCTGCAACCCCATGGACTGCAGCATGTCAGGATTCCCTGTCCATCACCAACTCCCAGAGTTTACTTAAACTCATGTCCATCAAGTCAGTGATGCCATCCAACCATCTCATCCTCTGCCATCCCCTTCTCCTCCTGCCCCCAATCCCTCCCAGCATCACAGTCTTTTCTAGTGAGTCAGTTCTTCACATCAGTTGGCCAAAGTATTGGAGTTTCAGCTTCAGCATCAGTCCTTCCAATGAACACCCAGGACTGATCTCATTTAGGATGGATTGGTTGGTTCTCCTTGCAGTCCAAGGGACTGTCAAGAGTCTTCTTCAACACCACAGTTCAAAAGCATCAATTCTTCAGTGCTCAGCTTTCTTTATAGTCCAACTCTCACATCCATACTTGATTACTGGAAAAACCATAGCCTTGACTAGGCGGACCTTTGTTGGCAAAGTAATATCTCTGCTTTTGAATATGCTGTCTAGGTTTGTCATAACTTTTCTCCCAAGGAGCAAGCGTCTTTTAATTTCATGGCTGCAGTCACCATCTGCAGTGATTTTGGAGCCCAAAACAATAAAGTCTGTCACTGTTTCCACTGTTTCCCCATTTATTTGCCACTAACTGACAGTTAAATTGACAGGAAATTCATGTTAACACCACAATGTAATCTTTCTGTAAACCTATCAAAATGCCTGAAATAGAAAACACTGCTAACAACAAATGGCAGTAAGGCTGCAGAGAAACTAGATCATTAAAACACAACTGGTGAGAGTGCAAAATGGTATATCTATTCTGGGAAACAGTTTTCCAGTTACTTAAAAAACTAAGCATACAACCCACTACTCACACTCAACATTTATCCGAGACTGATGAGAAGTTACATTCACACAAAACTGAACATGAATATTCGCTGTTGTTATTTAGTTGCTAAGTCATATGTGACTCTTTGTGACCCCCATGTATTGTTAGCCCTCCAGGCTCCTCTGTCCATGGGCTTTCTCAGGCAAGAACACTGGGTGGGTTGCCATTTCTTTCTCCAAGGGACCTTCCTGAACCAGAGATGGAACCCATGTCTCCTGCATTGGCAGGCAGATTCCTTACCACTGAGCCACCAGGGAAGCCACATTAACCTGGATGAATCTCCAGAGAATTATTCTGACTTTACAAAAAGCCAACCTCATAGGTTATCTAGATGATTCTGTTTATAGTACATTCTTGAAAGGACAAAATTATAGAAATGGAGAACAAATTTTGATTCCTAGTGATAATGAAGGGATGGAAGTGGAAGGATTCTGTCTACAGAAGAACATGAGGGATGCTTGTAAGGATGGAAATGGTCTGTAACTGGAATATCAATGGAATGTAAATGTTAGAACAATTTTGCCTATATCTAAAAACATAATCTTGCTGAGATTATGATAATAATTGCTGTAAACATATAAATCAGTCTGGAGAGAATTAACATCTTTACCTTGTTGAATCTTTCAATCCATGAATATAGTATATCTCCATTTACTTTGATCTCCATCTAATTTCAGTGTTTTAGCATTTTTAGCATACAAATCTTGTATATTTTGTGTTAGATTTAAACCTAACGATTTCATTTTCTTTGTGCAATTGTTAAGTCATACAGTATTTTTGATGTTCATGTTTCATGACTTGCATGTAGACATGCAATTGTGTTTTATTTATCTTGTATCCTGGGAATTTTGTGAAATAAATTTTTTGGTTTTAGGAGGATTTTAGTATATTTCTTGAGATTTTATGTGTATTCAAGCATGTCATTTGCAACTAAAAAACTAGTTTTACATCTTTCTTTCTGACCAGCATTTTTATTTCCTGTTCATTGGTTACCACTTCCGGAACTGTGTTGCATATGAGTGGTGAGACAGCATTTGTTTTTAGTGTACAGGAAAAGATCTACTTAACTCTTTTTGTCTTAATCATTTCTGACCTTAGTGGGAAAAACCTTAGTGACCATCTAAGATTAGAAACAACTGCCTTCACCATTAAGTATACTGTTGTTATGTCCAAGTCGCGAAATCTCCCAATGACCACCAGGGAGCCAATATCCGATGCAAAAGCAAGAGAGTTTTTATTACCAAGCTTGAGCTGGGGCTCCCACCGATACCGACACAGCGGCTATGGGGAGGAGCCCCGGGTTTTGGATTGCATTGCTTATACAGGGAGTATACATGGAAAAAAAGGATTCCTAGGTAGGGGAATGTCTGATTGGTCACTTTCTTTCAAAGGGTTGTGTGTTGGTTCTTGATTGGTCCCTATTGTCTAGGTAGACCACAAGTTCCTGAGTGTTAAATCAGGAGATTTTGGTTTGGGGTCTGATTGGCTCATGGGCGGTGGGGTGAGGTCAGGGGATTTCCAAAGGCTCTTTTCCTGGAACCTTACAAAATGGAGTTTTTCTGTTAACAAAATGAAATAGCTTAGATTCTTCATTGCCCCCTTCTCTAGGATCCAGGACAGACCCAATCATGGGCCTGGGGTCAGGTCTATATTGTCTCCCGCTAAGGGGACCATTGGCAAGGCCGAATATTGGGATCTGTGCACCATGAGCTGCACCACATTGATGCGGCTTTTAATGAAGGCCACCAATTAGTTTAGTAAGCATGGCCCGAGGGTGAGTAGCAGTAACAAGATAATCAGGGGCCCTACCAAGGAAGATATGAGAGTTGTGATCCAGGGGATGAGTTGAACCAGGAGTCAAACCAATTTTGAGACATTTTTCTTTCTCTTTTTCTCTGACTCAGCCCTTCTCTTATCTTGGCCAGGGACTCCCTGACTACTCCCCAGTGATTCACATAAAAACAACGTTCTTCCCCTAACACAGCACATAGGCCCCCTGAGAGACTTCATACTCAAGATACTTCTTGGGAATTGGGGCGGAGGTCTCTTTCTTCTGTAACTTCTTCCTGCTGTGCATGGGCGTAGGCCTGCCTACCAGAGCAGAAGTCTCTCTCTACCTGATCTAAGTTGGGGTTTTCCACATCTGAAACCAGCTTCTGAACCAGGACTCTGTCTGGAGGCTGTACCAACCTTTGATTGTTTCTGTTTTTGTATCCCCTCCCTTCCCTGATTAGCAATTGTTTGAATACACACTTTGGAATTCAGGGAAGGTCAAGGAGGCTGAACAAAGTCTATATCCTACAGATAAGAAATGGAGAACACAGAACAGATCTGTACTCCAGAGCCCAACAGAGTCCCGTTCAGTTTTAATTTTAGGGAACTTGGCCACCTCATGCGAAGAGTTGACTCATTGGAGAAGACTCTGATGCTGGGAGGGATTAGGGGCAGGAGGAGAAGGGGACGACAGAGGATGAGATGGCTGGATGGCATCACGGACTCGATGGACGTGAGTCTCAGTGAACTCCGAGAGATGGTGATGGACAGGGAGGCCTGGCATGCTGTGATTCATGGGGTCGCGGAGAGTCGGACGCGACTGAGCGACTGAACTGAACTGAACTGAGGCAACTATGAATGTGATAACTTCCTGTCAAAATGGGGCATAGGACTGCCCCAGCTTGGAGTATAGACACTGAATTGGAAGCATTTCTGAGTTCCAAGTTCTAGATCTGAGTCTTGTATGATTAAAATCCTAATCCCTTGGTCTGCCATTTTGGTGTAACAGACCCAGTTAGAAGTAGTTGGAGGAGTGATAGCTGGAATTTAGTGGACAAAATAAATCTCATTTCTTTTTAGAAGAATAGGCCTGAAACCCAGTCTGGACCTGGCACTTCAGGGAGACTTGTAGCCATGTAGCCAGTTGCCTAGTTTTATAAAAAGTAAGGTTACTAGCTTCCAGCAGACATTGTTTTGAAAATGGTGGCATCCAAGCCTGACACGACTCAGAAAACTCAAGTGTTTAGCAATACAAGGTCTAATCTGAAAGTACACCCATAGCATCACCTAGTTATTTCCCAGGATATCTGAACCATAGCTACTCTATTTTGACTTTTAATTGTAAACTTTTCCTTAATAGCCAAAGCAGATTTCACCATTNAAGCCTGACACGACTCAGAAAACTCAAGTGTTTAGCAATACAAGGTCTAATCTGAAAGTACACCCATAGCATCACCTAGTTATTTCCCAGGATATCTGAACCATAGCTACTCTATTCTGACTTTTAATTGTAAACTTTTCCTTAATAGACAAAGCAGATTTCACCGTTAATGACGTCAGTGTTTCTCTAGGTACGAGAAGATGCAAGAATTGGGACTCATAAAATCTTTTCCTGAAAAGATCTAACTATCTGAAGGCCTGTTCTGCCAGTTTTTCCCAGAGCACAGAGTGCCTCATTCCTGATTTTCACCCTGAACTCCTTTCAGGGGCGTTGAAAGTCAGCAGTTGCAGCGGCCATGATTTAATCTTTGTAGATGTAGATGGCGAGTGTCAGTCTTCAGTTGGCAGAGCCCCTTTTTGCTCATGATTTTGCTCATAAACTTGACCATGATTTTGAGGGGGGAATTTCATGACCATTTTATCCCATGGTGCTGAGAATGTCCATTCTCAGGTTTGGCAAAGATTCTGTTGACAGGCCACTCAATGTGCTGTTACTGGACTAGGCCATAAAACAGTATCCAAAATTCTCTGGACCACCTGTCTTACTAGCTTCTTGGTCCAGGAAAATATTCCCTCTTGTTGCTTCTTGCCATATCTAGAGTTACATTGTTACCATCATTGATCTCATATGTGACTACATATTGTTTTATTAGAGGCCTCACACACATATCTGACAGTGTAAGAAACAGCAATTTTGTAAAATAGCTGAAATACAAATAACATAACCAGCAGTATTAGTAAAGTCACAAGTAAGACTTATGTTAAGAACTTCCATTAGATGTAGCCCAGTATATCTTCAGGTCACCTGACTTAGTCTGCCCTGTAGAATCTTTATCTTCCAGGTAAATTATATATTGGCACCATCTATAAGGCACATATATAATTTCCCTGGAAGATAAAGATTCTACAGGACAGACTAAGTCAGAGGCACATTGGAGAAGGCAATGGCACCCCACTCCGATACTCTTACCTGGAAAATCCCATGGACGGAGGAGCTGGTAGGCTGCAGTCCATGGGGTCGCAAAGAGTCAGACACGATTGAGCGACTTCACTTTGACTTTTCACTTTCATGCATTGGAGAAGGAAACGGAAACCCACTCCAGTATTCTTGCCTAGAGAATCCCAGGGACTGGGGAGCCTGGTGGGCTGCTGTCTATGGGGTTGCACACAGTTGGACACGACTGAAGCGACTTAGCAGCAGCAGCAGCATAAGGCACATAGCCCAGTTTTCTAGTGTTACTAGACTGGTTATCTTTAGTATGATTTAATTTTTTTTTTCAACACAGGGGAGACTTTAAACCTAAATTGCTGTAGGCTGGTATTATCTATATAAATCCATCCCATAATTGTGGGAGATTTTCCCCTCCTTTGTGGAAACTTTTCTTGTTCTGATTGAGCTTGAGTAATAGAAAAAAGCTCAAATTTATAGCCAGCGTTAGAGCAGGCATTAGTAATTGGCCCGGTGAAAGGATCCTATCTAGTAATATCACAGTGACTTGAATATGACTATAATTTTTTTAAGTAAATTTTCTCAGGGCCAACCAGTTAGAGTCTGGTAGTAGAGAAATTTACCAAGGTAACCCAGAAGTAGACACAGGTAATTGGCCACAAACCCAACAATTGGATTGATTTTTAAA
>SJYT01023484.1:89009-99039 GCA_006410635.1 Cephalophus harveyi | reverse complement strand
CCCGTGGCTGATTGATGTCAATGTATGGCAAAACCAATACAGTATTGTAAAGCAAAATAAAGTAAAAATAAAAATTAAAAAAAATTATTAATGGTCCTTTAATAAGTATTTTGTGCATGATTGAAGCAAGTTATTTGAAAAATAGGTAAATTTTTTGATGCCCAATTGTTAGTTTTCACTAATTTACAAAGAGGGTTCCAAGTTGATATATGTTTATATTTCTATTCCATATTTCTCTCTTTAAAATTGCTTAACACCTCATCCTTGCAATATTCTTTGAGAGTCTTGGGCATAAGCAGACATTGCTATTATGAAAATGTCCCTCTCTGTGGTCACAAATGACTGAACCAAGGGAAAATAAATCCATTGGATAGACTATCTTTTTATTTACATTTTTGGAAATAGAATTTATAGGTGGGAGCTTAAATTGAAAAGTCAAATAAAGTTGAAGCAGGGATGGCATTTTGTTCTATATACATTCTTAGAAGTGAGCATAGAAAGTCATTCTTTAGAATGCTGTAGGAATTAAAAGAAAAGCCAAGAAAACTGTGATGTCGTGAAAAGTATAAGGAGTTGTCCCAGTGATTATTTTCCATTTTTATATTTTAGGATTAAGAAATGGACTATGTGTCCTCTCCTTGGATGTCTGGAGATTATCGTTTATATAGTTAAAATATCTCTTACAAACCACTTTTTTAAAGCTGGTACTAGTTTGATTCTCACAATGATTTATACTCCATTATTGTTAACCAAGTTATTTTTTTTTCTTACTTTCCACTAATAGCAAGTATTGGATTCAACTATTAAAAAACTCAATTTTACACAACAGAGGAAAACTCTGGATTAGTGTATCTGTGTGTATGTGATTTCTGTCTTATGACATACCATATCAATAGGATAAATTTACCTAAGGTTGGCACTGTAAGAGACAAAATATATATATACAGAAAATGCTGCAATATCAAGTACAAAATTTCTGATCATTGCTTGCAATAGTAGAATTGCAATAGTCAGTTGTCACTGAGTAGAGTCACTTGAAGAGTTGGTTTTGGCAGAAATTGGGCTGGAAAAAATCAGCAAAAGAACATATTTCTATGTAAAAGGAAATAATAAGTTTCATAAATGGAGAATTGATACATGAAATTATATTTAATGAAGACTAATTCAAGTGGCCTGTAGAATAACTTGAAATAGATAAAGACTAGAATTGAGAAAAACCTGTAAAGACTACTAGAGCAATCCAGAGAGAGAATTACAAAGATGGCTACCTTGATGTAGGTATATGAACAATGAATAATATTTAAATAACTGATGGAAAACTATTGTAAGAAAAATATTTTTTTCTAAGGAGTTAGTGACAAAGAAAAACATTTTATGAGTAATTTTCAAAGTAATGAGTTTATATGTAATTTTACAATGACTGTTAGGTTAAAGAGTGGTTTTAGTCTTGGGAAAAAACAACAAATTTTGTTTTTACTTGTTAAACTGCTGTCATTAGTGGATTGACACACAGATGACTGAGGGAAGGGAGTGTTTTGGGAAATGTACTTGGTGAATACCTATTTATAGTAGTTAAAAGTCTGTGTTTGCCTATGTATTGACCGAAAAGATGAGGTAAAAGAGGGAAAAGCAAAACTTTAAAGGATGTCAAAGTTGAAATTTTTGGGGAAAAACTATGTCAAAGGAAGTGATCAGAGCTGTAGGAAGAGCTACAGAAGAGTGGGTCACAGAGCCAGTGAAAATTGAGTTAAAGGAGGAAAGTCTAGTCAGTGACTAAATACAGCTGAGGGTGAAATGACTGGGTTTGGTCTTCCAACAATCTGTAGCCACTTTAGAACTTTTTCATTACAGGGGAGAAATTGAAAGGCAGATTTCAGCAGAAGAAAGAGGATTCAATCGATGAGTAAATGCAATAGAATGAGTTATTGATGAAATTACAAATTAAGTCTAATATTAAGGGAAACAAAAGCAAGTTTAACTCAGTTGTGTCCGACTCTTTGCGACCCCGTGGGCTGTAGCCCACCATGCTCCTCTGTCCATGGGATTTTCCAGGCAAGAGTACTGGAATGGGTTTCCATTTCCTTCTCCAGAGGATCTTCCCGACCCAGAGATCAAACCCAGTCTCCCGCATTGTAAGTGTGGGACTCTACCGTCTGAGCCACCAGGGAAGTCCTAATATTAAAGGAAACAAAACCAAGCTTAATAACTCAGATTTCTCTTAAATGCAGGACTTTTCATTGAGTGCATTGTTTGCCATGCTCTTTCATTCATACCCTAGCCTTTTGTACTTTAATTTTTTTTCTTTATTATATCCAAATCTTATATAGAAATGAAGAAAATACTTTTCTTGCAGGGGCAAAATTGAAAATGGCTTCCCCAGAACCTAAAAGCCTGGTCCCTTTCACCAGAGAGTCTCTAGAAGTTATGGAACAGCATAATGCTAAAAAGCCCAGCGAGGAAGACAAAGAAGATTTAAAGCCGAACTGTGACTTGGAAGGTGGAAAAGAGCTTCCATTTGTTTATGGAAATCTTCCTCAAGCAATGGTGTCAGAGCCATTGGAAGATGTGGACCCATACTACAATAATAAAAGGGTAAGGATTAATTAAGCTTACTGTGACTATATTTTTATTCATTTTCTAGACATGCAAAAAACTGTAATTGAGAAAGAATGAAAAAAGACAGAAGAATAAGTGAAGAGGTAATTTTAAGTTTCAGAAAACTGGACAAGAAATTTCACACATATTTGAGATTTTTGTCAAAACTGATTATTTGCCTGGTAGATTAGTTTGTTTGGGATAACTGTACTTTGTATGTAATAAGCTATACTGGCATTCCTTAATGTTTCATTTTATGGGAGCATGATGGTTGGCTACTTAAGGGTATTGATTTTAAAATAACTATAATATAAAATTTCAATTATAGGTACACCAGTTTCAACTGTTCAACTTGATGTGCTTACTCAGTAGTTAGGGAAATAAAACCAAGCTATATTTCATTCATACATTTTATTCACTCATACAGTCGCATCTTATCTTATTCCCAGAATGATTTGAGAAAATTACTAAATATTTGACAATTCAGCGAGAAGCACAAAATGATAAAAATAAAAAAGATTATGCTTAGAAAAGACAGAGATCTGTGTGGACTGACAAAGCTGGAATAATCTTGAATTACAGCTTCAGGAACACTTCAGTTTTTACAAGGCAAAAATCTTCTATGAACAGGCAAGAGCAGAGATGAATTTTGAAATAAGGAAGAGATGGGCTGATGATAGAACTGGAGCCGTGTAGTTGTTGTAAATTGTGGGAAATAAGATGAGATAATGGAGACGACAGCATGGCTTTAATGTGATGGCCAAAGTACTGATATGATCAATGCAGTGTTTAAATAAGATTAATCTAGAGACTTCTACATTACTATTTCATGGTAGTGATAGAGTCAGAAAGATGAAATAGGAGAGAGACTAATCCAGGCCTGAAGTCAAGAAGTCTGGATTCTAAGAGTGCCTTGGAGGCAGAGGTAAGACACTTGAGAAGAAACAGCAGGATTTGAAGACTGGTTAATAATGCCAAGGTTCTGAGCTTGAAAGCTTCTGACAAAAATGAAGTAATTATAAAAAAAAAAAAGGTCAAACTTGGGGAAGGTAAGAATTAACCCCATTGTGGACAAATGTAATTTGATATCCTTTGATATTGTAGTGCATTCAATACTTTTACCAAATGAGTGAAAAGAAAATGAATCGGTCCCAGGTGGCACCAGTGGTGAAGACCCCACCTGTCAATGCAGGAGATGTAAGAGATGTGGGTTCGATCCCTGGATAAGGAAGATCCCCAGGAGGAAGGCATGGCAACCTTTCACTCCAGTATTCTTGCCTGGAGAATCCCAAGACAGAGGAGCCTGGCGGGTTACAGTCCATAGGGTTGCAGAGTCAGACATGACTGAAGGGACTTAGCATGCATGCTGGATGGAAGGCAAAGAGATCATTCTGTTAATCACAACTCTTTCAAATACTTTGCATGGTGGAAGCATGTTGACATTTTACAGTAAAAATGTATATATTAAAAAGATTCCAATATCCTTATATGCCTTTTATGCTATACATTATATAATGTTATTATATTGTAGTCTATATAATGTTTGCAGTATGTTTGTAGTATGAGGGCTTCCCTGATAGTGCATGGATTCAGTCATTGGATCAGGAAGATCCCTTGGAGAAGGAAATGGCAACCAACTCCAGTATTCTAGCCTGGGAAATTCCATGGACAAAGGAACCTGGCAGGGCTACAGTCTATGGGGTTGCAAAAGAGTCAGATGGGATTTAGGGACTAAACAACAACAGCAATGTATAATATGGTTATGCATACAGCACATGAATGAATTTTCCAAATGGATATGTATGTATAACAAAAGTGCATATATGTGTGTGTATATAATTCTGTGTGTTTATATATACACATACATACACACATATATTATGTTTATCTGTATTTTACACACATATATCTTCATATATACATATATATGTATATAAGTGTTTTTTAAGACGTTTCTGATTTTTCTTTTTTGGGGGGAGTTAATACTTAAATATACCAACAGATTAGTTTTACATGATATAAATTTTTGTGTTAAATATATTTATGTCAGTGATAACATACAAGCATGGTTATATACCATAGAAAATTACTGATGACTAAGATAATGTTTGCATGCATTGGGTGGGTCACTTTTACTACTGCAGTCTCATACCTTATTTGCTTCAAAATAAAATTAACTTATTTTACATTGATTGAATTTTAGCATGCTAAAGTGGATACTCTTGAGCCATCAAGCTATAGATTTCTTTCTATTACATCAATTCTGCAGGAAAACTTAAGGATTGGTGTGTGGCAAATTGTTTTCTTAGGTAGAACACTGGCAAAAAATGTGTGGTAGATAAGCCTAAATATGAATAAAACTAGTTTAAAAACCTTTCCATTTGACTTAATCTGTAAATGGATATCAAAATTTAAGTATAAATGTTAGACTTCATGACTGAAATGGTCGTTGGAAAATGTTGCATAATTGATAAAATCATAAATCTCAGTTCTAATTTCACTTGACTTTCATTTTTTCTTCTTATAGACTTTCATAGTATTAAATAAAAAGAGAATAATATTCAGATTCAGTGCTACCTGGTGTACATTGTCTCCTTTCAATTCAGTTAGAAGAGCAACCATTAAGACTTTGGTACATCCATATCCTTTTCTGTTGGTTTTAAACTGTACTAGCATCAAATGCAATTATTCTATTCAAATATTGCTACAGTCGTTTTCTCTTTTTAATTAACATATCATTTTATGTCAAACTGAAATCTTGGTTATAATTCCAGTGTGTTCTATATTTGAAAATACATTTAAAATGTATTTTCTAGTGCACACAAGTAGGTGATAGCAAATCTTAATCTTCTTTGCTTTTCAATATAAATAGTACATTTTTTGAAACTTTAGAAACTATGTGATCTCACGTGTGTACATACATATAAACAGATTATATAAATGTATTTTAAACATTATTTTTATTACTATTGTTCCTTGACTGTAACTTACCTTTTTCCGACTATTCATTTTGGTTAGTGTCCTGACTGACTGCATATTTATGTCTATGACTGATTTTCCAAAATGGGGGCCAGCATTTCAGTAAGTTATATAATTTTATTATGTATAATTGCATATGTTGATTATATTTTATATTTAACACATTGTGTTATAGTACATTATATACTACATATTATGACATGGTACAAATTAATATTTATAATTTACATGTAATATACATTTTACATAATATAATACTTATACATATTCCATAATTGATGAATTTTCTGAATAAAATATATACACATGTTGTTAATCAATTTTAATGCTTTGCTTCCCATCATTATTCTTAATTGGATTTTAAATGCTTCTATTTCCCAGCATGTTAGGTTAACAAGATATAGATGCTTGAGCCTTTAGCTATATATGTGTTTATGTCTGTGGCATCATATAAGTGAGGCTTTATTTTTATTCTAATGATTGATATATTTCAGTGCTTCAGATTTTCTTTACTATTGCAGTCCCACACTAGATTTGTTTCAAACTCAGATAATGTTTATCCTGTCTATCTTTTTATTCCTTTCTGTTCTACTCCTGTTTCCTGAGGGGTATGAGTAGCTTACCTTGCATTAGAATACAAAAATGGAAAGGCCCATTACGTTTTCTAGGGAGGAAGACCTTCTTGATGCCACCCCTCAAGGTTTCTATTCTTAAAATTAGTTAACTTTGGAAAGTAAATATGTATTATACTGACTCACTGTAAAAATTTTTGTATATGTAGATAATAAGTTCTTTCATACTTGCCTACATTTCAGTTACTTATTGCTGGACTCCCAATGTGGGATAAATTTGGTATTTTGTATTTGCTCTTTACTTAAATATATATAAACATAACCCTGAGCTAAAATTTGTTGAAAAATAATTGATAGCCAAATTTCATGGTTAATATTGTAAGACTCAGGAAGCCCTAACTAAAGCCCTCTCCTATGGTTGTCTAGTTGGTTGGTTCATTGATCACCAAATAATTATCATAGACATATATTTCAGAATTATGGTATATTGGTTTCATTTTTAGTATGAAAAGTCATATGAAAATTATGTGAAATTTTTTCTGCAGGAATACTTTGCTTGGAATTTATACATTTGAAATACTTGTAAAACTCATTGCAAGAGGCATCTGGGCAGGACCTTTTTATTTCTTTGGTGATTCATGGAACTGGCTTGATTTCAGTGTAACTTTATTTGAGTGAGTACTCCTTTTAAGTTGCAAACATCATAATGTTTGCTTGCTAAGAAAATGCTTTTCATAAAGAAACATTGAGGTTGACAGAATTTTCTGCCTGTAAAAATTCTGTGAGTACAGAACAATTCATAAATCATAGACATAGTGAGTTCTCTTAGGCAGCTCCAACTGAACTAATCCTGACTATGCATTGAAAATTAAAGGAATGGGATATTATCTCTGTTTTCTACCTGAAGCAAAAACAATAGAGGTTGAATTTTTTGCATTCGAGGTAATTATGTTCGGTGACCAGAAAATATCCTGGAGATTTAGGAGAGGATTCCAGCATATTTGATTTTGTTAATCTGTATTGCTTAAGAATAGTAAATATTCTAATTATCAGAATAGATATTTTATATGCATGCACATTCTTCTAGAATGATACATTGAATTCTAATAATTTACATGTGTATTAATTTTTTTCAACCCTTCTATTTACTGTACTCTATTTTATGGCTAAAGAAATTGTCACAGGCATTAAACTCCTGTTAAAAATAATTTAAAGTAATACTCTATTTGTAGAGTTAGTGTCAATTTTTTTAAAAAAAGAAATAACCTTTATAAAGAACAGATTAGTTTCTTCCATGTTGTGAGCAGTCAAAAAATAGTAGCTAATATCATTGAAATTATTATCACTACTGCTGCTATCAGTGGTATTATTTCTTTTCTTGCCGTTGCTATTAGCTAAAACTTGGCTAATGCAACTAAGGGCTCTCAGTATGTGAAGGTGCTTTGCTATGAACTATACATTGATTAGCTAATTTAATCTCCCCCAAATCCTCAGAATTAGAAAGTACCCTTATCCTTACTTTTTACATTTGAGGAAACTGAGGCAAAATAGATTAAGTAATTTTTTCATATCGCACAGCGAGTCTATAGCAGAGCCTATATTTCTATACCAGCAGTCTAGCTCTAGAGACTGTGTCCTTAACCAACATACACTATGACTTCTGTTACCATCACCACTGTCATCATCATCACCATCACCATCATTATCAGCACCAGGCGTTTAAACACTTAAATCTTATTCCTTTCAAAAGCTATGTGTTTTCTTATTTTAACTATATTTTCAAACCAATTAAGATTGCAAAATATGAACATAATATAGAGTATTTGATGAAATTTTGACTACTCGAAGCATCAAGCTTTTATAAACTCTCATAATTTGTAGATTACTGTTTACTTGATTACCTTGCACTGTAGAAATCTTTCCCTTCCAATCAATAATAAACCTATTTGCAAAATGCAATAATGAAAGCAAGTGAACATTTGGATGTCTGGTTTTAGAAGCAAGCTTCAAATATTATAAAAAGCCAAATGTCAGTAACATAAACTCAATATGATTTCTGAATGACTTTAATTTAATTCCACAGGCATATTTCAAGATATTCACCTCTAAATTTCATTTCAGTACTTAGAATTGTGAGAAATTTGAGAATTTTGAAAATTATTCCTTTAAACCAAGGTAAGAAAAAGCACCGAGTTCTTTGTCTTCATTTTGTTTTATGTACTTCCATGTATTTGTTTGAACAGCCCTGCCATTGCTTGGAGAAATGTTAAGTTAAACAATGTTTCATCTTTGAAATAAATGAATATAAGATCAAATATCAAATTTATTTGTCACTCTTGGAATGGAAAGGAAAAAAATACCACATTTGTTCCTTATTTGAAGTGGTTTCAATGCTTATGATAACAAAATGTAGAGCTCAATCAAAATAAGTTACTTCTCTATTTTTTTCTTTAATTTTATGTCTTAAATATGAAATACTAAAATTGCCCTTAGACTTCTGAATGAATTAGCAGTCCAGACAGTTATCTAATCCATCCTCTTCTTTTCCTCATTGAATCTAAAAGCCAGTTGAAATGAGCAAAGTTATATAAAATAAGTACCCTTTTAGTCCCAGTGCTTGGATAGGATGTTTTCCACATGCCACAACATTCAAGAAGGTTCTGTTAAATAATGTAAAGCCATGACCACATTGATGGAAGGTGCTGAGAAGTAATTTATACATCCTATTCCTGAATATTAGTAGGGAAGCCTACTAATACCTTCTGATTTGTTGTTCAGAATGAATAAAACAATAAGATAGGAAAATTCACTCAGAGGTTTTTTTTCCTTTGGCTGTTATGAGTCAGAGGTTTTATCAAATAGTTGAATGAATAAACCCATGAGCTAGTGTGATAACAACAAAAATAAGATCTGCAAGCAACATTCGTCCACTGGAACATCATGAAGATGGCTAGATACATGCATACTCTGTACTTGGAGTCCAGGCTGGGCAAAAGAGGGAAAACATTGGGGAGATGTGATAATAAATGCCTAACCTTGTAGATATGACTTCCCTGGTGGCTCAGACAGTAAAGTGTCTGCCTACAATGTGGAAGACCCGGGTTCAGTCCCTGGGTTGGAAAGATCAGCTGGAGAAGGAAATGGCAACCCACTGCAGTATTCTTGCCTGGAAAATCACATGGACGGAGGAGCCTGGTAGGCTATAGTCCATGGGGTCATAAAGAGTTAGACACAGCTGAGTGACTTCACTTCACTTGTGGATATACTGAAACATTGAATAGTACACATTAAACAGGTGAATTGTATGGTTTATAAATTATATCTCAATAAACCTGTTTGATAAAAATGGTCTATGGCATGGTAGCTTCACCAAGCACAGGGAAGAAACCAGCAATGAGAAATGTCCTTGCAGGAATTTCCACAGTCTTAGTTCTTTTACTACTCCCCACAAATTGCTAGAACATAAGTTGTATCACCTTCATCTTCATCTTAGAATTAGAGGCAAAGATTATAGAGGAATTCAGGTAAATCCAAGTAGAATACAGTAACTAGAATTGGGAGCTGGAGAAGGCAATGGCACCCCACTCCAGTACTCTTGCCTGGAGAATCCCATGGACGGGGGAGCCTGGTGGGCTGCAGTCCATGGGGTCGCTAGGAGTCGAACATGACTGAGCGACTTCCCTTTCACTTTTCGCTTTCATGCATTGGAGAGGGAAATGGCAACCCACTCCAGCGTTCTTGCCTGGAGAGTCCCAGGGATGGTGGAGCCTGGTGGGCTGCCGTCTATGGGGTCGCACAGAGTCGGACACAACTGAAGCGACTTAGCAGCAGCAGCAGCAGAATTGGGAGCATACAGGCTGGTATGAATTGCTCCTTTTTTTTTT